>JAWWUD010000117.1:0-385012 GCA_033964015.1 Scolanthus callimorphus | reverse complement strand
AAATGGCCAGGGCGAGCAACTAGCACATTCCAGACACCCCCCTATTTGGGGCGGGGGTGCCCGTCGGGAACTTTCAATTTTACGCCTAAAACTAAGTACCAAACATGGCGTCGCTTAGTTGATTTACACCCCTAAAAAGGATTCCCTAAAAAGTACCAACAAGACGTATTTTACCTCGTAATTTTCTCTCGTATGTTTTACGACGGAAAATACGTCTAAAACTCAGGCTACCAAGTGTGATTTGCTAGAACGGACCTCTAACAGGTACCTATCTGGAGAAAATAGAAGAGTCCCCCGCTCCGGGTTCCAGACACTTGGCTGTCGAATTTTCCATGCATTCTCGTCGTAACTTCGACTTAAAATTGAATGTGCACTGGCAGGCTGAGTTGTGCAAGGAGACGAATAACACGCTGTATGGCTAGAACCAAGATATGTATCGATGGCGCAGGTGGAGGAGGAACATTTCGGTGGATGTTTTCTGAAGTCTTTCACAAGAAAATAGTATCGAAAAAAGAAAATTAGGAACTGGTGGGATCATGTCTTTTTGTTATCTCGCCGCCGCACATTGAATAATGATTTCAACGCTTGGAAGTTTAATTACTTGTTACACCAATTAGCTCCATTCAAAATATGTTAATGTGCTCAGTCACTGAATCACAGAGGCCTCTGAAAAACAGAGGATACAGAAAAACTCTATTAGAGACAGTTTTTCCGTTGTTTTTTTCGCTACTCACTATCTATTATGTGATAGAGTTAGCGCCGGAACCAATCAGATTGCAGGACTGCAGGACTCGTGATAGTATGCGAGTGGGTTTCTAGTAAAACAAATTAGTCAATTTAAAAAGTTTGCCCCGCTCCGTGGTGGGACATACTTCTTCTTCACACTAACGAAACGACATAAAATTTCACACATTCACCGGTGTGTTTCTTGACCAATTTCAAACATTCGCACGGAAACTTGGCAAATTCACTAATTTTCATGTGCTATTTTCAGTGGTGTGGATGAAATTTCGCCAACTTGCTCATTAGCTAGACTTCAAAAGACCAAGACACCGTGGACGTTGCAGTTGGTTCGTTACCTGTCTAAAGAAGGCGATATAGAAAAGCGAAGTGTAGGAGTTCACGAACTGGAACCCGAACAGCTTGATAATCAGCGCATCGTCGTACGATGTCTGGGTCCGATGGTTTTCTGTGGACATAAATGTTTTTAAAAAAAATTCATTTACAGGCACTTGGAATGACCAGTTAGAATGAGTCTATCAGCCGGCATTCATACAATGCATACGATTTATGAAGAAGCGAAACCCATTAAACAACTAACCAATCAGGGAACGAATAGGTACGACTAGTGTTTTGTTGTAATCAAAGAAAACAATAGTCATGTGTCTTTGTTTTTTCTTCGCAGTTTCGTTGGGTGGATAAACAAAGACCCATGATCTCAACCAATAGGAACTCAAGTCTGAACTTTCAACAGCGATCAGAAATCCATAAGTCTTTGCCATGCTGGTGCTTTTGGTCTAGTGAGTATTGTTTATAATAATACCTCGCCCTACTAGTGGATATGAATCTCTCCTTGGTAGGCGTTTTATATTGCATGTGGTTTATAAGGGCCCACAAATAACACTTTACGACCCTTGACCCACAGACACATCTTCGCTCTGGCTCTCGATCTAAGACTAAGGGCCGTAATTTGCTGCCGCGACCATGCAATTTGATTGGCCGTCCTTGATTCGCCGTGCCTTACAGTACTTACAGTAGGCCAGGTTCCGTGCCGCGCCGTGTCGCGGCACTTCTCACAGTCATGCGCTATCACATCACATCACATCACATCACATCACATCACATCACATCACATCACATCACATCACATCACATCACATCACATCACATCACATCACATCACATCACATCACATCACATCACATCACATCACATCACATCACATCACATCACATCACATCACATCACATCACATCACATCACATCACATCACATCACATCACATCACATCACATCACATCACATCACATCACATCACATCACATCACATCACATCACATCACATCACATCACATCACATCACATCACATCACATCACATCACATCACATCACATCACATCACATCACATCACATCACATCACATCACATCACATCACATCACATCACATCACATCACATCACATCACATCACATCACATCACATCACATCACATCACACGAATAAACATCACTCACCCCAGTCAGTTAGTTTATAGGCAAGAACTTGGTAAATCTAGGAGAGAATAACAACCAATGACTAATGAGGTTTCGTGTTTGGGCCGACACCTGTACACGCATGCAAGTGCAATCAACTGTTCGCATGAACTATAACTTTTGGTCGCCAGGTGTCATCAAGCTTGAAAAGAGTACCAAAATATTCGGTCGCCAGCTGGCGCCTAAGTTCAAATTTTAGTCGCTCAGCCCTGATTTGTGGTCGCTAAGGCGCAATTTCAAACCCTTGAACTCCCCCCCCCCCCCTCCCCCAGCCAAAACGACCATACTGTGTGAACTAGTACACGGGCAAAACGCACGAAAGACATTCAAAACTCGGGAGAGAAGAACCTTCTTCGGCGCTCAATATTTGATTAACAGATTTGAATGCATGACTCAATAAGATATATTTCTGCTAACTGACCTTGCCCATGATCATGATAGAACACGTGTTGATGAATGTTGACGTCACGCTAGCTATGGTCGGTCCCACGACCCCCTCCTTGACAAACAAATCCTCACGTGCGATAATACGATAAA
Organism: Scolanthus callimorphus; assembly: GCA_033964015.1. Lineage (NCBI taxonomy): Eukaryota > Metazoa > Cnidaria > Anthozoa > Actiniaria > Edwardsiidae > Scolanthus > Scolanthus callimorphus. The sequence goes on along the minus strand of JAWWUD010000117.1, from coordinate 382,220 downwards.
TGATGACGGCAATCAAGCTTGCCAACACTAGGCACACCTGCAAAAACAGTTATCACAAATATTAAGAGAAGCAACGCTCGCTGGGCATCGCAACCAGACAGCGCGACAAATATGGTGGACCTGACGACCAAAGAGGAAAGGTTGACGATCTTATTCAATGAAAGATTTTCATCCTCAATCAAATAACAAAGAAAGTAAAGAACACAAGCCCTAACCACTCTCATTACACAACAACCTTACTAGCAACACCATTATAAGGAGCAGCAAGATCACAAACGGTACACCATTAACACTATTATAAAGATGACAAAAGCCGACTTTCTAGGCTGTTGCTCGTAAGCTGAATAACGCTTGGTCCAAACGGCCACTGGCAGTAGGTTTCGTACGTCCTGAGTGGCTCTTCAATGCCCCGACCCCTGAAACTGAGCAGGGTAGTGATATAGCTGAGCCAAGCTACGTACCATAAAGAGGAGAATGCTGAATGAACCAGACATTTTGAACACCCTGCGGGCAAATGGATAAATCGACACATCTTCACCTGTGACGGGATCCTAAGGGAAAACAAAACACAAGTCAAGCTCCTTGAATCATTATACGAAGTCCGAAACCATCGGTCGCTCAGTCGGCTGGATTTCAGATGATGGATGTTTCATTAGCCATCGAAACTTTTACAGAAAGTGAAAACATGGAGCCCCACAATTGAACGGTGATCACATCAATTCTGAATAAAACCTGAGTGATTACAAAGTCTGAAATCCGCTCTATAACAATTTTGGTTGGACATTTGACGATTTTGATCTCCGGACTTTCGATGGACGTCTAAATCCAGGCCACACCCTATTTTTCGGACCCTGGATATTTTTAGCAGGAATAGACGAAGCTCTATTTCAAGATTTTAGCGGGAGGGCATTTCTTTGCATTGAAAACTTGAAACATGAGCTCAGTTATTTTTTGTTCTTAACTTACAGGTTTAAGTTTTGTCCCGTAGAACTGTGGCCTGTTCGGTTCTTGCTCCTCGAATAGGTCCACATCCCATTGGTACGCCAGTCGGGCGTTGGTGCGCTTCCATAGCTCAAGGAATAAGGTACCTTTGGGGGAACAAAAGGTGGAGGGTCAAACAAGCACCGGTGTGCTTTCACAGGTACAACAAAATGGTACCAAAGGGAACAAATAAATATAAGGCCCAAAGGCAACGAGTGCTGTATTTGATGTACTGGTACCCCGTTCAAATGCAGCGTGCGTTAAATTGCTGAATAGTGCGTTGGACGCAAGCTAAAATAAATCAATAACACGTCCAGATTTTGGTGACCATTGGTCCACCTTCACCTCAAAAAATAGACCTCTTTACCTTGGGCGTAATGTTGTCCCATTTCAGATCACGTAGCATTCCCATGAGTATTCTTTCTTTGTTTTTCTGCTACGCACCGAAGGATATATGAATATGGAAGCAACTCAAACAAAGAAATAATATTCAAATGAATGCCACGTGATAGTCCAGTAAATGAATGAAAAGGTTGGACAAAAATGATAACAAAGGTTTCTCACCAGGACATGTTTACTAGTGTTCCGGTAGTACACAAGAAAAAGTCCACCCGAATCCTCCCATGGCAACTTCCTTATTTTGAGTTTTGAAAATTCCTCATTGTAGCGCTATTGTTACCGCCATTGTTATTCATGAGTTTGCCGGCACTTGAGCCTTCCAAACCAGAAGATATTCTATAGTGTGTATATCAAAACTACTTCCATATTCTCTGCCCAAGGGGCCATGGTTTGATTCACAGACTTGATTTATAAATCGCTAGCCACGTCACAAATAAAGATCTAGCTTTTTGGCATTTAGTTTCGATTTTTTACGCGGTTTCACGCTTTCAATATAGACTTCGTACGGGATTTGTTCCGTAAATACCAGAAAATGTCTTCTGAAGCAAATTTTATTACCAATAAAGTGAAATGACCATTCTTGGAAGTCAGAAACATTCAGAGATTAGCCGGGCCGGCGCTACACTCTATAAAATTCATTCTCAGAAACAGTGGAAAAATAGTTAAGTGCTGCGAACAACAAAGGTTAAAACAAGCTGCCAAAAGAACTCGGTAATTTTACCTTTCGCATGATCTGATTTTTGTCGATTTTCTTCCTGTGATACTAGAGAGTGTCAGGAACAATATTAAGAAGAAAACCTTTTGTTTCATTTTGAGCTCTTTTTCGCCCTAAAATGACGGGACTATTAGATTTCATGAAAATGAGGAATTTTCAAAACTCAAAAAAAGGAAGTTGCCATGGGAGGATTCAGGTGGACATTTTTTTGTGTACTAACGGGCCACTAGTAAACATGTTCCTGGTGAGAAACCTTTGTTATCATTTTTGTCAAACCTTTAGTAAAAATATTTTTTTCATTTACTGGACTATGATCTGACATGGGCAACATTACGCCCAAGGTTGTCTAAAGGCCGGTCTACACTTGTGATTTTTGTTGCATTTTGTCGCGGCGATTTTTCTCGCGCGAGTTGCAATTCCAACTCTCTAGTGTAAACGAGATGCAAATCTTGTGCGATTTCTGTGCTCTCTTTTCTTCAAATCTCATGAAGTTGCAAAGAGTTTCGAACATGTTTGAAATCTCCGCGACAGCACGCGACAAAAATCGCGGCAGATCGCGCCGAGTTGCGCCTAGTTTACATTAGTGATTTTGAGTTGACGCGTACCTGCGAGAAAAATCGCCGCGACTCGCGCGACAAAAATTGCAGCAAAAATTGCAAATGTAAACGGGCCTTAAGACAGCGCAAACAATAAGGGCAACACGCATAAGAAATGTTGGCTTCGATTGAAACCGTACTCGAACACACGGTCTTTAGGCATAAACTACAGCAAGCAAATCGAGGGCGAAAACGCTAGTTTTGGAGCATTTTTTCTTCTTCTAAAAACTGAGCTTGCAGAAATGTCGAACGCTCCCTTAAAAAAATCAAGTAAAAAGCTTAAAACTTACCCCATAAACAAATAATGAGTGCAAAATATGGAGTGGCGTTATTGTCGAAGGCTCTCTTGGCCCACGAGGCAACCACTACACTTGTAGTAACATTTCCTTGGTTAAGAGGATTGTCATCAACACTGTAGAGAAGAAATGGTAACACAAAAGAGCTTAGTGCCTGATAACGTCAACACTGACTAGCGAGTTTCAATAACCAACACTCCAAGTACCATATACGGGGTTTGACAACCCTAGGAACACCTATTTTGGAACTCTAAACGTGTCGGGGATTTGAGAGAATCGAGAGTTCGGCCGTGTTTTCGGGAAATAGCAAAGAAATGAGCGAGAGCAAGAGCTTATTACCAATAAGCTCTTGGTGAGAGCGAGTATGTTCGGGAGTTTTGATAAAAGTCGGGATGAAAAGCTACTATAGTTAATTTATGGGCCGCGATTGGTCGAGAAACACCGAATCATAGAAATCTAGTCGGTAGCCTACAGTACCGAGTATATACAACTATGGCCCTGGAAATGAGCCTACTAAAGGTCGGTTTACACATCTTTGTCGCATTCATCGGGCCGATTATTCTCGCGCGAGTTGCAAGATTCCAACTCTCCAGTGTAAACGAGATGCAAATCCAGTGCGATTAAGGTGCTCCTCTTTGTTCCAAAAACGCATCAAGTTGCAAAGAGATTCGAACATGTTTGAACCCAGCGCGACATCGCGCGAAAAAATTCACCGAGATCGCGCAGGAATTGCATCTTGGTTACACTAGCAATTATTTAGTTGCAGAGTGCGCGCGAGAAAATTCGCGACCTTAAGCAATATGGTACGCAGCACACTTGCCATTATTTGCAGGTGAAAAGGGAGCAACCTTGATATGTCAGAAAATGTTATTAGACCAGATTTCTTAATGAACAAAAATGCCCGAAAGGCACCATGACTGTGCTGCTTCACATGGGCGCGCCGCCGTTTGCAGCAAATCAGTCATAGGAATCTGGGCTTTAGCCAAGAGAGGTTTTCCAATTTCAAAGAGAAGAGAAAGAAAAGGTACTGTAGGAAGACTTATAAATCAAAAGAAGAAAATGCAAAGAGAAGATGAATGCATTCAGAGAAAGAGAAGTGTTACACTTACACAAATAGTAAGTACAAATGTAATACTACAGTAACTAGAGAAGTGGTCAAGAACTTTCAATACCATAAAGACCGTAAAGATTGATTGAATAAAAGATTGGAAGAAAATTGGCTAAGAATGACATCCATAAATCAGCACGAGAGATGACAAATGAGACAAAAGAGAATATGATGGATGAGATGCATCAAATATAGCTTACCTCAGCGAGTATTCATCAAAAACACGGAGAGTACTAAGAGTTGAAAGACAAGATGTTTGAGATCAGCAGGAATATTATTTGTCAATGATTCAAATGAAGCAAAAAACTATACATGCTGTTATTCCATGCAAGTGACACTTCCATACTGAAAAAGATTAAATATGATGGCATGCTGCAGTGTCAGTAGATGCTGATAGAACAAAGCTAACTTTGAAGAAGAAAAAGAGATCAAAGAAGAGAAAATTTAAAATATCCATGCTGAGGAAAATGGAACAATAAACAAGCGCTGTCCAACCTATATAGAAACTAGGTATTGTACAAGCAAATGCAGACATCCTTCAGATTTCACTCAGTTCACGAGGATCTGAGGAACAGAAACCACCAAATAATAGACACAGCTAGAGAGAGTTGTTCTTTTTATAGAACTTCAATGAATCCACATATTTCTAGTGAAGTCCTTCAGAGTGAAATATCACAGAATAGAATGGTATGACTAGTTTTACGGGGAAACTAGGTGGTCTGTGTCGGCGGAGACGTGAACATGAACAACAACAACCAAAGGTTGAGATTTATGTTAAACGCCGTGGAAAAATGGTGTTTTGCTGACGTTTCGATAGCCCTTCGTCCGACGAAGGGCTAACGCTCGAAACGTCAGCAAAACACCATTTTTCCACGGCGATCACAGAATAGAGAACGACCTCACTTAAAAACCCTCCTTAAACTGCTCAAGTAAATTGATCCCTGAGTCTTCCAGATTGACAATTTTAACTTCATCGTTGTGCAACAAAACATATGAGCTCACATAAAATTGGAAATATATTCCACCAAATCCAGACACCTTGACTTAAGTCCATCTGCACCCCTAATTTGACAAGAGATGTGAGCATTACACTTTCAAAGCAGCTGCTTTACCTGCAGTCAGGCAGCTTAAGGCGCACCTGCACACACAGTAAAAACTGACCCCACCTTCCATTATTGGCATAAGCTTTGTACTAGAGGAATTAACAACAATCGCTACATGAAATGCCACCACCATCAAAGGGCAAAGAACCATGAATTAGGGTCACAGTCCACTTCATTTTTAGGAGCAGTCCTCCAAATGAAGAATACAACTTCAGAAAACACATTTTCCAAAATGACTGCTAAAAATTTACATGGTATTATACCTGCTCTATAGAGAGCACCTTCCTTACCACTATTAATAAAACTGCCAAAGGCCTGCAGAGCTCTCTCTGGGGGGTTTGTATCAGAGAATGTATCACAAAGGAACAGAATATAGAAAATGTATAAAAATTTTGAAAATGTGAGGGGGCTTTAGGCTGTGGTGCTGGTTGCACTAAGTGTTACAGCTGCTTGCACTTGAGTGTAGACTGTGGACATTCTTGCTCATCTCAAGTTTGAATTTAAGTTACGTTTCCAAGTTTCCGACAAGGAAACAATATGTTTCTAGGTTGCTTTCGAGGTGCTTCGAAAGGAACCCAGACAAAAACAAAACGATGACAGGCAATCAGTTGCAGATTTCCAAACAGCATGTATCAACATGGGGTAATCTGTCTCAGCACCCCACGTGGGTGCGTGCTGCTTTGAAAATCTGCCTTTTGATTGGCTGTTATTGTTTTGTTATGGTCTGGTTTCCTTTGGAAGCATCCCGAAAGCGACCTAGAAACATAACATCATTTCCTCATTTGAATTTTTTTTTTAACTTTAACAAATGTGAAAAGTGTCCACAGTCTTTGCTCAAATGCTAGCAGCAGTATTTTTGACATTTGAGTTTGCAGCCACCTTTTGGACTTTTTCATGCTGCCAATTTTTATCATGCCAAAGAATTTGAAATTGTAATAGGAAGCATGTGACGTTTGAAACATGCTGGATCCTAAGGCAAGCAAACTGTGGTGTAAACAGGTCATGCATGAACAGTCATGCTATACTTACGCTACAAGTAAACCCCATAGAAATATTGCCAGTCCAAGCAGTACTGGAATTACCAAAGAGTAGGTCAAACAACCTGAGAAAAGAGTTTGCAGCCACCTTTTGGACTTTTTCATGCTGCCAATTTTTATCATGCCAAAGAATTTGAAATTGTAATAGGAAGCATGTGACGTTTGAAACATGCTGGATCCTAAGGCAAGCAAACTGTGGTGTAAACAGGTCATGCATGAACAGTCATGCTATACTTACGCTACAAGTAAACCCCATAGAAATATTGCCAGTCCAAGCAGTACTGGAATTACCAAAGAGTAGGTCAAACAACCTGAGAAAAGAGTAAGGCTTAAAAACACTGAACCTATACAAATGTAAATCACCTCACAAAAATCTCAAAATACCTACGTAGCTCTTACCTAGCCAAGCAAAGTAGAGAGCAATTTTCTCCCCATAATAATTCCTCACTTTCCAAAGAGGCTGAAATTTGAACCATTTCAGCCAAGTTTGATGCATATGTTTTCTAGGATCTGAAATGTCCTGTCCCCTCAAGAATGTCCCATCATCTCCTGCATCAGGTAAGGGGAACTTGGCATCTAAACGGGATTTCTCATGGATGATGAAGGCATCATGATAGGCTCCTTCTAGCAGCAGATATGGCAGCCCTGTCAGGAAAATGCAATTATTAATTTACTATAAGGTTAACATCAAAAGGAGTATAGCACATTTTTGAATGGCAGTTACAGTCGAAGCTCTCGTAAGCGACTACCTTGGGAACTGAAAATTGCGGTCGTTAACGGAGCTGGTCGCTTACGAGAACGGCTCTCGTAAGCGACCACCAAGCGGCTTCCTGCTTGAACAATAGCTGTTGGTCGCTTACGAGAGCTTAGTACAATAAATCTAGAAAATACCATGTGATACTAATGCTTAAAATAGTTTGATTTATTTCCCGACTTCAATTGAGAATAAATGACTACAAATATGTACATAGAAAATAGCATTTCACCGGTGCAGCTAGTATCAGTTTGGCTTTTTGGAGGAGATGACTTATGTTTTAAAGACAAAAAGTTCTGTGGTCGCTTACGAGAGCTTAAAAACAATAGAAAATCTCTGTTGGTGATTTGAAATTATGGTCGCTAACGGAGCTGGTCGCATCGATAAGGCGGTCGCTTACGAGAGCTTGAAATAAACGAGTTTATGTGACAATTCAAACGGGGTTTCGGGAAAATGGTCGTTATGTGAGCTGGTCGCTTACGAGAGCGGTCGCACAGAGAGCTTCGACTGTATAACATTTTCCATTCAAAAAGGCCCAAATTAATGTTTTCATATACCTTATTGGTACTAATTTTTGCAGCCACTTAATTTCGCAAATAAGGTCAGCATATTTTGCGGGTCTTTTTTTTTGCGATTTGGGTGCAAAATTATTTTCTTAGGAAATTAATTTTCACGAAAATGAAACACATTTTATTTCGAGAATTTTATTTTATTATTTTACACTTCTTATTGCTGAAAATCGTCAACTCATAACAAAACCAAACTATAGAAACCGCATCATGTACCATAGTCATAGTCAAAAACATTATGCTTATGGTTAATGTTCTTTGCAAATTGTATAATACATATTTACATTGTAGCCGTGAATTCTTCATTAAATTGAGAAAACAAGAAATATATTGGAGGGTATTAAATTTTGAAACATTAAAGTTCATGGGAATTTTTTCGCATCGCTTTAAGTTCACAATTTTGTTTAAATCGTGAAATCAAAGCGACGTGAAAATTAGTACCAATAAGGTAATGTGCAGATTTTTGAGGCTGAGGTACAACCTTCCCCCATCAGGAGTAAAATGTCATTGTGCTTACCTTGTCTGTTATGTCCTAGAAGTCTGTGTTCTTTATCTCTGATGTCAATGTCATTTAAGATATAATCAACCTAGTAACAGATTAAACAATTAATAACAATTAATGCAAACCTATCACAACTGTAAGTATATGAACACTAATAACATCCTAATAGGCCTTTGTCATGCAATATTGATTAATAATATATAATAGTTATCCAAAAATGGATTCCAGATTTCAATTCTACACATCTGTATTAGTAAAACTGCAAAGTTTCAAAAGAATTACTTGAAAACTGGCTGAGATATGAATTTTCAAAACTTCGTATTCTGGCTTATTTTTTACAAAGAAATGTATGGGCAAATATGTCAAGTCGAGGCTAAGACAGGCATCGATGCCCGTCCAGCCTCGTTCAGATTGACTTGCTGTTAAATGGGCTCTGTCTCTGCTTAGCCTTACAGTCAGTTTTGCTAGTACCAGGTATTGTTTTTTTTAAATTTTCCACAGCGCTGTGAAATCTCCCCTCCAGTTACATCACTCTATCCAGAATGCATTGCAATTACATTTGTTTACATATGGTCACTTTTCTTAAAAATCAAAGGTGTGCAAACAGCAATGTGTTTCTGGATCCCTTCGGGATGCCTTGGTTTGAGGTAATGCAATGTAAAAGAAGGAAAAACCAACACAGAAACGTAAGATTTGCCAACGTTTCGGACCTTTATTTCGGTCCTTCTTCAGGGCGACTAAAACCGTTACAGAAATCACGTATATATACACAAATGCGCGCGCGCACCAGGTTGCGCGCGACACAAACAAGATAGAGAATACGGGATAATAAAAGGGCTGAGTTCTAGAGTTCTTCTCTGATATTCAGGCCATTTGGGGCCATGGTTTTCAGTGTTTTCAGTGGTTTTTGTGTATATATACGTGATTTCTGTAACGGTTTTAGTCGCCCTGAAGAAGGACCGAAATAAAGGTCCGAAACGTTGGCAAATCTTGCGTTTACATATGGTCACATACACTGGAAACTATTGCAAGGTCTGCTTCAACTTAACCATCCTCACACTGCCCACATTGCATTGAAAATAGCCCAAAACAGTACATTTTAGGCTGGGTGGGGTGTGTTTCTAAGACTGAAACTAAAACCTACCAGTAATGATCTAAGTGCTGGTCTGAAGAAGGTATCTGGGTTGTCAATGCCTTCATAGATACTTTTCTTGGACACACAAAATGGAGCACTTACAAAGTCCACTGCACAAAAGAAAGAAAAAAAGAAACATTACAAGTTACAGTGAGTATGCTGGGCGAGAAAAACTCTATGTCCAACAATCTATTTTTCTGTTACCTTCTGAATCTGTTTTCAGCTTGTCTGTCAGTCTTGACAACCAGCTTGGGCTGCCTCCTTCTGGTACAATATACTGGAAATAAATAAAAACATGTATTATTGGATGAAATAATGATGAGCAATGATTCCAAACCATTTATCCACAAAGTGAAAGATTGTTTACCCTTGTTCGATAAATGGCAGTGCACCAAAAAAAGGTTAAAAAAAGCTCCCCAAGAAGGGGCAGAGGGAGGGGATTTCTTACGCTTTCTCAGCCTAGCTTTTCGTTTGCCATTTATCGAACAAGGGTAAACAATCTTTGCTTGCTGGTGAAATCCTCTCTGAAAACATACAAAACCGCCAGCTATGCAAGCTACCACCATGGCAACCAAACTTCACTATTTGGTGACTAAAGTTTTTTATTTTAGGTTCTAATAGACCAAATCGGCTAAAGGTGTTTAAATGTTGTTGCCACCCAATTCAGCTCTTGTGATTATTCCTTTCAGTGGTTACAATTGTTCATCTTATACATACCGGCATGTGCTCGGTTGTGTGTAAAAAATTGCACAATTGTAACCACCCAAGGGAATCATCACATGATCTGAATTGGGTGGCAACAAGATGTAAGCACCACTATTAGGCGATTTTGATCTATGGCACTTTAAAAAAAAAAGTTAATGCCAGACCCTGCATGGCATTGGTAAACACTGTTTGTTGCCAAGGTAACAAGAACCACCTGATTGCAACCTTGTTGCTGTCATGGTAACCATGTCATAATCTCAAAATAGTTGCACCTACCCCTGCTAATGGCATTTCTAAGCACACATGCTCTGCTTCCTCACAAAGCCGATGAAAGGGGCAGTGAAGCACTGTAAATGTATGTTCTGTTGTGTATTTCTTATCAATTTTAAATCCCTCATTCATGAGAGCCTGTTCAAATAGTTCCCTTAGACTCTCATGGGAGTTACTATTGTCACCAGTTTTATGAACCAAGACGTAATCATAATGCCAAGCCTTCTCTAGGCTAGAGTTGTCTCTTTTTTTCATAGCAAGTTCTAATGCTTCTCGCCTAATGTCATGTTTATCACTCTCACTCTGTGGAGCAGGAGAATGAATAATTTCTTCCCTTATTGACATGAGTTTGTCCCTACTAGTCCTTCCTGGTGATATCTGTTCACCATTACTAGGTTCCACATTCTCATGCCCCTCATATGTATCATTATCTTCAGCATCCTTCATCCTATGATATTTCCTCGTCTTTTTCTTCTTCTTTTTTGAAGTATTGATAATGTTATCGTCCGATTGACATCGCTCTATTATTGGAGCTACCCGTTCCCTCTTGGGTCGAAATGAGTAGCTCTGGTTTAGCGGGTCATCAGATAGCTGGCGACTTGTTTCATGCCTGCCTTCGCTCTCTGAGGTCTCCGTTCTTTCGATTAATTCCATCTTATTTGCTTAGAGATGAAACAAGTTAATAAATAATGCTCCTACAGAAATCTTGTCCAGTGGTGAGACGGCACAGCTGTGATTCATTAATGAACACTTTTTCTCAAAAACCGTTAAAAGATGTGCTTGCCAGAAGCGAAGCACTTCGCAACTTGTGGAAATCAAAGATACAAGGTGTTCTGATGATTGTATGGAGTACAGGAATTCAAAAGTAATCACTAAACAAACAAGTGGGGAAAAGACGTAGTGGATTTGTAGTTCTGCTTTCGATCAATGAGTTGTTATTTTCATTCGTTCCGCGCTCACTTTTGAAAACTTTCTTGTCCCGCCGTGTACCTTTGCAGCTCTCGTTAACTGTAACTTTGACCCACGTAGCAGCTGTAATTATGTTATGTTGCAGTTTTCTCAAATTAAAAGCTGTTTAGCAGAGGATTCAACTTCAAATTTGCTCTTTCCCTCCCTTGCTTGCTGCCTCGACAACCGCATAAACACGATCGTATTTGCATAACAATGTCATCTTGATTCTCGAATAATCCTCTAAATTCAACATCGTATAAAACGTATCAATCAGATGATGCTCTATGATTTAATACTTGGAAGAGGTCAAATAAAGTTTTCCATCAAAAAGTTCAACCTTCTTCATGTGATTCATTCGAAATCGATTTCCCCGCGCGATCACTCTGAAACTGAGTACTCGGGAGATTTTCGGGCACGGCTCGGAGATTCTTCGGAAAGGTAAATCTGCTGACTAAATGTACTGCAGGCTCATCCAATTCAAGATGGCGTCCAAGCCGGCAAAAGGTGGAGCTCAGCTACAAGAAGCAATAAAAGTGCAAGGAGAGCTCGTCAGGAAGCTTAAACTAGAAGAACAGACAGATGAAGTTAAAAATAAGGTTGGTGGGAATTTCCATCGCGATGTTCCGGCGAGAATTAGATGAATTCTGCAATAGAAGTTCTGATGCAATAATTCCCACGTGAATCGAAAATATTTATCAGAAATCTCGTAAATGAAAATAATACTGACATAATACTCTAACAGCCCATAAGGGTAGAACTATTCATTGATAGGAAAATGATCACATTTTGTTTATCTACAAACATGTAGTTACGTTTCCTCCTCCTTCCAATTTGCACTCACTACAATAGGTAAGTTAAGTTACATGTAGTAGCTTATAGTTGCTCACAGGCAGCCCAAGCTTACAATCTGTGTATTAAATATGTGGGAACTGTAAGAATGAATTTTATATCGTTAATCTGAGAAAATAAAGATATTTATATCACATACCTTCATTTGAGTCTTTCGTCCTTCCCTTTATGCCACTTTGGGTTGAAATAGTGACATTTTAACATTTGCTCCCGGGGTCTATAAAGATTTGGAAGGCTAGGACAGATACATGCATGATCTGACTTTAATGTTTCCGAGGTCAAATGCCAAATAATTGAAAATTGAGTGGAATTCGGGGCCTTGAATACAGCTGGTAGCGTGTTTGTAGCGTGGTATTTGTCAAAATGGCATCTGAGTTGCCAGCCTTCCAAATCTTTATAGACCCGGGAGCAAATGTTAAAATGTCACTATTTCAACCCAAAGTGGCATAAAGGGAAGGACGAAAGACTCAAATGAAGGTATGTGATATAAATATCTTTATTTTCTCAGATTAACGATATAAAATTCATTCTTACAGTTCCCACATACTTAATACACAGATTGTAAGCTTGGGCTGCTTGTGGTTGCTTAGTTCATTTGCAAGCATTTGTGGGGCCATTCATAGCCCAAAATTCCCTTCTATCAGAGGCCTCTTTTCTCTGCATTGCACTGGCTGAGGTTCGTGAGGAAACAAGACCTCTGCGCTGGGTCGAAACTCGCTTTGATTTGCTGCCGGCCACAACCTTGGACAGTTTGCTGACTGTTTCTTGAGCCCACTATATGAGCACACATAATTATCTGCAGATGTTTTCCACTGATATTATTTGAGCCCCCCCATGCGCGTATAGTGGGCTCAATAAACGGTCAGCAAACCGTCCAAGGTTGTGGACGGCGTGGACGGCGGCAAATCAAAGCGAGTTTCGACCCAGCGCAAAGGTCTCTTTTTCTCGTGAACCTCAGCCAGCGAAATGTAGAGAAAAGAGGCCTCTGCTAGCAGGGAAAGCCCAAGAGAAAGATGAGCAAGTTTTAAGCCAAAAATATGAACTTTCTTTATTATTTCAGACACTATGAGGTCTCTAAGACTTGTTCACAGTATCAGAAGGTCTCTTTCTCTCAGTCATGCCCCATTCAGACAGGCCTCGGTTGTTTCTTGTAGATTCTGTCATATAGATAGCAAGGTCAGTAGGCCCAAAATCAACGAACTAGAAGAGATTTATTGGATGGAATCAGAGAAAAATGTGCCACTTTTAATAGACTCTTCCAGGGTTTCTTGATCATTTTAAATCAGCAACAAGCTGGTGAAAATAAATCCACATTACTGAAAAGAGCACATTGAGTTCTAAAATGGCAAAAAATTCCATGAGAAGTCTAAACATTTAATGTTGTTTTGAACAGGTGAAGCAAAAGAGTGTCCCCAAAACAAATTTGGGGTACACTTTTTCTTTGCATGTTAGAAACAACATTGACAATTGTGTACAGTATGTTCACCAATTAACCACATTAATTGGTCCTGGAAATTGTCATGTGCTCTTTTCAGTGGCATGGATGGATTTTTATCAACTTGCTGAATTTATCGAGTCTTATCAAAAACAGTTGTGACAGGTCCAAAAAATCTTCTTAGCATGGGGTTCAAATAACAGCTGGCTTCCAGTGATAGCCAGCACTTTTTGTGACTTTGCTGGCCATTTTTAGGTCAACATGTCAAAAACAAACATTGTTTAAAAAATTGAAAATTGTGTTGTTGTTTGCAAAAATGAAACAGAAACAGTTACAAATTATGCAGCATTTTGCAGAAGGTACAGAAAACACAATTACCCAGGACCACATCTTGTCAAATGCCCTGGAATATTCTCTGCTTCTGTCTTTGTTCAGGCTATTTTTGGTACTAGTGCCCATGAAACTATATATTGGATTTCTTCCATACAAATACTGTATTTTCCTTTGGAAATTCCAGAAGGGTGTGGGGTCACTTTTCAACACTCTTCTGTGCCGGGAGGGGGGATATTTTCTGGAACCACACAATACTCCTGCCTATGGAAAACATCAGGCAATAAGATCAATTTCAGTCTAGTAAATAGTTCAAGCCTTTTTCAGTGGTACACAAATTTTCACACCAACCCTGATGATCTTATCAAAGCCAATGCCATTTTCATGTGACTGGCATCATCAATGGAAATTGCTGAAAGCATCTTGATGAAAAATTTTGTTGTCTCTGTCTCTATTTAGATAAAAGAGGAGGTTTTCAAGCTTGTTGGGATGAAGAAACAACTTGGTGATGAAGGGAAATCACAGAAATTTGTCCTCAAGACACCTAAGGTATTGTAAGCAGGGTATAGTACACTTGCAGACTATGCCAAACCTTTGGGTTGTCAAGGTTTCAAAATCTTCATGATTTTTTGTCAGGCCTCATAGACATGGTTTCTGGAGAGCCTATTCAGGGCTGGAAATCAAGAAAAAAATGGGTGACAAAGTAACTAACATTTTAGTCCTAAATGAGAAAAGTGTAAGTTGCAAAAGTAACCCATACATCCCTTATCACCAGCAGTCATCTTGCCATGTGCAATTATGGCTTCTGCTACATTATATCATTAGAAATTGTATCTTACCTACCAGGGAACAAGAGACTACATGCCCAAACAAATGGCAGTACGACAAAGAGCTTTTGAGGCAATTATAAATACCTTTGAGAGGCATGGAGCAGTACAGATAGATACTCCTGTATTTGAACTTAAGGTGAGCAAATATTAGACCTGCCAACTTTTCCTGACCTCACATAAAATTCGAAATTCTGATTTCCTCACATAATGAAAGAAAACTCAATTTTTGTGATGTTGTCTGGTCCCTCTTTGCATGACATGGCCCACATCAAATCCTGATGATTTAAGTCATAAAAGGGTCATCAGTTCTTATATACATAGATAGCCGTGGGGCCTTAATTCTTGCATTATTGTAAGATACTGTGCATTAGAGCTCTTGCTTCTGGTACACACAATCCCACACCATACTATGGCTATCTGTCTCACACATGACCTAACAATAACCTTGGTGTTTATTTGCCAGGGGGTAGCTCCCTTCACCATTCCAGATATTCCCATTGCTGGTCTGGTTTCAGATCTTCTACATGCCTTTTTTCCCATGATCAACCACTATGATTAATAACAGCTGCCCTTTGTGGTTTGGAAAGGGGGTGGGGTGGGGTGTTGGAGTTTGGTGTTCAGGGTGTTTGGGGATGATCATCCTATCCCTTAGGGTACAAAAGCCATCCAATCTTTTAGGGGTGTGGATAATCCAAAGATTGGCAACTGCTATCCCTTTGTAGGGTGTCTCAAGCTACTGTTATGGTTGCCTGTGACAGTAAAGTTTGTATGCCTTATTTTATATCTCTCAGGGTTAAGAATTCCTTTGACATGCCCAATTTGCTGTCTCTTATGTGTAAATTTGGTGTAGATGACACCTGCTCTGCTATTCCTTAGGGCTGGAAGTCAGAAACCCAAAAAGTTGTGCTTCCTCTTTTGTTCAGACTCAACAAAAGGGGCTGACTTTGGAAATCCCTAGTGTCTTTGGCAAAATGTTTCTGAATCTCAGTGCATGTTTTGCTGTTTTGGCTATCTGAAAGTCTTGGGTACAGTATACACCAAAGGAAGGTAACATTTTTTGTGAGACTGAGGTTTGCAAGTTTCATTGTCAAGCAAGACTCAGATTTCCAATAATACTTTACCCGAATTGCAAATTGTTGTTCTCTCTGGTGGTGTTATAGATTTACATTTCTGCTAATAATACTGTACTATATGGTTTGATATTTTTTCTTTCTCTTTTATTGTTATACCTTTGCTTATAGGAAACCCTGACAGGAAAGTATGGAGAAGATTCTAAGTTGATCTATGACCTGGCTGATCAAGGAGGAGAAATTTTATCTCTCAGATATGATCTAACTGTATCCTTACTTTAATGATGATGTCATCACTTTTCCTTCACAATCTTGGACCTTGGGCAAATTTTGAATACCATATTTGAGTTAGAAACTTTGTCTGAGCAGTCAAATATGTTGACAGCTCATTACAGTCTAAAATATCAAATTGTTTGAAACTAATTTTGTGACCTTAGTTTAACATTTTTGTCCTGGCCCTTGCATTCATAATGTAGGTGTTGTTTTCATCAATATAAGTACCATATAAGAATTTGAGAAACAAGTGTGTTGTGGTTAAATATTTATTCTACTTCTTAGACAGACCATTGCTATTGCTTCATGTAATTATCTACCAGTTTGATTCATGGGACTTGTCCCTGGGACAAAAATTTTGTCCCATGGCTGAAATTTCAATGCAAAAATGGGAGTACACACTAGGGGACTTGTACCCGAAGCAGATTGAATTGGACAAGTCCCTGGGACTGTTCTGGCCTGTAAAGTATGTCCACGATCCTGGACAAGGTTGTGACATTTGGACCACTTCAAAACAGAGAACAAGATAGAAGTGGCCTACCCTGCTAGCAGGGAACACTTGTGCCTCAACTACAACATACATGAACACCCTTTTTAGAAAATGGCTGATCAGTTACCAGAAATCCTCCCTACTGTGAAAACTTGGGATGGAGAGGGAAAAAAATACCTGTCAACTCAACTCCATTAAAGATGAGATTCCTTAACTTCACTTTAGGTCCCATTTGCTCGATATGTAGCAATGAATAAAATTGATAAAATCAAGAGATACCACATAGCTAAAGTATATCGCCGTGACAACCCTGCTATGACGCGTGGCAGGTACAGGGAATTTTATCAATGTGTAAGTCAGTTTATTATAACCAGTAGGTACAAACATCATATTTTGTGATTCATGGGAAATGGGATGCTACTGTTGATTGCATCTAACCATCCCCAGGCTGTGGCAAAATGTGTTGTTTCTGCATGTGAAACTTCTATGTTTTAAAAGTTGAACTTCAGCTAATAATATGAAGTTTAAAGAAGTGTTTTGATCAGGAAGAAAATAATTGTGAAATTTTTTCATTCTACTGATTTTCCGCTCATGATCATCACCATCTCGGCGGCCCCAGCCGAACCCCATCCCTCGAGCCGCAGTCTCATTGTCCATCATGTAGCCTGCAAGCTCATTGGTGTTGGTCACTCAGTAGAGTGTCGATCAGTGTTGTTGATGGGTGACGAATGCTGTGTGCTGGATTCCACAAAACGACTTTACTAGCAGGGAGCTCCCCATGCCTGAAAAAGTGACCCACCAGTCTGCACCAGGCCACTCTGTCGGATATCCTCAGGAGGTCACCATACAGAGCCATATTCGCGATGTGGTCCTTCCGCTCATGAACTGTCAACCAAGAGAGCCAAACTTTGAACATTGACAGACAAACATTCAAGTTCATTGTCAACTTTGGGATTTTCAAGTCTCGGCACAAGGCTGTTTAATGAGGTTCTTCATTTTTCCCCTAGGATATTGATATTGCTGGTCAATATGATGCTATGATTCCTGATGCAGAGTGTGTAAAAATTGTATCTGAGATCCTAACAGATCTACAATTAGGAGATTTTAAAATTAAGGTAAATATTTGTTGCTTGTCTCACTAATCACTTTTTGGGAACCCCTTTTCAAGCTCAGAGGAAACTTAAACAACTCAAAAACATTCGACAAATCTTTATAACTGAAAAGAAACTCAGTTTGGACAATTCGACTTGTTTTACATTACGTCATGTTTCCAAGATGGCGGCGCCCGCGAAATTCAAATTAGTATCGCGATTCACCCTGCCACTCTGTGTTGTTGTGAGCCGTCAATATTTTGTGGTATTGACGGCTCAAAAAGAGCTAGCAAAATTCAACTTTTTTCGCACGAATTTATGTTTCATTTCATTGTCAATAGTTAGAAATAACGTTTAGCTATATTTTTAGCAATATCTTATGGCAGAAAGAGATTTTTTTCGTCGAAAAAGATGGAAAAATGTAAACAGAAAATGCTCGAGCTCGTGCGAAAAGCCCATGTGATTGCGTGAGATCGTGCGTAAATGTAATGAGAATTGAAATTTCAATCGACAATAAATAGCACTATTTCTTGCCATTTCCTCCAGAAAATCTTCAAGAATCGCGATACAATATTAATTACGATTTTGAGACGGCAATTCCACAAAATATTGACGGCGTTGGAAGAAAATATTTTCACGTATTGGGCTCCGTCGCTGCGCGACTCCGCCCAATACGTGAACATATTTTCTCCCAACTAGCCGTCAATATTTTGTGGAATTGCCGTCTCAAAATCGTAATTAGTATATAGAATCTCGTCAAAGCGAAATGAGTCGCGTCGGCCTACTAATTGAAGTTTCTTTTCAATTCTAAAGCCTTGTGGATTATGTATGAGTTGATAAAGTGTCGCTTGAGTCTTAAAAGGCTAAACAGCCGCGGTTCCCTTTAATTATTTATTTTAGAATATTGTTTTTGATGGATTCTCTGCCAATGTATTTGTTTTCAGGTCAATCATAGACGACTTCTCGATGGAATGTTTGCTGTATGTGGTGTCCCTGAAGACAAATTCAGAACTATTTGTTCTGCTGTTGATAAGTTAGATAAAGTAAGTCCTCAAGTACAGTACACTCATGTAAGGACTTCTGGAAAAAACGCAGAAAAATATCGAAATTACGCGGAATTTGAGGTCTAAATACGCGGAAAATTAAGCGGAAAATCGCCGATTACGTGGGAAATTACGCGGGATTGAGTAATATTTTTTTCGGAGAATTGCAAAACTACGCGGAAAATAGTCAACTACACGGGATTGCACAATATTTGTGGAGCAATTAGCTATGTCCGTATGGTTTATAAGAAATAATCCATGATGGCGCTAGAATATATCAAACGAAATCAAACAGAACATACAATGGAAACTGGCGTGCACGATCTTGAGCGGGAATTCGTTTATCCGTTCGATGAAATGGCTGAGCTTTCTACATGTAGTTTTATATGTGGGTTGTGTCGCTCATGATGGATAGCTGTGGGTTAATCTTACCTTTTGGATAAGATAGTGTGCATGGCAGCCCATTCTGTTACTGTACACACCTTCCCACACCATGCTATAGCTGTCTGTCTCACACATGACCCAAGAATAACCTTTGGCTTGTATACGCCAGGGGGGAGCCCCCTTCGCCAGGACGGACCATTATCTTGAACTGTCTTGGTTTCCGGTCTCCTACATTGTTATGTGGTAGACTTGCTTTGATATAGAATTGTGTCAATTTTTCACTGATTTCACAAATTATTTCCACTTCTAGGCATCTTGGGAAGAAGTACGGAAAGAAATGGTAGAAGAAAAGGGACTAGAAGAGGCTGCAGCAGATCGAATAAGAGATTATGTTAAGTTCTCAGGAGGAATGGAGCTTGTAGATCAGCTTTCTCAGGATGAAAACTTGGTGAAAAATAAAAATGCCA
Source organism: Scolanthus callimorphus (assembly GCA_033964015.1). Classification (NCBI taxonomy): domain Eukaryota; kingdom Metazoa; phylum Cnidaria; class Anthozoa; order Actiniaria; family Edwardsiidae; genus Scolanthus; species Scolanthus callimorphus. Next base: position 362,837 of record JAWWUD010000117.1, on the reverse strand, counting down.
AGGAAGCCTTAGACGACATGAGACTGTTGCTCCGATATGTGGAACTCTTCAATGTTTCAGACAAGGTAATCTGTGAGGGGTGAGAAACAGAACCAAAGGAAATGCCAAATAGAAAATCTAGTCGTACGATTCATATTCCTGCTTTCCATTTGACTCTTCAACAATGATGTTGGTAAAGCCTGATGTCCTTAACATCCTCTGGCAATCAGCATGACCAAGAGGAATGAGATATACAGCTATTTCAATAAACGTTTAGTAGCAAATGCGACCACACAACAGGAATAGAGCAGATTTCGTATGACTGTGAAAAGTTCCGCGACAAAGTTGTACCACTCTGCGACCGTGACCGCGCCGCGACTAAGTGATTTCATTCGGTATCTACGTACAGCAGGCCAGGTTCGGTACCGCCACCGCGACAGTACCACGCCGTGTCGCGGCACTTTTCACAGTCATACGAAATCTGCTCTAATGGTGTAAGACTGTGAGAGAATAAGAAAAAAAAAAGAGAATAAGGTAGTAAACGTGTGCTTTGCAATACCAAAAAGATTTTAATTTGCTAAGTAAGGTGTTTACCCATATTCCCTAGCGGTATGGTCGCGTACGCTTGAGCGCTTTACCGACAACGTTTCTTGAAATAGCTGTATATGTTATTTTCCGGCTGGGAGGTCCAGATTGTGAAATACCGCGACCGAGGTCTTAAAAATGGTCGAGGTCAGTATTTTCAAGGCCGAGGTCACGACATTTCACGATCTGGACTGACTCCAAGACGGTAAATAATCTATTTATTTATTTTTTGGTTTACACTGAAACAGCATAAAACATCACAGAAATTAGCGCGCGCAACTCAGAATTCAGCGCGCGCGCGACTCATCCGGATCCGGGGTCCGGATCGTAGGATTACGGACCGCTCGCGAGCCAATCAGAGCACGCGATTTGATGGATACGGGACCGCTGAAAAAGTAGTGAAAGATAACAATGATGCGCACCGTCGCTTCATATTCTTTAGTAAGAGCTCTATACCATGATCAATGATCCAGCAGCTTGGCGGAAGCTGACCAAAGGATTTCTAGCAGCCGGGAAAAATGCCCATAATTCTCGAGCATGGGTCTGTACCGGTATACAGTTATGATGTAATAACTCTTTGTTTATTCATGCTATCGTATGTTGTTTATCACCAGGTTTCGTTTGACCTGAGTCTGGCTAGAGGTCTAGATTATTATACTGGTGTAATATATGAAGCAATTTTAACCGGAAACCTTCCTGACCTTGGCAAAGATGAGAAAGGTACTGTCTGGAAAAAGTAGCACATTTATTTATATTTGAGAAATCTGGGGGGAGAGCTCCGATATAAAAAAAATAGTGGGTGGCCGAACTAATGTATCGCTTAGGGGTTAAAATCGCCGCTAATGCTGTCTTTTAGGGGTTCCAAAGGTCTGCTACCACTTAAGTGTTTCGTCTGGAGCAGTTCTCGTATGGAAAGCTGATAAACATTTGCCTCTTCAGTTTAGAGTTTGATCGTGACAAAGTAACTGTAGTTATCTCTTTTTAAGGCGCAAAGGACGATTCCAGTGATAAGCGCGCACGCTCTTCTTTATTCAGATATGCCCAACCCTTGCCCCACGATTAATAGAATGCAGCGCGCACTTTTTTAAAGTTCGACAAAAATATCCCTTGTATACCGACATGCAACGCGCGCTTGCGTCCATTTATATAAGAGCCACGCCAGTATTGCTATCTGTAAGGGGTGAAATTCAGTTTTCCTGACTATGAGATCATACTGATACCACATAGCCAGTACTCAAGCTATTTGTTTTTGAGTTTGGACACCAACTATATTTTTCGGTGTTGTGTTGGATGCGCCGATAAACTTGTGCGAAAGCACAAACGCCACATTTCTTTAGGGCAAACGAGACGATGCCGGTCAGCGTTTGCCCGCCATTTGAGCAAATTGATCAGATTCATTCAGCTGAGTGAAACATATCAATTGTAAAAGTTGTGTCTCTCTCTGGACATCGATCCTTGCCTTTCTTTCCACAGGAGAGCGAGTAGGGGTGGGATCAGTAGCAGGTGGTGGTCGCTATGACAACCTGGTGGGGATGTTTGACCCCAAGGGAAGGAAGGTGCCATGTGTTGGCGTCAGTATTGGTATAGAGAGGATCTTCTCTATCTTAGAGGCAAAGGCCCAGGTATGAAAATCGATCTTGATAGCACGTTAATAGGCGGTTATTTGTTTACTCATTTGCATAAGCAGGGTCAAGCTTCAGGATTTTAAAAACCTGCGTGGATCATTCAAAACTTAGTGAAAATCGTCAATGCGTTCTGCGGAATAGTAATTATTTGATCGAGCAATTTTATTACATTTTTCGAGACTTGATTTTCTTGTGGGACAGGAAGCTCATTAGCCCACATGTTTCTTGCAAATTGAGCTTCTCGCCATGCGCTCATAATTTGAGTAACAAACGTCAAACCTTCTTAATATGCTTCATTCACCCAGGGAAGTGTTTTCCCTGATTCACCAGACGCTATTGAAATTCAGATCATTTCTTTTTATACCTCCGTTACGCTTGCTGATTTTCACTAATGCTTATGAATAATGAGAAAAATCGTAAACACTGACGTCACAATATAATCGCCTATAGATGCGGAAGAGACGCCTTTGTATAATTAAGAAATGTTCTTTGCACTTTGAGAATATGAGAATATGGCAAAATTGGTTTTCGCTTCCCGAAAATGAAAACTAACATGGCGGCCAAACCTATTGGCTTGCATTATGACGTCATAACCGTGCATCAATCCTAATATCTGTAGAGTGACGTCACGAACTGCGCGCCAACAACATTTCTCTGCGTACTCTTAGCCAATTAGAATCAAGATAGTGGCATGAATAATATGAATAATGAATAATAAATAGAGAATAATAAATGGGCGCGCGGGGATGTGGAATTTATCTTCGAGTGTTCAAATTTTGATATCTCACGAGTGAGCGCACGAGAAGATAAATTTCATATCTCCAAGCGCCCATGTATTATTCTGTTTATTATATATACCTTTTCGTGAAAAACTTTCGATTTCATGAATTTCGCGAGTAGTGGGCATTATCGTAATTTTTCACATGTGAAAATTACGATATTTCTCAGTGGCCGAAATCCTGATAAAACACTATAGTTTATATAATAATGAGGTTGATCGGAAAACACAGTCTGACATGCTGCTTGGACAGTGTTTCATCAATGACTATGAAAACGTTTCGGCCGTCTCCCCGCTGTAATGGGTATGCTGTCGTGCCGTGTATAAGCATGTTGATTGGTTGATAAATCAGTTATTTTGCAAAGTGATTGGCTGACTATTCACGACAAGGCGAGGTTCAGTGCCATTGCGTGACCGTGACGCGTGACCGTACCGTGTTCCGTACCATTTCACAGACATACGAAAGTCTCGACGTACGGCACGGGTGAGCATTTGAAATATTCGCCATCAGCTTGCGCGGAGTTACCCACAAATGGATGAGAACTGCTTTTTGTTTCTCCTGACTTTACAGGCCTCGCAAAATAAGATGCGCACCAACAAGACACAAGTGCTTGTAGCTTCAGGACAGAAAAACATGTTAGAACACCGACTGAAGATAGTGAATGAATTATGGGAAGCAGGAATCAAGGTTGGTTGGATCCGATTTACTGTATACTGCTGTACTACCCCTTGTGTGAGCATTCTTAAGGACGGAGGGGGGGGGGGGGGGTGTCAGGGACTGTTTCGGGTGTTTCTTTATACACATTGTTTCGCTCTATTGATAGCTTTGAATAGAAAGAAAATAATTGTAATACAGTAATACAGGGCATGGGAACGGATGTGCGCGCTTACATCGATTTTTATCCTCGCCCCCAGACCGCGTGCGCTCTAAAATCAAAGGTGGCGACGGTGACGGTTTCTCCTGGGGTACTCGACATAAAAACGACGCATGCAAGCAGGCTATGTTTAACTCCCTTCTGCCTGAGGTGACAAACAAACTGAAGGAGTATTAGCACGTAATTCGCTTGTAACCTTTCATTCTATGACTACAGGCAGAACTGCTTTACAAGAAAAACCCCAAGATGCTCACCCAGTTTCAAACATGCGAAGAGAGCGGCATCTCCCTATGCCTGGTGATCGGAGAGAAAGAGTTACAGGAGGGCGTGGTCACGTTAAGGGACATGGGAACAAGAGAAGAGGTAACGTAGAACAGACATGTGACATCTTATCCTCGTTAGAGCGCAGACGTCGAAGGCATTCTCGAACCAAGAGCTCCCCGGCTCGTAACCTCGCGGGGGAGGCTCTGGTGACAGCCACTGACGCATGCGCGAGATTTAATACAGAGCCGCTGAGAGAAAGAACTTTCAGCGCCTGCTCCCCTCAAATGGATGTCACCAGAGCCTCCCCTGCGAGCAGACGAGCCGGGGAGCTCTGGGTACGAGAATACGTCGAAGGCAAAGGTATTACGTGGAAAAGACGACTATAGCAAACGAATTTTGCCGGATACATTCTCGTACCCAGATCTCCCCAACTCGTCTCCTCGCAGGGGAGGCTCTGGCGACATCCATTTGAGGACCGTCGCTGATTGGTTGATTTTGAGCGTTGGAGCAAGCGCTGAAAGGCTCTGTATTAAATCTCGCGCATGCGTCGGTGGCTGTCACCAGAGCCTCCCACGCGAGATTACGAGCCGGGGAACTCTGAGTTCGAGAATGTGCCGGATACGTTTATGTACGCATGCGCGCCGTTATAGCCAATCAGTGAAGGCTCTCAAATGGCTATCACCAGAGCCCGGGGGAGGGGGGGACTCCCCTATTTTTTGGGCGGGGGTGCTCGTCGGGAACTTTCGATTTTCGATTGATACCATAAGGGGCATGGCTTAGTTTATTGGTTTTCGGTACTATTTAGGTTTTCGGTACTATTGTTATTATGATTTTGCGTTCGTACATGGACCTAGACTTTCTCCAAATTGTCAGATTTGGTTCACATCAGAAGTCCATTGTTCACATATGTGTTTCTATTTCACGCGCATAATATGCAGGCAATCTTACAAAAGCGCCAAAATCCCCTACCCCTAAGGGCAAAAATTGCCTTACAATCTCGACACATGCCCCTCGTTGCCCGTGGTTTCCCCGGGGGTCGCACCCTTGAGGAAGCCGCTGATACAAGCATAAACCCTAAAAGGTACGACGAGCACCCCCGCCCCAAAAATAGGGGAATCCCTCCCCCCGGCACTAGAGCCTCCCCACAAGCCAGGTGAGCTCTGGGTACGCGATTAGATGACGGCTCTGACGGAGAGGTCTTTGTCCTGTTTCGCCTAGTGCAGTTACGTGGCTTCCGTCTGGACGTAAACCGGACAAGTGTCGCACAAAAGCCACGTTGGCTCGGATGGTTTCAGAAAAGAAAAAAAAGTGTGAATGGCAGATTAAATAAAAACAAAGTCCCAAACCCAAAGTATTGCTGGCAGAAGACTATAAGAATAAAATCTCAAAACCCGAAATGAAAAACGCGTAGGGCGAATCGAAGAATTTGGCTGTAAATGGAATCAAAGGTCGCCAGTTTGATTTCTTGCCTATGAACAAAATGAATTGAAACTTATGTTTCTATGTTGCTAGGTGAGCATCAAAAGAGAAGAAGTATGTGACGTCATCAAGAAAAGATTACAGAGCTTGTGAAAGAGGAGCACTGCTTTGTGGAGTGAGCAAATCACGCTGTAACAGAGAATGTAACAGAATAATATGGCCTTGAAACTAATGCGTGGGCCCCACAAAAAGGAAAGGAGATACTATTTAAACAGACGCCCATGTTTGTTTGAAATTTTACCCGAAAAATTATAATATGCGTATAACTTTTCTTGAAAGGAGAATAAAAAGGAGCTCTTTAAAAGAGCTTCCAGAAAATATTTTATTTCGGGCGACCTTAACGTTCAGATTTGATAAATGTCCATAAGCAGTCTTTCACTGGCTTCCCGGGAAAACCGTTCAATGGCTTTTCAGAAAACAAGGGCGCAGTTCAGAGAATCTAGGACTTGCATTCGGCAGAAATGTAAAGGGCCTCGCGCACGATGTTGCGTACGGCTACATCCACTACAAAATCACTACTATTTTTGTTTTAGAATTGCTCTAATTTAAGAAAACAGCAATGTTGACTATTTAAAAATAGCTTGAAATGCTGTCAAAACATCGTATTTTGGAAATATATTACGCTCGGTGTGTGAAACGAACTGGGAAGTTTGTGTAATTTGTGTTTTTGTAACGCACCTATATAAAATTTTGAAAATGAAGCGTAACATTTGATCCTCGAATTGTGTTCTCTTGATTTTTTGCCTATTTTGCCTTTTTTGCCTTGTTTTTTGCCTTTTTTTGCGTGATATTTGTTGCCTTTTTTTTGCCTTTTCGCGCATCGTTCGAAATCATTTTTGCCTAATCGCGCATTTTTTGCCTTGTTTCTTTTTTGCCTTTTTTGCCTCGTTTTTGCCCTTTTTTGCCGAGAGTTGAACTGTCGTCGAGAAGAAACTTAAGTAGAAAGAAACTTAGAAAGCGCAGCCTTCGACTTCACCGTCTTCTCAAGAAACTTATTTCAGGTAGGTCATAATGTCAATGTCTTATCAAATCGATTTACCCTGTTACTGTTGTACAATTGTTTCAGTGAAATTAACTTTTCCAGTGCGCGTTTTTTGCTCATTCTATTATTAAATGCAGTCCCCGAGCTCTTAATTTCCTCTTAGTGTTTTTTAACCTGTTGTCTTTGTTGTATTTTTTCCTTTTCTTGTGCTTGGATAAGCCTTTCCTTTCAAGTTAGTTTTTTCATACTAACTACATAAACAAACCATATCAAATTATCTGGTAGTTGGCCAAAAAAAGGCAAAAAAAGGCAAAAAAGGATAAAACCAGACGGAGAGGCAAAAATGTTATCTGTAATTTGGAGATATGATCAGACAAGGAAGGACAATTCCAACCTTAACAAAACAAATTAATAAAAAAACATCCTGATCTGGGGCAAGTGACGAAAAAAACAGTCAAGCGCATCGTTAATTCGAGAATTTACGGTATTTCACAAAAAATCGTTCTAGGCAAAAAAGGCAAAATTGGGCGTAAATAGGCAAAATTGCGCGAAAATGGGCAAAAATGTCGTGCACACACGGATTGCAATACGCAGTTTTGTAAATCGACGAGGTGACCTTGATGAAGAAAATCGGCAATGGTCGTTTAAATTATGTAGAGCTTCTCCGCGAAACCGAGAATTCCATTTTAGAAGCAGTTTTAACCTTAAAAAAAGATTTAAGAAGCTCGAAGAAAACGTAGCAAGAATACTTGGTAAGGTGGACTGCATTGAGAAGACGTTGGACAATGATTAGATGATGTCGCATTAACATTAATGAGAGCATAAATGATCAATCGCTTCAGATCCTTTTCTCAGTGTCGAGGCCTTCGATTTAGTTATTTCGATAGCCCGTCGTCTGTTCGACACGATAAAAAAAAATCCTTCAGAGAAAATAATTGGCAAAAAGGCGAAAAGGGCGTGCTTGGGCAAAATTAGGCAAAAACGCGCAGGGCAAAAATAGGCAAAAAGAAAAACAGGCAAAAAAGAACAGGGCAAAAAAGGGCAAAAAATTGGCGCGTTTTGGTGGGCAACAAAACGCGCGAATTAGCAACAAAAGGCAAAAATATGCCCGAAAAGGCGTAAAAAAATTGGCTGTTTTAATGTTTTTTCGTGGCGAAAAAAATCTAACGCTACTCTTGAATTATTTTCTTTCTCACCATTTATCCGTTCTCAATTAAATCTGCACAGGTTGAAAGTAAATTTCAAGTGCATTTCACTTTTGCAATTGCTTCCAGTCAAAGAACAACGCATTTTTCACAAATCAAATATTCAAAAAAGTGCTTGTAGAAAATTAGGTCCAAAAATACAGCCTTTTTCAGAACACATTTAATGAATTGGCCTAAAATGATACTTCATCATAATTATTTGAGCTCATATATATTTTTTGGAATGCACATCAGTTGAATATTATTTCTGGAAAATTATACAAAGAAAACGCTAGTGGTTGCAGAGAAATAGTACCAAACCTAGCGTTAGAATTTTTGTTACGCTCGCGTGCGCAACATCGTGCGCGAGGCCAAAGGCGTTTGAGGCGGGCTCGCTCCTGGAGTGATATTTAAACAAATAAAACAGCCTTAATTATTTAGAGTTCTGGTTTTGTGGTGCCACGCCTGTTAGCGGTGTTGTTTGGTGAGGCTGCACGCACTAGTCGTTGGAAATGATATAACGTTTCAATGCTGGACTGGGATTCAAATAAAAGTGAACGGTAATTTCATGGAATTGTATGGCCTTTGCTGGCAACATCGTTATGCAAATGCGATTCATTCCAGAAAATAGAAACGTGGCACAAGAAAACACGCCGCTTTTAAATTATACTAAATAGGAAAACTGCCTTTAGATCTTTGACGACAATTTTTATGATTTTCAGGCCAAGTTAAAATTGTTGGATAGCGTCTTTTTTCATTAACAATGTAACATTTATCCAAACACTATATTCTCGTACTTTTGTCGTGTCAATCCATTTCCGAATGTCAAATTGGTGCTCTCGGATTTGGCTCAGTTTTGGAAGGTCTTCGACTAGAAAGTACTCAAACGTTGCAGTTGTATGATCATCTAAAACGTTTTTTGAATGCAAAAAAACGAGAACAAAAACGAGAATAGAAAGTTCGACCAAGGCTTTTTACAGTAATCATGTGGTACTAAAACTTTTGTCTTGCATAAATAGAATTGTGTCAATTGTGTCCCCAACCATTTAGTCTGTATTTCAATTTGATAACCTCGTTTAATGTGAAACTAAGCTTTTAAAATCTCGAAAGTGGCACTTCTGTTTTAGGGGATTAACAGTTGTCTTTCAGCAAAAGATGTTTCCTCAAGGAATTAAGATCTGCAACTCTGGATTAGCGAGCACGCGCGCGGCGACTCGCTTTTCGCTCATTACTTTTCGCCTCCCATTTACGCTACGCAATGCAAAATGCGATTTGCGGTTTACAGTGTTGATAAGGGTGAAATGTCGAGATCATTAAAACCAAACCCTTCTGGAAATCAAATTATGGCCAGACCTTTCATTAAAGCCGGAATTGTGACGCAAATAGTTTCAATTTCTCGTTTGTGATAGGCAAGTCATGTAACCGCGAAGCTACTTTCGCAAGTCCTCTATGGTATAAGAACTTGGATGTTTAGAAAGCGTTTCCACTGTAATTGACTTCACAATGATTGTAGTAGGTTTTATTTTCTTCTATTCACGTTTCTTGTCAACCCTTTCGGGTATTTTAGTAAAATGCTAATGCCAAACCGAAGATACATTAAGAGAGGTTTTGTCAGTCGTCCATCTATGCTATCTATGACGCAAATTAACTATCAATTTCCAGTTTTAATGAATTTTGGCAGAATCTTATGGAGTCATTACTTCTGATTTTTTCGAACAAATCCTGTCATCGCTTATAACTAACAGCGCATCTTTCCGTTGGTCTTTCGCTCTTCGTTTGTTAAAATGAAGATATTCCCGTGTTAATGAGTTAAACTAGGGGGAATCCATTGGTCAAAATTAGTGTAATCTTTTATCTTTTCTCCCAGAATGTGTGTCATTGTACCATTAATATATGCACTATGAATCCCAAGTAAATTAGCATTTTATTTGTTGTACAATTAAATTTTCAATGTTAAGAATATTGTCTTTCTTTTGCCCATATCCATGCGACCCGAACTATTCGTTGAAAAAATTAATCCACGAGCTAATTTTTTGTCCCATAGTCATAAAGGAACCTAGAGAGTTTTCGTTTTATTTTTCGTGCCCTAGGGTAGTCAAAATATTGACAGGTGAAGTGGAAAAAAGAATTATAGGAGTCTCAATCCCTTGAACAAATAAATGGCTTGCTTCTAGGCTTGTTTTCAACCTGAATCAATTTTCACTTGGTCCTATCCAGCCCTATCTCCACACTGAGCAAACAACACATATGCCACTAGGATTGGTTCGTGGACATTTGCAGAGATTATCAGCCAGGTTTAGGTGGATTTTTTTTTTGTTAATGTTTTTTTTTTCTAGGCCTGACAGTATTAGTGGCGGATACTTTCTGTCTGGTTCTAGAGGCTATTACATGTTGTTTGACCTGTCAATGTTAAATGACAGGAGAATTCGCGGTTAATGGAACTTCTGGGACATTGTAAAGCTGTAAATCTGGTTATGGCAAAAACATGATAACATTGTGTCAAGTTTTGTCGTTTAGTGATTAGAGAAAAAGAAAGTATTTGAACACTGCATGACAACAGGTAAGTGATGAAATCTTTTTCACTCACTTCCCCAGATTCTGACAGAGGATTTAGGAGAATTCAATAAAATTGTTGGGTTATTTATTAGCTCTTCCTTCTGGGTCCGTATTTACCTTATCCAGGGTCACTATATTAAAAATCCCTGTGTTTGCTAGACCAATCAAAATCCACTTTGAAGAATAGCTATTGTTTAGTTGTCCAATCAAATTGTAAGATTGTGTTTGGTATGCCCATATTTGGTGTATGGCAAACATTAGTTTGGCGCGGTGCAGTTTTCACGTCAGTTTATTAACGATGTGACTGGTTTGTTATCTCGATCTTATGCCCTCAGAAAACACTCATCTTCTCCGTTGTTAAAGCTGTCTGGAAAGTTTACATTGTGCCAAAATGGTACTAGTGCTCCACCAGATGTTGGTGTCGGCCATGATGTACCTTGTAAACAGGCTGAGGTTTCTAAAAGAGAGGGGAAGGAAGGCGATGGAGTAGTGCTTGGTGAGGCTGCTCAGGTACTAGTTACAACAGCTTATCCCTGCCTACTATTTGTTATATCTTCTACTGTGTTTAATTACTCCCAAAACGCCTCTATCTATACGTATTTATTACTATTCTGCAGTGTTCGTGGAAGTGTCTATTTTGAATTGTTTAATTACAGGTTTTTGTTGCTTGTTTTATAGAGGGCTCTTGGTGTTCTTTGGTCTCAAACCGACCTTGGATGTTTCTGCAAATGTGCCGAGAGTTTTGTGCGCTGTGTTATCCCCGAGACGGTAAGCCAGTTCGACCTCATTATCCACAGAAATATCGATATACATGTCGTTATCGTCTTGGTCGTGGCCATTTTCTGGTATAATTTGATAAGCGACCTCGGTACAGTTTTTTATTGCCCCCACTGCCGAGCCGTACTGTAGTGTTTATTGTACACATGAAAACAAAGTATAAAAACAAACTCCACAATCGTCATTCTCTGGGCATAAATCTCTTCAAATTTCGTGTCTTTTTTATTTATTTATCAAACAAGATATCACCTGTTTCACCATGCTGAATGCTTGTAAAAAATGTGATTTTTTTTCTTTAGAATCTGATTAGCAGAATTTAGTCGCTTAGCGCAAGTAACACCGGCGAAATGTCGAGGGCAATGTAAGCAGAGCTTGGGATTTGTTGCCTAAAACCAGCCAAGCGTGGTTAGTCCAAGTGTTTGGATGTTATAAGAAGGGTTTTAAAGTAGGACTGGCGACAAACATCTTTCCTTACGCAAATCTAATGCTGTCGAGAGGTTATTATAGGATTTGTAACATGGGAACAAAAATGGCCCAGCACGAAATGTGATGGTTTTTCCCTACGCCAGAGGTAAAAGCATTTCACCGCAATCAAGTGTTTATAATTTTGGATGCTTTAGCTACTCGACTTTGGGACCTGATTGGTATCTGCTTTAAGATTTAGCAGTGACTTTTTGCCTGTGTTTCACAGGGTAATAATGATAAGTCAGTAGTAATCCAAGTGCGAGCTGCAAAAATGTTAATCAGTTAGAAACATGCAGTGCGTTTGTCAATGGGCACTCTTTCTAGTTCATAAAATTCTGTTATCCCGTAGAGTTGTCTGATATATTCTAAACATAGTTAGAAATGTTCAGATTCCTTCGACTAGCCGTGTCAGAGGTCCAACATTGTCAGTCGTCCAGAAATTAATATTATTTTACTTTTACAAAAACACGCAACTTTTGACCAAATAACAAACCTGTCAATTTTCTTGTCACGCTATGCTAGTGTTCTAACGTTCTGTCAAATTAGGGGGATATCTGATATCACTGATGCTGATCAAAGCCATCTTTGCCGTATTTTGCCGTAATCTATGTTAATTGAAGTTTTGTTTATGGTATTTGACACAAATTAATCGGAAAACGCTAAAAGTTTTCACCGCCGTGGACGTCAATGCATTTTATGTTTCTCTCTTTGTTGTGCTGTAAATCTATGTTCTTGCATTTAGATAAGTCATAACAATAACAATATCTTCCTCAATTTAAATCCTGTATTATGACTTTTCATTTTGATGGTTCTCTCCAAAAGCTGACCGAGTTAATGTGATTTGCAATGCTAGTACTTTTAAGAAAGGCTTGAGGTCTTAAAAACTTTTTTCGTCATGTCTGCTGAAAAAAAAAATGCTATTTTTGAATGCTCTTTTTATATCACACATTCGCATTTTTACGCATTTTTACCAATAAGAACATTAAGCCTGAAATAATACACCCTTTTTTTATAAAAGAAAACCATGTTCTTTCGGCCGATTTTTAGTTCTTGTATTTACAAAAGAGTAATAAATTTTTGGAAGTCATTACTCATAGAACTGTTCTTGTTGATAGTGTCTTTGTGTCTGTCAGATCTACACTATATGATTGTACAAGACTCTGCGTCAATGAAATATGAATAATTGCAAGTGTGCCAAAAGCCTCCTTCACTAATATTTTTCATCAAAAAAACATATTTTTATTAAAAATTACACTTTAAAAATAATATTGTAAACTGACGTTGCATTCTTGATTAGGGATAAAGTGCTGCCATAACAATATTTGCCATTATTTGACTTTGTTATACCTAATGATCAGTTTAGCTCATTAAAATTACTACAAGGTGAAATATACTGACTTCCATATCTCATGAATTAAACATTCTGATTTAAACAGGGCTGGAAATTGTGCCTGTATGACTCACTTTTGCAACTAAATGTTTCTAATTTTCAACTACAATTTAAACCATTTTGTCACCCACAGTCTGTAAAATGTGACTAAAAATTGAAACTATTGTCCAAAATGTGACCTCATTTTTTTCTTAATTTCCAGCCCAATTAAAGCTTTGTTTCACAATATTCCAAATACTGGTCATTTCAGCCTTCAGTTGCATTGAGCTAAAAAATAAACAATGCTAATCTAATGTTTATGTTTTCTAGGTTGATGCTCAGGTTTATGTGCTGAATCCTGAAAGCAGTGAACTTGAAGCAGTAGGACGAGATAGCGGCCATGTTATCAGGCTACCCAAAACAGGGGTTTCAAGGTAAGACACCACTCCCTTGTCCTTGTGAAAAACATGTTCTGTCTGCCCGTGAACTAAAATACTTATCAGTGCTTTAACAGTCTGAACTTCAGAGTTTGCCTGCTGATTTGTGAATGGCTTGGTGCCATTTGTTCAAAACTGCCTCAAGCACAGGGAAACGTTTAGACTAGACGGGCACTGAACAGGAGTTTTTCATCTGGAAAGGAAGATATTGTGATAGAGAGTAAAATTCTTCAAGTGATAATTTCTGATGTTGTTCATCCTTTTGTCTAAAGGCCAGTCCAGGCTTATTTAAACATATTTTATCAGCAAAATATTAAGTTTAATGAATTCATTGCAAATCAAAATTTATTTAATACATGTAGATATCCCAAGAAAATGAATTCTGAGCCAATATTAAACTCTGGGTATTCTCTGTGTGGGGTAGAAATCATTCTATTTGTTTTATATTTAATGCAGCAGCTGTAGATCACAGATTTTTAAAATGGTCCTTATTTTCTCATGAGAATCGTAACTACTGTTGTTGACATCCAATGAATAACAAATGAAAGCCATGAAAGCTCTTAAGGAGATCATGTCATTTGGAAAAATAAATTGAACTTTATAGAGAATACACTTTACTTAAAGATTTAAAATCATACAAGTGGTTTATTTGTATTACTAAGTAGTTTACATCCTACTCAGGGTGTATGTTCTTATTCAATTTATTCCTCAAAGAATTCTGATTACTTATTTTTGTAAAAAGAGAATATTAGTTGTAGTTGAAGCTGCACTGCAATCCTCTAGATAGAGATTAGGCCTCTCCTAACTGTCAATCAGTTGCCACATGCAGTAAACCATTAGCCAGTTGAACTCATGATAAATAGAGTAAGGAGTAAAGTTAACAATAATAATAATAATGTGTTTATATAGTGCTTATAGAGGAATGTTCTAAGCACTTTACAATCGTTAACCCTGTATGATATTGTACTATATGATATATTATTTACACTAAAAACTTATGAGGCGTTTTTGCAATGTAAACATTTCTCATTTGCCACTTTAAAATTTTAGTTGCTTTGTCACCTTCTTCAGTCTGTACCACCATTTGCATCCATCCATGAAGTGTGACGATTTTTTCGCGAAGGTTTTCTTTTCAAACTTGCACTTTTTGTTGAAAAGTAGTCACGTTTCTAATGTGATTGGCTGAAAAATAATGGTTAGTTGCTTTGTCACCTTCTTCAGTCTGTACCACCATTTGCCTCCATCCATGAAGTGTGACGATTTTTTCGCGAAGGTTTTCTTTTCAAACTTGCACTTTTTGTTGAATAGTAGTCACGTTTCTAATGTGATTGGCTGAAAAATAATGGTTAGTTGCTTTGTCACCTTCTTCAGTCTGTACCACCATTTGCCTCCATCCATGAAGTGTGACGATTTTTTCGCGAAGGTTTTCTTTTCAAACTTGCACTTTTTGTTGAAAAGTAGTCACGTTTCTAATGTGATTGGCTGAAAAATAATGGTTAAAACTGCAGTCAATCAACAACTTTCAACAAAACATGCACGTTTGAAACATAAACTTTGAAAAAACTAAAAATCATCACACTTTGTGGATGGACGCAAATGGTAACAAAATTATGGTAAAAATGCAAACAAAAATATTAAAGGCCCATAAGCGCCCAAGCTGCATTGCAGGCACACAATAGAATAAAATGCAGTTGAAAATTCAGTGCAAATTTTCAGTTTGAACTTGTGAAATGACAAGGAACAATAAGGAACCCCAGTATCAGCTAATCACAGCTGTTGAATAACAATAGGCCAATTGAAAAACAAAGGGTAAAGGTTCCCAGTTGACTATGGGCATTTAACTATCATTGGCATCAGCCCTGCTATATGTCATCATGAAGGCCAACTGACACTAGTCCTGCCCTAATCTGGGGTGTGCCATACATAGATAACAGAGTGAGTGTAAGTCATGTGCTTATGTTGCCTTGGGATCACCAGTTGTATTGTACTAGTCACAGCCGTCACCAACAGTCTGTAAAATGCAAATAATTTTAACTATTGGCATTAGCAGGGTCTAAATGAAGCTGATGCAACCACAAAGTGTATCTACTTAATGATATGCATTTTTTCCGGTGGTGCTCCAATGCATATCATTAAATAGATACACTATAATGTACTGTATTGTGATCAATTCAGTGGTATCATATTGTCCACAAAATGCTTCTATTGCAAACCTCCTTCCCTGTTGACAGATTTTAACATTTTATTTCCACAGAGAAGTAGTAGAGAATAAAAAATTGAAACAATTTAGAAAGTTGCCAAGTGATGACCAATTAGAAGATCTGGTCTCTTCTACTAGATCAGAAAATACTTCTGTTGGAGGTATGTTGATGTTACTATGTTTATCCATTAGAAATTAAATTACGGTAATCTTGAATGGATTTATAGTGATAAAATGTACAGTTGTTTATTTACTTAAATATGGTCATCTGAACCTATTTGGGTACAAAAGCCATTGATAAGAATGTACTAGAGTAACCTTGAAAGTAATGCCCTTTGTCAGGATTTGTTTGGTTTGCACACCCCATGTGGCATGAAATGGTGACATTTTAAACTCATCATTTATGCAAAGCATGAAGTCAATATTAAAAGTCACCTTCTTTTAAAACAAGTTGACTCTTGAGGCTAATGCAATTAACTGAAGAAATTCTGCTTGTTCTGATCTTTTTTATTGTACGCTGCTTTGCTTTTAGGCACTTGCCTTTCTTTAGTTAAGGCCCTGGGCATCTTCTTCGC
Organism: Scolanthus callimorphus; assembly: GCA_033964015.1. Taxonomy (NCBI): domain Eukaryota; kingdom Metazoa; phylum Cnidaria; class Anthozoa; order Actiniaria; family Edwardsiidae; genus Scolanthus; species Scolanthus callimorphus. The sequence continues at coordinate 346,707 of JAWWUD010000117.1, read as the reverse complement.
TAAAACCCAAAAAAAACATGGGCTTTTAAACAACACTTTACAATAAATCTCATTTCTTCCAAAAATAGAAAAATATTTTATATTATTCAAATTAATGTAATTTTCTAGAAGGAAATGCAAAAATAAAATTGTATTGTATTGACAGTATTGTATTTACAATTTTCAGATTTGGTGCTATTTTGTGGCTATATCTTCAATGTGTGAAATCCAGAAAAGATTTTACGCATTACAATATTAAACAGTTTGCACTTAGATTCTGTGTTGTCATCCAGATAAGCAGTTTGATTTCCTTTCTATTTCCAGCTACATTACTACCACTGTTAGATGTGAATGATCATATAGTTGGTGTTCTATTGGTGAGTATTATGAAATAAAGACCTGGACAACGCTCAACCAGAGCTATTATTGTTGTTTATTTGAACGAGCTGGAGTGTTGGTATCATCTTGATAAAACATGACATGCAAGTTCTATAAATTAGAATATTACAAGTAGGAAGGACTACATGTACACTTTCACGTTATTTCGACAGAGTTTGACACATTCATTCCAGTATTGTAGAATTTTTATCACGGCTTTTATGTAAACCAGCGGCTCTCGCTGATAGAACCACCGTGCTTAAATAAAAACTCTACTACTACTACATTCTATCTTAAGAACTAATTTATTATTCTTTTTCCAGGTTGTCTGTCCAACTAGACCTGATTTATTAAAATGTCTTGATTTTGCCAAGACCCAGGTACTGTTTTCATCTCATGTTTGATTTATAAGTTATTGTTGTCATCTGATGAATGCATTGTCAGTAGTTTTCAATTTGCTTCCCATAGCAGTACCGTAACATTTTATTTTCATGTTCTAATTTCAGATTGTAAATAGTGTAGAACATTTTTATAGAATTCAAAATGAGCATTGTCAGTTCCGAAGGCAAAAGACCTTCTTACAAGCATTTGGTAAGTGATGTTTTTTTTATTTACAAACTTTTCAGCAAGTCAAACCTGGACTGACTCACTGAATGATATGCAGGGGCAGATCCAGGAAGGGCCCAATAGTGAAAATATGGGAGAAAAATTAGCAAATTTTCTTCAGCAAATAGAGCCGCCCTTGATATCGTTTTACTTTACTTTGATAGAGCAACTGAATTGTGTTTTTCTTGTTAGGGGGCTCACTAGATACTGCAGTAGAACCATTTTGCAAGAAGATTAAAAATTTTGTAAGTATAAACAGAAATCTACGCATCAGAGCTGGAAATTACTGCCGGTCATCAGACATTGCCGGATCAAAATTGCCAAATGTACGACCAATTTTCAGATATGTCCGGCCAATTTTCCAGTAGAGACAACCAAGAATGATGTTTTTATTAATGGACATAGTTATTTCTGATCAAGTAAGGGAGTGGTCATTATTTAACGGGGGGGGGGGGGGGGGGGGGGGGGGGGGGGGGGGGGGGGTGGGCCGGCAAATATATGGGGGGGGGGGGGGCTTTGATTTTTTGGGCGCCGATTTAGGGGGGGGCTCAAATTTTGGGCTTACGTTTGAGGGGGGGCCAAATTTTTTTGGGCGCTGATTGTTAGACAGGGTGACATCGATGGCTGCTTTTAGGGTACCTGATGCCTTTATAAATAGAGTGTTTTTTTTGGTCGGCTCGCGCTGCGCGCTCGCCATCTACAACAATAAAGAACTTACTAGCTTGCGCGCGCATAAAAAGCGGATGGTCGGTGTAGTACTTACAAACTAAAACATCGTACTGGCTATGATTCTTCAGCGTGATTTCGTCTCTCAGAAATAAGAATTTCATTCGCCTCGTAAATCATACAAGCAAACTACGCGCGCATCGGGAAACATACAAGCAAACTACTCAGTTGGCCAGCCCTCGCCACTGCCTGAGGCTTGAGCAAAATGAAAGTTTACAAAGCATTATTAAAGATGCTTCGACCCGCGCAATCTTAGAAGTCTCTATTAACTATTTTGAAATTCGACTTTTACCTTTGGAAATAGAACAACTGCGGTGGTTAGTAGGGTAGGACAGAGTGGTGAAGGGGTTCTCCGTGATTCACCCCAAATTTGCTCCGTTCGTGAAAACAGGAAAATTATTGCCGTGATCCGCGGAAATCTCATGCCCTCGTGACCCGTGATTTTACGAATTTCTCTTACGTGACTCGTGATTACAGGCCTAGAGATTCGTGAAACGTGAAAGCTGGTCATTAGGGACGGACCATTTGATACTTGATTGTCTCCTGACTGCTTTTTAGGGAACCCGACGTCCTTATAAATAGACTGGTTTTTTGGTCGGCTCGCGCTGCGCGCTCGCATAATTTTTTATCTACAACATTAAAATATTTTTTTTAAATTGAGTAAATTTACTATCAGCCAGCAGTAAATAAAGGTTTAGCAAATGTCAGGAACCCCAATTGTTAAACACCAAGTTCTCATTTACTCCTGGACTTTTCCCATTCTTTAAACTTATATGTCAAAAATTTGCAGCGCGCTTCGCGCGCAAAGAGGATACTTTGGTGTAGCATTTACAAACTAAAACACCGTACTGGACTATGATTAATTTGGAAATTTTATATTATGTTTCTTCCGTGACTCCATTTCTTCAGCGTGATTTTCGTTGTCCCAGAAATGATAATTTCATTAACCGCGTTAAGTTTGATTTTCAAAATCGCGGCGCGCTTCGCGCGCATCAGATTTTAACAAATTGTGCAGATTTTTAACAAATTCAAAACGCAAGGCTCTGTACTGATACACCAAAGAGCACTTGGATAAGAAATAGAATCCTGAATCCGAATATCTTCATAGTAGCGAAAATCCAAAATCCCGTGACCAAAAACCCGAACTGTTCCGGATGCTATACACGTTGATAATGTCCGATGTACAAGAAGGAGGAATTGCAACATCTTTTTCCACGAATCCTAATACTTTTTCAATAGTGATTATCAGTTTTGCGTGGATCAATCAACTCTTTTAAGAGTTCGAAAAAACTGTGATTTTCTATTCACATGGCATAACAGTAACACTACGAGAGGGGGGGGGGGGGGGGGGGTCATATTTTTTGGGCTAGCATTTGAGGGGGGGTCAATTGTTTTTGGGCTTGCATTTAGGGGGGGTCTAAATTTTTGGGCCCCGGGTTTGAAAAAAATGCCGGCCCACCCCCCCGTTAAATAATGACCACTCCCTAAGAAAAATTATTTCCAGCTCTGACACATGGTTTTGGACCCACAACTTGTCTGCTACTGGTAGTTCCAGGAAATTTCTGTATGAGTCACTTTTGTCATTCCTTGTAGGTAAAAACTCAGATATCTGCTGAAGATGTGGTGGTGTTAATATTAGATGAAACAGCGGGGGAATTCTATAGTAAAGTGAGTAATGGTTTTGTGTAAAGTTCTATATGTTGGCCTATAACTACTTATTCTTCCCACAAACTATTCGTACATGGAACTGTCTTCCTGCTGACGTGAGCGCTGCAGACCTGCCATCATTTAAATCGGCTCTTACACCTGCTATAAGAGCGTTCAGCTCGGCTCTTACACCTGCCATAAGAGCGCTCAGCTCGGCTCTTACACCTGCCATAAGAGCGCTCAGCTCGGCTCTTACACCTGCTATAAGAGCGTTCAGCTCGGCTCTTACACCTGCTATAAGAGCGTTCAGCTCGGCTCTTACACCTGCCATAAGAGCGTTCAGCTCGGCTCTTACACCTGCCATAAGAGCGCTCAGCTCGGCTCTTACACCTGTCATAAGAGCGTTCAGCTCGGCTCTTACACCTGCCATAAGAGCGCTCAGCTCGGCTCTTACACCTGCCATAAGAGCGCTCAGCTCGGCTCTTACACCTGCCATAAGAGCGTTCAGCTCGGCTCTTACACCTGCCATAAGAGCGCTCAGCTCGGCTCTTACACCTGTCATAAGAGCGTTCAGCTCGGCTCTTACACCTGCCATAAGAGCGCTCAGCTCGGCTCTTACACCTGCCATAAGAGCGTTCAGCTCGGCTCTTACACCTGCCATAAGAGCGCTCAGCTCGGCTCTTACACCTGCCATAAGAGCGTTCAGCTCGGCTCTTACACCTGCCATAAGAGCGCTCAGCTCGGCTCTTACACCTGCCATAAGAGCGTTCAGCTCGGCTCTTACACCTGCTATAAGAGCGTTCAGCTCGGCTCTTACACCTGCCATAAGAGCGTTCAGCTCGGCTCTTACACCTGCAATAAGAGCGCTCAGCTCGGCTCTTACACCTGCCATAAGAGCGCTCAGCTCTGCTCTTACACCTGCCATAAGAGCGCTCAGCTCGGCTCTTACACCTGCCATAAGAGCGTTCAGCTCGGCTCTTACACCTGCCATAAGAGCGCTCAGCTCGGCTCTTACACCTGCTATAAGAGCGTTCAGCTCGGCTCTTACACCTGCCATAAGAGCGTTCAGCTCGGCTCTTACACCTGCCATAAGAGCGTTCAGCTCGGCTCTTACACCTGCCATAAGAGCGTTCAGCTCGGCTCTTACACCTGCCATAAGAGCGCTCAGCTCGGCTCTTACACCTGCCATAAGAGCGTTCAGCTCGGCTCTTACACCTGCCATAAGAGCGCTCAGCTCGGCTCTTACACCTGTCATAAGAGCGTTCAGCTCGGCTCTTACACCTGCTATAAGAGCGTTCAGCTCGGCTCTTACACCTGCTATAAGAGCGCTCAGCTCGGCTCTTACACCTGCCATAAGAGCGCTCAGCTCGGCTCTTACACCTGCCATAAGAGCCATAAGAGCGCTCAGCTCGGCTCTTACACCTGCCATAAGAGCGCTCAGCTCGGCTCTTACACCTGCCATAAGAGCGCTCAGCTCGGCTCTTACACCTGCCATAAGAGCGCTCAGCTCGGCTCTTACACCTGCCATAAGAGCGCTCAGCTCGGCACTTACACCTGCTATAAGAGCGTTCAGCTCGGCTCTTACACCTGCCATAAGAGCGTTCAGCTCAGCTCTTACACCTGCTATAAGAGCGTTCAGCTCGGCTCTTACACCTGCCATAAGAGCGTTCAGCTCGGCTCTTACACCTGCCATAAGAGCGTTCAGCTCGGCTCTTACACCTGCCATAAGAGCGTTCAGCTCGGCTCTTACACCTGCCATAAGAGCGCTCAGCTCGGCTCTTACACCTGCCATAAGAGCGTTCAGCTCGGCTCTTACACCTGCCATAAGAGCGCTCAGCTCGGCTCTTACACCTGCCATAAGAGCGTCAGCTCGGCTCTTACACCTGCCATAAGAGCGCTCAGCTCGGCTCTTACACCTGCCATAAGAGCGTTCAGCTCGGCTCTTACACCTGCCATAAGAGCGCTCAGCTCGGCTCTTACACCTGCCATAAGAGCGCTCAGCTCGGCTCTTACACCTGCCATAAGAGCGCTCAGCTCGGCTCTTACACCTGCTATAAGAGCGTTCAGCTCGGCTCTTACACCTGCCATAAGAGCGCTCAGCTCGGCTCTTACATCTGCTATAAGAGCGTTCAGCTCGGCTCTTACACCTGCCATAAGAGCGTTCAGCTCGGCTCTTACACCTGCCATAAGAGCGTTCAGCTCGGCTCTTACACCTGCCACAAGAGCGCTCAGCTCGGCTCTTACACCTGCTATAAGAGCGTTCAGCTCGGCTCTTACACCTGCCATAAGAGCGCTCAGCTCGGCTCTTACACCTGCCATAAGAGCGCTCAGCTCGGCTCTTACACCTGCCATAAGAGCGCTCAGCTCGGCTCTTACACCTGCTATAAGAGCGTTCAGCTCGGCTCTTACACCTGCCATAAGAGCGTTCAGCTCGGCTCTTACACCTGCCATAAGAGCGCTCAGCTCGGCTCTTACACCTGCCATAAGAGCGCTCAGCTCGGCTCTTACACCTGCCATAAGAGCGCTCAGCTCGGCTCTTACACCTGCTATAAGAGCGTTCAGCTCGGCTCTTACACCTGCCATAAGAGCGCTCAGCTCGGCTCTTACACCTGCCATAAGAGCGCTCAGCTCGGCTCTTACACCTGCCATAAGAGCGCTCAGCTCGGCTCTACACCTGCCATAAGAGCGCTCAGCTCGGCTCTTACACCTGCCATAAGAGCGCTCAGCTCGGCACTTACACCTGCTATAAGAGCGTTCAGCTCGGCTCTTACACCTGCCATAAGAGCGTTCAGCTCGGCTCTTACACCTGCCATAAGAGCGTTCAGCTCGGCTCTTACACCTGCTATAAGAGCGTTCAGCTCGGCTCTTACACCTGCCATAAGAGCGCTCAGCTCGGCTCTTACACCTGCCATAAGAGCGTTCAGCTCGGCTCTTACACCTGCTATAAGAGCGCTCAGCTCGGCTCTTACACCTGCCATAAGAGCGCTCAGCTCGGCTCTTACACCTGCCATAAGAGCGCTCAGCTCGGCTCTTACACCTGCTATAAGAGCGCTCAAGGTGCTCAAGGTTCGCAGGCTGTAGAACACCTGCTGTCTGTCCCTCCCGTAATTAGAGTAATCTGTCTTAGGGAGTATCTTTTCTAAGTTCTAAGGGATTAAAGGATGATGGGTTTCTACTCTCGCGCGCATTTGATCGCAAATTTTCACCACTTTCATTTAGAACATGTTCCAATTCAACATGAGAGTTGCTGATAGTTTACTGTTTGACAGCGACCCTTATAAGAGCATAAGAGTATGTGAGTGAATGACCGTTAATTGGTCCCTACTTTACAGACTTTAGACAGAATGAAGCAAGATCCCTACTAATGCTGTCACGTCTTTCTAGTGTAAAACATATAATGTTCTTCAAGAAAGACGGGTAGAGGTACGTACGGGCGTTTTTCGGGGTGTTTAGAAACTCGGCGTAGTATTTTTTTTAGTCTATCGAAGCAACATCAGGTAAAAACAATAGATGTTCCGTTAGTCTAAAGCCTTGGCTATACTAGAACACATGTAACGCGCAACAGATTTTGTAGCCGGGCCACAAAGAAATGTTTCTTCGGAAGACAAGAATCATTTTCTGTGTCCGTAACACACGCGCGCTACATGTGTCCTAGTTTAGCCACTCTCAGGGAAACATGCGGACACAAATGTTGCGCGCTACATGTGTCCTAGTTTAGCCACTCTAGGGAAACATGCAGACACAAATGATGCGCGCTACATGTGTCCTAGTTTAGCCACTCTTAGGGAAACATGCAGACACAATGTTGCGCGCTACATGTGTCCTAGTTTTGCCACTCTCAGAGAAACATGCAGACACAAATGTTGCGCGCTACTTGTGTCCTAGTTTAGCCACTCTTAGGGAAACATGCAGACACAAATGTTGCGCGCTACATGTGTCCTAGTTTAGCCACTCTTAGGGAAACATGCAGACACAAATGTTGCGCGCTACATGTGTCCTAGTTTAGCCACTCTCAGGGAAACATGCAGACACAAATGTTGCGCGCTACTTGTGTCCTAGTTTAGCCACTCTTAAGGTCGATTTAGACTGTACGATTTTCGCCTACAACCATCGCATGCGACATGCTCGCATCAGCATACGACTCGAATCGCAAAGTCTAAATAAGCCTACAACTCCTCTACAACATGCGCTTACGAGCTAAGTCATGTCGCAAGCGTGTCGCATGCGATGGTTGTAGGCGAAAATCGTACAGTCTAAATCGGCCTTTAGGGAAACATGCAGACACAAATGTTGCGCGGTACTTGTGTCCTAGTTTAGCCACTCTTAGGGATGCAGACACAAATGTTGCGCGCTACATGTGTCCTAGTTTAGCCACTCTCAGGGAAACATGCAGACACAAATGTTGCGCGCTACATGTGTCCTAGTTTAGCCGTAGCATAACCCTCGGGACCAATCACGTTTTTACCCTGTTTCGCCAACTACAGTTGACTGGGTTTTCGTTGCAACGGAAGCCATTGGACTGCAAAAGGCGAAACTTGGCAAGAACGTGACTGTCCCAAACCCGCTGCATCGTTCTGGAAATTGGTAGTGCAAACTAACCATTAGCTGTAATTTTCTGCTTTTCCCACCAGGTTTCTGGTAGTATATTTGAGGATGCTGTCCAGTCAAAAAGTATTCTTAACCTTAGTGATATTTCCCAGGTAAGTGAAGGCAGTAGTGTCAACTTATTGTAGATAATTCAAATAGTTAATATCGGAATTTTGTTCTGTTTAGGATGCAAAAGAGCATCTTGAGCTAACACGAATAACAGGTAAGTAATTGTTGTCGCGTACTCCCTATCCCGGTATTCCCACTCGAGTATTGAGACTTTTTGAGACTTACACAGGACTAAACGAGCAAAATGAAGGGTAACACGGCTCGGCGCGCACAGCAAAGACTTTTCGCAAACATAAGTGACTATAAAGCCTGGTGCACACTAGCGACATAACGACATAAGGACGTTATGTTGCAACGAAAAAAGTACGGGAAAATAATTGAAACAATCAATATTTTCCATGGATCTTCATTAGATTACTTCACCAAAGCAATCTTATGTTATTTTTTGACGAGTTCAACTTCTTGAAACCACTAAATTTTGTTCGCGTGACATTTTTCTTATGTCGTTATGTCGCGTTATGTCGTTGGATGGTCAGCGGCGCCAACATGGCTGCCTAGTACGAATACTACTCCGTTAATTTCGTCGTCGTGTATGTCACCTGGCGGTCCTGCGTTTGTTATGTGGTCTAATAATGTGTGTAGTGGCCCGATTGTCTTCTTGGCCTACTTTGTGGCCAGGTTTGCGATCTCCTGGCACTGTTTTGGACATATTTCCTGGCCTATCGACTCGTATCTTCGTATTGCACATGTTGACACACCATGTCCAACCCAACCTCGAAGAACCGTCTACACCAGCTCACATTTACGATCAATAGGGAGAAATCAGCCGAAACAAAGATTAGAATCCTCTTTATGGCGAAAGTTAGGCGATATTGGTATTCGAAAGCCGTATAGATCAAAACGTGGTGGCCGGAAGACCCAGCGCGGGAGCCCTGTGGTTAGCACCACAGGAAGTCCATGCAGTTCAAGTGGCGTTCCTGGACCAAATTTACCTGTCAGCCATCCCTCCATACGGGCAAAAATTCCCTCATTCCTAGTTACTAACACCCGTTCACTGGCGCCTAAGATCGATGAACTCCAGTGCGTTATCGACATTAACGGTGCGGATGTGATTTGCATCACGGAAACCTGGTTGAATAACAAAATTCCTGATCATGCAGTCTCCTTGGCGGGCTTTACATTATTCCGTAAAGATCGGGAATCACATGCTGGCGGTTTAGTAGCGTATGTTAGGTCCTCAATTCCATGTAAGAGGCTTCCTGAATTCGCCTTGAGTGACTCCATAACAGAGACCTTATGGTTACAGTTGCGACCAACTAGACTGCCGCGAGCTGTATCTATGGTGCTTCTAGGGGTCGTCTACCACCCGCCCAACGCCAAGGCTGAAGACAACCTTAAATTGTACGATCACATTCAGATGTCCTAGTTTAGCCACTCTTAGGGATGCAGACACAAATGTTGCGCGCTACATGTGTCCTAGTTTAGCCACTCTCAGGGAAACATGCAGACACAAATGTTGCGCGCTACATGTGTCCTAGTTTAGACAGTTGATTCCTACCTTATGCACCACCCTGACAGTCTTATTAGCATTGTCGGTGATTTCAATCCATCGTCAACCAAGATCTCTGCTCCTACTATTAGACGCACATCTGGCCTTACACAAGTCGTGCGAGTGTTTACTCGTGACACTGGAATTTTGGATTGATGTCTTACCAACCGGCCGAAAATGATGTCGTCTCCCAAGCAGCTGCCAAAAATCGGGTCCAGTGACCATTACTGTTTCCTAATCTCTAGTGGCTCGCCTCCTACTCCATCTAAGCGCACGGTTTCGCGAAGAGACACTAGAGACAGTCGCCTTCGCCCATTTGGTCAGTGGATAACATCATTTTCGTGGGAGGATGTTTTTTCTCAGACGACGTGTAAGGATAAATTTGAACGTTTCCGCCAGATTCTTACCAAGGCGTTGGACTTATTCCTTCCAGCCATGGCTTCGCGCGTACACAGCACAGATAAGCCGTGGTTGTCATCTAAAGTTAAGGCTTGGATTTCGAAGAGGCAGGATTCCCTCTCCAAATATGGGAAGGACTCACAAGCATTTAAATCCTGGAGGAACAAAGTCCAACGAGCTATCAAGGAGTGCAAAATATCATACTATAACTCTAAAGTTCGAACCCTAAAGAGCGTAAACATCAGTAGGTGGTGGAAAGAAGTTAAGTCCTTATCGGGAGTCACGAGCAGCAAAGGAGAGTGGTACAGGCAGCTCCTAGACGGGTCTGTGATCGACTCGGTTGACTCTCTGTGCGAAAAAGTGAATGAATTCTTTGCTGGTTTGACTGGTGGGTTTACTCCACTTTCATCAGATGACATTCTCGGCATCCCAGTGGTGACCTCAGATATCCCTGCTCACCTCTTTGTATCTCCTAGAGAGGCCTATACTGCTTTGCGTTCCATCCAGCTGAAGAAATCCCCGGGACCTGACGGTATACCGAACACCATTTGGAAAACGTTCGCATTTGAGCTTGCGCCGGTGATTGCCGACCTGTTTAATGCGTCACTAAGGGATGGATATCTTCCCTCATTGCTTAAATCTGCTGCGGTTATCCCCCTCCCCAAGCAAAATCCACCTAAGGACATAGACAATGATCTGCGACCGATTTCTCTCACCTGCCAGATTGCCAAGGTGATGGAGGGGTTTACACTGACCAGAGTCATGCCGTCGATAGTTAGCAACCTAGATAGCAAGCAGTTCGCCGTCGCTGGTAGATCTACTGAACAAGCGCTTGCTTATTTACTCCATTTAGTTTACGAAGCCCTTGATAACGGTAACTGCTCAGTAAGACTCTTTTTTGCAGACTTTCGCAAGGGCTTCGACTTGATCGATCACAAAATTTTGCTGGCTAAAATTAGTAAATATAGTTTACATCCTTTTTTAGTGCGGTGGATTGCCAGTTTCCTACTAGAGAGATCTCAGTATGTGCGCATTGGTCTAAATACATCACCTCCCCTGCGTCTTAACGGTGGAATTCCTCAAGGTACCCGGCTGGGTCCAATTCTTTTTGCAATCATGGTCGACGATCTCCTCCCTGACTGGGGACTTAGGATAAAGTTTGTAGACGACCTAACAGCACTTGAAATAGTACCCAGGAACTCGCCGTCACTCATGCGTCACATTGTCGAGGATATTCAATCATTTGCATGTATGAACAACATGAAACTAAATCCTAGCAAATGTAAAGAAATGTGTGTTAGCTTTCTTCAATATGATAGCTCTCAGTGACCGGTGGCTCCGTTATCGAGTCTGTCAAGTCTTTTAAGCTTCTTGGCATTTACATCTCCAGCGACTTGACATGGTCTGCCCACTGTGACTTCATATTGAAGAAAGCAAACAAACGTCTCTATGCTCTGAGACAACTCAAGAAATGCGGCGTCGCGCCTGCTGACCTTGTTATGGTATACTGCGCCCTCATTAGGTCAATCTTAGAATATGCCGCTCCCATCTTTGCGAATCTCCCTATCTATTTATCTAACGTGCTCGAGGGTATTCAGAGGCGTGCACTCGCTATCGTGTTCCCATTCAAACCCTATTGCCGCGCGCTTACCGTGGCAGGCCTGTTGTCTCTTTCCGATCGGAGAGACCTGGCCTGCTCAAGGTTTGTTCAGAGGATTCATGCGGGAAGTCCTCTATATTCACTTATACGTGCTAGGGTCTGTGAACACGCCTCTGGATACTCTCTGAGATCAGGGGATTCCTCTCGCTTTATTAGACCTACCCAAACCGACCGTTTCAGAAACTTTGTAACTTCAAAGTACTGTTTGGATTTATTGTAACCTGTCTTTCGTCCTGGCGTGTGTATTTATTATAATATTTTCGATGTTAGTATTAATGTATGACCTATTCCTGTAATTCAGTCTCAACTGCAAGAGGAATAATAAACGATTATTATTATTATCAAGTGTGCACGTCTAAAGTGCGTCTATTCTAGACTCAACCTTTTACTGACTGTAAAATATTCGTTAACGCAGCAGTGTTTGAGATTTTGATTTATTATTATTATTGGTACATATTAGCTAGGATGCATTTTATCTCCATTTCTGTTTCTATTCCATTCCAGATCATAATGTAAACTCATTACTCAGCGTCCCTGTGGTGAGCCCGCGGACAAATGACGTCATTGCTGTGGTGTGCGCGTTTAACAAGACCTTGTCATCTGACAGGTTAGACTTTATATTAAAGGCCCATCATCAACCGACAGCCTTTGCGGTCTATTAGCCAATCAGAGCAGACGAAAAACAATGGATCAAATTGAGAACAAAAGAAAATGGGGCGCAAAGGCTCACAGTTGATGATGGGGCCCTTAACCTGCCCGTCAAAGGCGTTAATTTCAATAGACCTTTTTCCAAAATGGCCGCCGAAAATTCAAAATCGATTTTTGTTAAAAATGAACACCAGCACTAGAACACACATCAGTCACTTATAGTAAAACTATAAAATTTCGCTGCATTATATCCAATATCTTCCGAGAAAACGAACGTTGAAAATTTGAAAATTTACAGACGTTTGTATGAATGGGGGTATGAGGCATATGACGCATTTGGCATAACGGAAACTTAAAGGATTACTAAATGTGATGATGCTCTTTCTAGTGCCAGTATTTGATTTTCAGTCAGTTTAATTTTAAGACATGTGAATTTGCGGCGGCCATTTTGGAAAAAGGTCTATTGATGCTCTAATACGGAAGTTTGGCGAAATTAATGATGACTCTGTCAATAAAATTATTTTTAAAAAGCAGATGGTTTAGAACGTATGTGTCACCTTTTGGGTATGTTACCCTTATATCTGTTGAACGCGCTCTGTTTTTCACTTTTCCCCTTGTCCGAGTTGTTGTCGAGAGGTCTTGGTGGATGATTTCAAGTTCTTTTTTCCGGCGTAATAGACCAAATCGGCTAACGCTGTTTACATCTTGTTGTCACCCAATTCAGATCATGTGATGATTCCTTTCGGTCGTTACAATTGTTAATTGTTTCTCACTCGACCGAGCACACGAGTGTAATGTGCAGAACTAACAAAAGGTATCCACCCAAAGGAATTATCACATGATCTGAATTGGGTGGCAACAAGATGTAAACACCGTCAGCCAATTTGGCCTATTTGTGCTATAACGCTCCACCTCCAATTCTCTTCATTACTTATTTTATCCCTTGGATTCATGGTCCAGGCTTCAAAATAATCCATTTAATGGATTGATCACCTAATGATTAGGTGATCATAAATATAATTGTTTCCCATCCGTTCGTTGTCAATCTGTTCTAGATTCTCAAAGACAGATGAAGAGAACTTACGATTCTGCTGTTCAAACATCTCTGCGCTTCTGGAGAACACGATCGAATGGGAGAAAGAACTGGTCATTCATATACAACAAGAGGTACAGCTTACACAATTTTCTCCGTTTTGACAAGCTGAGAAAATGTCCCCGAGTTTTGAGTTCTCTGAGCTGAGCTCCCAGATGGGCCTTGAACCCACGACCTTTCAGCTCTAACCATCTGAGAACTCTGTGGTCATGAGAAGATAAATCACACAGGAGATTAAACCCCGGTCTAGTCAATCGTTAAAAATCGATACCGATAAAAATCGATAAAATCACCGATTTTTATCGATTGTTCCGTGAAATCGTTAAAAATCGGTAGCCAAAATAAGGGTGCGGAAATCGTTAATATCGATTTTTCGGGATTTATCGATTTCTAAAGGAAACTAAGAAAAACGTTATTTATCAATTGGGAAGAGTAAAAGGCAGAAGAGAGAACATTCTGCTCATTCTTGAAGAGTTAATAACAGAGATTGCGCATTGAAACGAAAGCAGGACTAAAACGTTGAGATCACGACTTTATTATGACTTGAAATATGAAATATATTGTATGCCATGGAACTACATGATAATAATAAGCAAGTCCTAAACATTATTGATAACAACAAACCATAACTGATTAAACATTGTCATTGGAAAATTATGTAACTGCTGATCAAATGAGGACAATCGCAGAGTGTTCAAAATCAACGTAGTTGAGCGTGCCAACCTTTTGTATTGATCCACACAACTATCATTAAAGGTAATTCACAACAGAACAGAATTAATCAATTACCGAAAATAATGAATTGCAAACCAGCAAGTTCTAATTGGGTTAACTGATATATAGGGGGAAAATGAGAAGCATATATTGCCTAACTATGTGACACTTTCCATAGCGGTAACATGTTTAACATGTTGATGCCGCAAATTAGAACGAGTGTGCAGAGGTCATGGCCGGGACCGATGGGACTCCCCTATTTTTGGGGCGGGTTTGTGTCCTTCTAGTAGTTCTTTAATGTATTCCTTTACGGAGCCGATGAGTATCTAACTGTGAATGTTTTCTATGTTTGTTTGCCTTTTAAAGCATCTACTAAAGGTTGCGGAGAATTTATTTCGACACGCAGGTGAGATGTAAATTTCACACCACGCACTTAGCGCAGGATTTCACTAGCAACATAGCATAAGCATAAGGATCAAACCAACTATTAACTAACTATTTTTATTATATTCCATTCTGTAAATAACGCAATTGAGCTGCTTGGCTGCGAAGTTATTCTTATTACACTCATTCTCGGTCAACTGTGCGTTCGCGAATTTGTTTCACGTGCCGCGACTGGTTTTTAGTGGCCGTCAATCAAACTCCGTTTCTATGACATTCTAAACAAATAGCAACAAGTCAGATCTATGTCTCATTTGACTTTCGCTCGTACGTTTCTCTGATCTTTGAAAGGGACAGGCTTGCTACGGTGTCTAATGTTTGAAAAGACTCATTTTCACCCGGGGGGGTGGGGAGTACTCCCTATATTGGACTATACGGGGATGCTCGGCCCGAAAGGGGTAGGGTTTTCAAGCTGGAGGTATAAGAAAGGGGTAGGGTTTTCAGGCTGGGTATAAGAAAGGGGTAGGGTTTTCAGGCTGGACTGGGTATAAAAACAGTAGGGAAAATTGTAATTTTGGTATAAAAAAGGGTCTGTATTTCACCGGTTTTTCACCCGCAACGCGAGAGCAAAACCGTTTTTAACTTTTTTAACAGTGCACAAAGCCGATTTTTCAGGCTTGGTATAAGAAAGGGGTACCTTTTTCAGCTTTGGTATAAGAAAGGGGTACCTTTTTGCTCTGAAATTGGTATAAAGAAGGGTAAGGGGTCCAGAATCTGGGCCGAGCATCCCCGTATAAAAGTTTTGGGAGTACCCCCCCCCCCCCCCTCCCCGGGCATTTTCTTTCAAATAAGACACGAGGAGGAAAACTTGTCTTCCTTTGCGCCGCCTGGAAGCTTGAGAATTTTCTTAGAGAAGCCTGTAGCCTTCGACCTGAATCCCGGAGTAATTATGTACCTGAAAGTTAGAGAATAACAACAGCCACTATCAGCACTATTCTGCAAATCATTTACCCTGCTGGCAGAGGCCTCTTTTCTCTGTATTTCGTGGTAAAAACTTGGAATGAAAACTGTAACTATGAAAGTTTGCATAGGAAAGGAAATGTGAAAAAGGATTTACCAGTTGAATTATATTCGCTGAATCGATTTTCTTCTCGAGACGCGGCTTGCAAACACTTTTAAAAATGTCCGTTATCTCTTTGTGCGATCAGCCTCTCCCCTCAGATAAAAAAAACTCTTCATCCGAAACCATAAGAGAAAACTCTAGGCATTTTATTCTTGGGTGCGAAAGAATTTTCTTTCAATGCTCCGGATACGGCTATCGTCCACACTACAACGCCGAAAACGATCACCGAAAACGGATCAATCCGAAAACGCTCTCCAGACTGGAGCGATTTGAAAACGGAGCTGTTTGAAAACGCTGTTTTTTAGTGTGGACGGGTGAAAACGATGCTATCCGAAAACGATGACGTCAACACAGCAAACCCGACCAATTTCGCGGGCCGACAGATCGAAATGCGAATGCGTTAAGCTTGTTTGAGCATGCCTACTGAATGCACAAGAGCGTTTTCGTACGGATACGCGTTGTAGTGAGGACGGGCGAAAACGATACGAAAACGATAAGAGTGGACGCAAATCTTTTTGAAAACGGAGCAAAAAGTATCCGTTTTCGTTTGAAAACGGTGTAGTGTGGACAGGGTCTAAGCGAACCGAGTTTGATTGACGGCCACTAAAAACCAGTCGCGGCACGTGAAACAAATTCGCGAACGCACAGTTGACTGAGAATGAGTGTAAACTATCTATCTACTATTTTCTGTGGTACGACATAAGCGTAAGCATAAGAATGAAAGGCTTCCGTTGCCCTTACTTCGCTTATGTCGTAGTGAAATTAACCAACCCTTATAATACAAGACATATGCTCAAATTTTCAAGTTACGTTTTCACACCCCTTACGGCCTGGCTTTTTTTTTGCTCCCAGAACTGATCCTTTTGCAGCCCCTTGTCTATCTGCTCATGGAAGCGAGCAAACAAACAATGGAGCTCGCCTTTAATCGTGTATCGTTAATCGTGATAAAAAACCGAATCACCCTTCCTTGATGTTCAAAACGAATCCTTTTGCGGCCCCTTTTAAATGTCTAATTCTTGTTCATGAATGTGCGAGTCAAAGCAAAGAAGCAAACAATCGCCCCTGCATTATATGATGAAAAACAATTTACGTTGTTTATCATATCTAATGGAAAACGAAAGTGCCCTTTCATGATTGTTTGGTCTGTGGTTTACCGTTTGACCTTTTTAATTAAAATTTGTGTTTTCAGACGATGTTAGTGCGCTCCTTGGTATGGTTATGACGGAAGCTAAGAACCTCACGAACGCTGAAAGGTAAGCTCCAATGGGAAATATGATTGGTGCGTTGGGCAAACCAAAAGGCAATGCTCACAAGACGTATATTCCTTACGGGGTGAATTTAAATGGTTTGACGAGTATACGAGAGGTTTGATTTTATTGTTCTAGATGTTCGTTGTTCTTGCTTGATCGAGAACGTAACGAACTCGTGGCCAAGGTGTTTGATGGAGAAATACCACCAAAGATAAAAACAAGGTACTTCATTTGTCACCACGCCATCTTTAATCACAACATGGTCTCCTAGAAAACACGAAAATAATTATTTCACCAAACAAAAAATATTCTCTGAGATTGAAAGAGTATGATAAATTTCAGGGAATTCCTATGAAGGATTTGCTAAGATTTAAGCGAATTTAGTGTGTTTGCGAAAAGTCCCCCGTAGACGGATGTCAATTATTATTTAATGTAAACTGGAATTAGAATCCGCGAATATCTTTGCAATCCTACACCGAAATGTCCTCAGATTTTCTACATATCATGTTGAAAGCATTCGTTACTAGTGTGAGTTGTTATTTTTATACTTGGTGATGTTTCTTGTGATCATGCCCCGTTATAACGAAACGTAACCCAGTTCTTCATTAATATCATGTGTCCATTTTTTGCTGATCTCCAGGAGACATATGACCTCACTATCCCCGCCAACCAAGGCATCGTAGGCCAGGTGGCTATGACAGGTCAGTTGCACGTCTATTGTGTCTGACCTTTGCTGTGCAATATCTGATTTCTGATCTGATCTGGTTTCTATTTAAAGGCAAACTTCTCAACATCAAGATGCCTACCAGCACCCGTTGTTTTACAGAGGACTCGATGCTAAAACAGGATTCAAAACAAGGTGAATCCTCGTCCAAATGATAACCACACTGATAATAGACCTTTTCCGCTTGGGCGGGGGTCCTGTGGTTTGTTTCCGCAGTGGCATTCAAGCGGAGCAAGCTCTTTAATATTCACGTGACCAAAATTGTTTCGCAGTAATTGTGTCGTAAAATTGTTTCACAGGGAGTGGCAGTTACGGAAACAAACCACAGGACTCCCACTCAAGCGGAAAAAGTATATTCGTTGCTGTTTTCGTGTATTCTCGGTTTTCATGTGACGTCATCGAAAAGCTAACTTCTAAACCAAGAGACCTACAGAGATGTCCTTTCTGTGATGAATATAACTATTCAAGGATTTGTCACACCAAATTTCGGCACCTTTTGCCAAGTAGTTGTCGAGATATCGCCAAAGCTATTTATGTCACGCATCACCAGTCACGTATTTTGAACTTGCCGTATTTCACTCGATTTACACCGTTCTTACCTTTTTGGCACATCAGTATGTTGTAAAAGTTCATATCTTACCATTCTGATACTATTCTTATAATTTGGATTGAAAATAGCGTCGTTTTGGAGACCCGATTAATTGGCCGCCATTATGGAGCCCCTCTGCTGGGGCTCCAACATGGCGGCTCCATACAATTACTGTACAAAATGGCGCACATTCACTTGCTAATATCTCGCTCGGAAAGTGACCAAATTGGCCTAAAATTTACCCAGGAAACATAATTTTGTATATTCTTTATATTTCTATTAGGCATCCCGTGTTTAGAACTTAATTTAGAGAAATAAATTTCGTCACGTGACAAGTGAAAACTAAGAATAAGAAATAGGACAGCTCTTAATTGAGCAACACATTTTGACCCCTCCCCGTCCTGACTGTGGTTTATGACGGCCTTGCAACATCGAATTTCTTTCTTATGAATTTGGCAACTTTTCTCTGCCTCCCAATTGTCCTATATCACTATGACGTCATAGTTTGTTTGCATGAACAAGATAAAAGTTCCATTCAAGATGTAGGTCCTGATATTCTAGCGTACAACTTTGTTTTAGATCATAATGTGTTTTTTTTTTGTTTTTTTTTTTATTTCTAAATGCTGCTGTCCCTCTTGCGACCATGATTCATAGCGCTAAAACAATAGTGTGCTGATATGACGTCATAGTGAAATGGCAGGTAGTTGGATTTCACACAACATTGATTAAGGTAATGGATGGAGAGACAAGTGGGATTTTTAGCATAGTGGCCAATGAAATCGAAATCAACCACGGATTTTTCGACCTAAAATCTACTCTCTAACGCCTGCGAGCAGGCTAAGAGCGGTCGTGTCTATTTTGTCTAAGATTGACTGTTTCTGTAGATGGACATCGGTTTTAACCTAAAGTCTTTGTAGTTTTTTGTACAGATATTGCCTTTCTTATCTGTTTAGTTTTTTTCTTTTTAGGAATATCTTGTGTTTCCCGATTAACGGCGATGATGGTAAGTACATGACAAGCAGACTTTCCTTTTCCGTCATCGCCATTTCCACTCGTTATCCTCATCAGGAGAAGGATGTCTAACCATAATCTTTCACATTCTTGCCATTATCATTATCACAAGATGCTACCATCCAAGGTGTCAAGTTCTTAGTTTTTCCTATTTTTTAACGCACTCATATTTTCTCCTATTTTTCGGCCAAAACCTCCTATTTTTCCTATTTTTAAGCTTTTGACTGCAAAAGGTTATTAAGATATCTATCCAGTCGATTTGCACCAAAACTTGTTACATTTCCAGTTATCGTACTAGCCTGAAATTTCAAAGATTTCTCACCCCCAGATTCCCCTAGGAAAATAACCAATTATGACCCCAAATTGCCACATTTTACCAGATATGGACACTGCTCTCTTTCAAGCATGTTTTGCTATACAAAAGTTCCGATAACTAGTCTTAAAACATTAATTTGAACTTCCACAATCCCCTCCCATTCCCTAGTTCCTCCTATTTTTGGTTCAGATATTTCTTTCTACCCTGAAATTCTTATTTTCCTATTTTTCTGAACCACCCTACCGCTTGACACCCTGACACCCTACCATCCCTTCCTCTCCTCCTCCTCGTCTTCAGGGGCGTAGCCAGGAAGTTTGGTGGTGGATAGTGAAAACATGGGAAGAAAATGGTATCTACTTCATCGCTGAATGCCATATAGTCGTCTTCTAATAGAACGAGGCATAATCAAACAAAAGGACCATTCATATTCAAATAAGGCGGCTATTGTGACATTCAGCGATGAAGCATATACCAGAAAATGTTCAAATATCCTCCATCAAATGCAGTACTGTATGGGAAAATCTCCCAAGAAGGGGGGGCCGCGGCCCCCTGTGCCCCCCCCCCCCCCCCCCGGCTACGCCCCTGTCCTTCTACTCCTATTATTATTATTATTCTACACCATTTTCTCCTCCTCAACCTTCCTCCTCATCGTCGATACAATCTTGTTCGATGAAATTCATGACCAATACCTTCACAATCTTTATTTAATGTAGCATTACTACAATGCTAGTTGGCGTTGCTGTTAGCAACAGCATCGTCGTTGTTTGTCATCATAACCAACTCAAAATGTTCAACTTCACTATTGTCATCACTATCTTCTTTGATCACCTTTCCAATCCTATTTTCTGCCCTCGTGGATTATACGTCGTCTGATCTTAAAATATGTTTTCTTTCTCTTATCCCACCAGGTGTTATGGGTGTTGCAGAACTTTGCAACAAGGCTACTGGTGAGTGCCGATTGGTGTTTGTTTATTATATTGATGACAGGGCTTAAACGCGTCCTGGAATATCCTGGATTTTCATTCCTTACTGGAAGTCCTGGAATGTTAAGGAAAATCATGGAAACCTCCTGGAAAGTGTGTCAGATCCGTGTATCTCTTTTTGCTGCAAATTATGACATCAGCACTGATATCACTGCTACAAGAGTGAATAGAAAAGAAAACGTGAAAATTGCCGTAGATTGGTCCAATAAAGTAAAAGCACTTCCTTTAAAAGTGTGAATGTTTTATGGGGAGGGACATTTCTACCTCATAAAAACTCCCTGGAAAATTAGCTAATACCTCCTGGAAAATCCTGATTTTTGTCATTCAGAAAGCGTACAAACCCTGCATTGTATAAGTTACACCTTTTCCTTTCAGGTAAATGCTTTACCAAGTTTGACGAGGATCTCACTCGTGCATTTGCTATCTACTGCGGCATTAGTATATTTCACGTAAGTCATTCCTACTGTCCCTCTTCAAATACAAAATGCAAGAAATGGTATTATGGAAGGAAAATAACACATTGTTGACGAGCCATGCCTTCTTGTTTTTAGTCGATGCTATACAAGCGTGCAACATCAGCATGGCACAGAAGTCTGGTCGCTAGTGAGTTAATGCTCTACCACATGGATGTAAGTAGTGATGTCTAGTTAACAAAACTAACGCGGACCCGCGAAATTTGAGTAAATCCGCGAAATCCGTAACAATTTGCTATAAATCTTTTAAGATTTAAAAAGTATGATAACGACACAGCATATTTGAAAGCCCTGCTTTGGGTGGATACTATTGTTTAGCACATGCACTCGTCACATGCACTCGGCAAAGGGAGCACGTTATACAATATGTGACGTTGGCGGTGGTTCCATTTGACGGAAACAATCTATGCTCTCACTGTGCTCTGTTTTCGAAAGTAGGGAGATCACGTCGTCATCAGCGCGCGCAAAGGAACAAACACTCAACTTGCATCAAAGCTTGCATCTCGTTTGGCTTTCTCAACGCAAATGCACGCAAGACTGTGCAACTCGCATTGTGAACTTGCGTTTTGTTTGGCCAGGGGCAGGATTGGCAGGTGCTTACCATATTATGCGCAAGTCTGTGCAACTCGCATGGATTTGCGTGAACTTGCGTTTTGTTTGGCCAGGGGCAGGATTGGCAGGTGTTTACCATGTTATACGCAAGTCTGTGCAACTCGCATGGATTTGCGTGAACTTGCGTTTTGTTTGGCCAGGGGCAGGATTGGCAGGTGTTACCATGTTATACGCAAGTCTGTGCAACTCGCATGGATTTGCGTGAACTTGCGTTTTGTTTGGCCAGGGGCAGGATTGGCAGGTGTTTACCATGTTATACGCAAGTCTGTGCAACTCGCATGGATTTGCGTGAACTTGCGTTTTGTTTGGCCGGGGCAGGATTGGCAGGTGTTTACCATGTTATACGCAAGTCTGTGCAACTCGCATGGATTTGCGTGAACTTGCGTTTTGTTTGGCCAGGGGCAGGATTGGCACGTGCTTACCATGTTCTGATTTGATTGGCAGGTACCTCAGGAGGACGTAGAAGGACTCTCATCCCAACCCATCGCATGTCCGGCCGAACACACTCCCCATTTCGACAAGCTGTACTTCGCACCACGAACCATCGCATTAGACGATACTGTGCCGGTACGTTCCCTCTGCTTGTGTTGTACGGCTGGATGTTTGAACTTTATAGTAGAAATTTGCAAAGAATGTCAGGGTACGTACGGGTCATTGAAAACCTGAACAGTCGTAGATTTTTATTGTCCTTGAATTATTTATCATCATTTACAAAAGCAGGAGCTTATTCATTCAAACTTTTTATTTGGAAACGTTATCCAGATTGGACGAAAAAAAAACGTCACCTAGAAAATTCCGTCTCACAGAAAACCTCTGTAAAATAGATTTTCTGAGCTTTTTCTGTCTAAGGTAGTAAATTTTCCTTTTCGATTGTTGTTTTCCAGGCTGTGATGTTCATGTTCGACGATCTTGGTATGATCGAACGATGGAGAATACCACGAGAGACGCTAGTAAGGTATGATGATGAAAACATATCCCTACTTCACCCAAAGGCTGCTTTCGGGATCTTGCACTATGAACACAGTGCAATGCCTCATCCTTGTCTTTCGAATGAGACAATAAACCAAAGTCCCGTCTGCTTTTCAGGTGGACGCTAAAGAACCAATTGTACTCTTCGTACAAGAGTATAGGATTGTTTCCCGGTGCAATGACCTTGCCCTCGGAGGCAAACATACTATTAAACAGTATTATAAGCTGAGACTTATTTTGATTTTTCTTTACTCGAGTGACATCCAAATACTGGCTTCCCATGTCTCTAAACTTGATGATTAACATAGAGCAAATTTCGTATGACTGTGAAAAGTACCGTGACACGGCGCGGTACTGTCGCGGTGGAGGTACGGAACCTGGCCTGCTGTAGATACTGAATGAACTCGCGTAGTCGCGGTACGGTCGCGGCGCGGCACAACTCTTTCGCGGCACTTTTCACAGTCATACGATATCTGGTCTATCCACATTTAGATTCACAATAATGGTGAAGAAGGGTTACCGTGATCCACCATACCACAACTGGTCACACGCCTTCACTGTTGCGCACTTCTGTTATCTGGTCTTTAAGAACACGGATATCGACAACAAACTAAAGTAAGTACTACAGGAAGGAAGGTAACTCCGTCTGATTTAAAACGGTCCTGCCGGGTCGTGGTCGCTTCTGATTCATATTGTGAGTTGACCTTTGTCCCACTGTGTTTTAAATCTTTCGGATGAGAAAAAGAAAAACAAGGTCCCGTCTCGCCTTCAATACCCTATTTAGTTTCATGGGAAACGTTAAAGTGCTACTCAAGGCAGAAACTTTCTTTATTTCATCAAAAAGTTCAATGATTAAACCAACTTTTCCGAAAAAAAATTCCTTTTTGCGCGCGACCTGAATTCTTACCGATTTTCAAATATATTTGTTTCGCGCTTTTTCTTGGTAATGAAATCCGTATGCTAATTTTTATGCTAATTATCTAGACTCGCCTCTGACGTCACAACGGGAACGGGTCTCGCAAGACTATGTTGTGATTGTGAGAGGAAGCTCGCATGTGCCCCTAGTTTTCGTTGATTTCTCCCGAAAATATGGTTCGGAAATGTGTGGCAATGGAATGCAATAATGTAGCAGACTCCAGCAAAGGAAATAGTCTTCATATTATCCCTTTTTACTACGCCGATCGCCCGGAGGCCGCGAGAAAGAGAAAAGCTTGGCTCGACTAGAATCGTGGATTCGGAAGGCTTCTTGTGCTCTGTACACTTCCACGTGGATGCATTTCCGAGCAGATACTGGAAGAGGACAATATTGAAGAACGATGCGATCGGTGTGTGTGTGTATTCCTTACGATACCTGCAAAGTCTTTGGAGAAATGAACCGCTATCACTACAAAGGCGCGGGAAGGCGACACAGAAGCGGTGAGTCCTATTATTTTAGACGGCATTTGTTGACAATCGGATGCTTCGTTTAGGTACTTGAGTCAGCACTAGACAGACTAAAACATCTCAGCCCGGCTAACAAACGAAGAACATCTGAAAATGCTCCGCTGAGTTCACTGTCTTTCAAACTTTATTCTCCCGGCTTCCGGTTTGATCTGACCTTCGAGAATCCAGACCCAGACAGCATTACCGTAGGTTAGGAAAGTTCATAATCAATGTCCAAGAATCAAACGATCGTCTTTACTAGGAAAATCGGGAACCGGCCTAGCTTACTGCATTTGTTTGCCTATATTTACGAGTATTTTGGCACTTGCGCCGGTTGCAGAACCTTTCGTTCTTGGGCCAAGAACACTAGTCAAGTTCAATCAAGCTGTCCAAAATATATATAAGACAGTAAATATTTGTTCATCAAACCCTATCCTGAGACACAAGCCCCCTACGTGGTACATTATTTTCTACTCAATGTTTCAAGAGATCATACTAATTATCATGGTGTAAGCTTATATGAAACAAATAAATCCTGATCATATTTATTTGTTTACTGTAAGGGTGATGACCAAGCTGAGATCACATCAGAACCCCATCCTGAAACACAGGCCCCCTACATATTTGTACTATATTTCAAGAGCTGATCATATGGTAGTTATCATGGTGTATATGAAATATTCAAATAAATCCTAATAATAATTCATTGTTTAGGTACTGTAAGGGCGATGACCAAGCCATGAGCACATTAGAACCCATACTGATATGCAAGCCCCTACATGGTAAATTATTTTCTACTACTACCAAAACCGGAAGACAGTTTTTTCAGCATGAGAAAATGCACACATCTCCAGACAAAAACATTCACAATGTAGCTTTACTGGAGTCAGCAATGGGTGCAACTCAATCGAAACTCAGATATTTTATTTGGTAAATGTTCATACTAAAAACATTTGATTTCTATTTCTTTGCCTAATGTTTTTAGTATGAAAATTTACCAAATAAAATATTATTTCCAAAATTCTAAGTTTTTGTTTGCGAGTGACACAATGGATGAATGCTTTTGAAGGAATGAAATCAGACTTGTCAATGTTTTGGTCTGAGATGAGTGCTTTTTGTCAAGCTTGATAAACAGTCTACCGGTTTTCGGTAGTATTTCATAGAGATCATAGTTATCATGGTGTATATGAATTAGAGCAGATAATTTTTCAGACAATTGTTGTGAGTGGTACCATAGTGACTTTGTAATCACTCACAGACCTATAGGTTTTATTCATAATTGGTTTAATTACTTTGTGGTTTGTTTTACTACAGTTATGAGAATCGCTCTATATTCAAATGAATTAATATTTGTTTACTGTAACTGTAAAGGTAAACATCCTGAGACACAAGCCCCCTACATGGTAAATTATGTTTCAAAATTCAAAATAATGACAAAGAAGTAAGTCTCTTAAGTGAACCATCACATAATCCTGACACTATTGCTGTTGTTTTTTTCTAGACCAGCCCGTACACCTTATATGAGGGAGTACCCCCCCCCCCCCCCCCCGGTTTGACTAGAAGGTTATCAAAACTGAAAAAGCAAATTCATGAGAAGAACAACAAACTTAGAAGAACTGACTAGAAAGGTAGCTGGTGTTTTTATTTTTATTCAAATTCAAAAGGAAAAGAGACCTTGGTACTGCTTTGAAACTATATTTTCTTTGCCACCATCACCAAAATCGTTTGCTGGCCTTTCTTGAGCCTTTCGCATGTACACACACTTATCTACGGACATTTTCCACTGAGATTTTTTAGCCCACATTCGATTTGGATTTTTGGTACTGCAACTAAGAATCCACAACATGCTGAACAGAAGTTATTTTGAAGCAGTGCAAATTTCTCTTCCCCTCCCCCTCATTTCAGTACAGGCTCTACAGGGGAGGCAGAGTCACACCCAGTTGTCGCTTCCTGTCTGTATTGCATTTCATTGCGTTATCCACTAGCTATTGGGGTAGTGAGGCTGATGTGGTTTTGTGCATGTAATGATGCTTGCTAGGTGCAAGTGTGGTAAAAACTGTGATGTGACAGTGCTTCAAAATTTAAATGAGTGTTATTGTTGTATGGAGCTGGAAGGATGTACAGACAGTCTGAAAAGTGATCTTCTTTTACAAGAATTAGCTCCAGACCAAGTTATTTCTTGCACAACAGAACTCCCAGGCTTCACAACAACCTGCCTAAACAGGTGGCAAGACTACAGGCGATAGATAACTACTACAGTGGTGCCAAGAAAATCAGGAGAAATATTGCAAAACTTTTCGCCTGGCTGCACCCCACCCTGTCATGCTGTATTAGAGAAAAATGAATATTTTAGTAACTTGTTCTAGTGAAAATAAATGCAAAGCATCCTGTCTCAGCCAGATGCTATATGAAAAGCCCAATGTTAAATATCAGGTTGACAAAGACCCTCCCCCACAACAAATGTTGTAGATATGATTCCATAGGAGTGATGCATTTTTGTATTTGCTTTGTGGTTTTCAATATGATAAGGTTACAAGTGTCAAACCAAGAAAAGCTATCTATACAAATGCTGCAGAAAGTCCTTGTTTTGATTATGCAAACAAGTCAGTCTCAGATTCCTAAAGCCTCACAGTTATGAGTTCTTATAGCATTTTGCTCTTCCTTTCTAAAGGGGTGGAATGGTGACATTTTTTCTAGGTTCTTTTATTTGTTGTCATATCGGGAATTCACAAGATTGGTCTATGGGTACTTGGGTAACAAGAGGATTCCACTCCCAGCATGTGCCTATGCAAAGATACAGAAAGAGTTCCCAAAAGCCATGGAGGAGGATGCCTATACAGGGTTTGAAATGGAGGATGACTAAGCTAGGGTATAAAACTTGTGCCTATATTTTCCAGTAAAACGTCACAGTTTACTGGGTTTTCTACTTTATACAATGACTCTATTTTTCTGAGCGTATCTTATTTCAGAGAGGCAAAAAACTTGTCTCCCCCTTCCTGTAACTATGGCTGTGTTTCAAACCAATTGTCGGCCATTGAGGGCACAAAATGTTGTATTTCAGGGTAGGTTTAGAGGAGAAAGTCAGAGCAAGATAAAACTGCATTTTTCCCAGTTTACCAAGGCTTTACCTAGAAAGCAGTTTTCCCCACATGTTGACACTAGAAATTTTACTTTGCTTGGGGACAAGGCGCTAGCCGTGGTACTGTTTACACTCATTGTGTGTTTCCAAAAATATCCATACCCCCACGGAAGGGTGTTGAGAAATGACCCCCCCTCCCCTCTGGAATTTCCGAAGAAAAATACAGTGTTTGTATGGAAAAGATCAGGTAAATTGACCCCCCCCACCCCTCTGGAATTTCCAATCCCTTCCGTAGGGGGGTATGGATATTTTTTGGAAACACACATTCCAGTTTTCTCTTGCCATGACTACCCCTACAGGCCAGGTATAAGCCAGTACATGTACAGTACCTTCACATTTATTATTCAATTACACGAAGTACACTGTATTTTTCAAGTATTGTCATTATATTTCTAAATAGGAAAAAAGCTATAGGGGATAAAATATAATAACTTAATAACTGTATAATTGCAGGAGCAATATTAGCATATCAGTTGAAGTTGATGTGTGTACGAATTCCAAAAAAACTACAAAACAGATCACAAAGATAAAAAATAAATACCTTGTGTACAAATAGTGGTGTCCTCTACTCGCTATCAGTAGGTCCAAGTATAAATTATTTGGACTTTTTCCCGTACAAACATAAAGCAGAACCAAGACATAAAACTCACAAACTTGCCGCCATTGAAAAGTCAAACCTCCTAAAATGGTGTGGTCAAGTTTTTTCTGCCGTTATTAGTTGATTCTGTAAAAAGTTCGAAGTAGTGGAATAAAATAGCTTATTGAAAGCTTCTCAGGTGTTCGGTGTGGTCCAATGTAATGGTCGAGACTTGCATAAAAACAAAATCGAACCAAGTCACAAAACCCGCAAATTGCCTCCGTTGAATAGTCGCGAAACCAGTAATGAGTAGGTCAAATAACACAAAATAGCTTGCTCGCCTTTATTGTTATTTGGAGTAGTGTGATAATGCCTATGTAAGTCGACGAATCGCTCGATGCGTTACGCTCCCATCCGATCAGTACAGGAAATCAACCACAGTTCGAAGGCAAAATCTATTTGGTTCTCTGGGACAAGAGGCTTCACAATCGACTTGTCTTCCTCATAATATATACTGATGAAGAATCCATGGAATAAGAATTAAAATCAGTAAAAGTAGAAGGTCCAATACGCTTGCAGTGTCCTTTGCGTTGTTTTGGTTGCAGGAGATAGTTCAGGCCTCGAACAGGCGGCCATCATAGCGTCCAACTCGAGGTCCAAATGGAGATAACTCCTTGCCTAAAGAACATTTATAGCAATGTTTCCACACCTTGTCGATTTCTTTCGACTAAATAGTTATATGGGATAGACCACTGGCGATCCCAGAGCGATGGGATGCAAATTCGTTGATTTACAGGGATTTTTTCGACGACCATCGCAAAAATCCTCTCATGTTTACTCTATATGAAAGCGATACCTCAGTACGTTGTGACGTCATATGCGTCATATGGGAAATATTTCCCACAATGCAACGCGCAAGGTTTGCTTACGAAAGAAAATTAATCTTTAAAAATCGGTAAGAAATTCAGGTCGCACGCAAAAAGGATTTTTTTTCCGGAAAAGTTAGTTTTAATCATTAAACTTTTTGATGAAATAAAGAAAGTTTCTGCCTTGAGTAGCACCTTAAAGAACAACCCAGGACGTAAGAAACCCTCTGAGTGACCAACCTCAGTGTCTGTGCTTATGACCGCTTGGCTGCCAGTTTGCGCCGTTTGTATCGAGCGCAATTCAACGTACGAGCCGCAATTCTTGAGAGTCGGCCTCCATCATTTACATTTGTTTACATTTCTTAAGCCTCTTTCCTTGGCACTATCTGCAGTGCTTATCCAGGAATGAAAGAGCTATACTTCTATCAAGCAATATCCTCAAATATCTGTATAATATTTCCGGCCATTACTGATAATATCTAATATCTGTCTGCAGAGATATCGAGAGGTTGGCGCTGTTCGTGTCTTGTTTATGTCACGATCTTGACCACAGAGGCACGAACAACTCATTCCAAGTGTCTTCGGTAGGTACAAACCATTCCTGAGGCATGTTGACTAGTGAACAGCATACATGTCTAATGTGCACAATCGCATCTGTTGCATTTTGCAAAAATAAAACGTTTTGTAGCTGTGCTACATCTTAATTTTTCCTGTTATAGAATTCCACGCTGGCGGCGCTTTATAGTTCAGAAGGCTCAGTCATGGAGGTAAGTCGTGCACACCTTCAAGTGTGATATGATGATGAGACCTTGCGGGATTGGACGAGCAGAACAAAGCATGCCATTGTTTCCTCTCGCTCTGTTCTATGACCCACTATTGTTTTGCACTCGATCGCTCCATTAGGTTAAGATCTTACGAGAACTTTATTGTGACTCCATGTTGAAGTCGATGCGGTTTACGATGGCAATCATGTTGAAGATGATGCTGAGGACAGTGATGTTGATGATGTTGTTACGGAGTTGTTTACGTATTTCTGTAATGGTGATGATGATATATGGTTGTTTTAACAGTGATTATGTAGTTGATGCTGATGATGACAAAGTTGATGGTGGTGATGATTTCATTGTAATTATATGATGTTGTTGATGACAAAGATAATGGTGTTGAAGTTGATGGTGTTGGTGATAATGATAATGATGATGACAAAGGGGGTATGGATGGTAATAAAGATGACGGTCATGGAGATGATCATGACCACCGTGTCAAAAAGCCATGCTGACAATGGTGATTGTGATTGCGAAGGCTTTGTTGATTATGATAAACCC
Source organism: Scolanthus callimorphus (assembly GCA_033964015.1). NCBI lineage: Eukaryota > Metazoa > Cnidaria > Anthozoa > Actiniaria > Edwardsiidae > Scolanthus > Scolanthus callimorphus. The sequence goes on along the minus strand of JAWWUD010000117.1, from coordinate 316,892 downwards.
TTCTTCTCTCCCTTAGAGACATCACTTCGCACAAACTGTAAGCATATTGAACTCATCTGGTTGCAACATCTTCAAGAATCTCAACGAGTCGGTGAGTGGCCTGTTACGTATACAAACTTCACGAGATCGCATGTTTGCTCTAGGTTAAGAATTGGCGTCATATGAAAATTGCTCATTTAGGATCATGTGATGATTTCCCTGTCTTTCTGACTTGTTTTCGCTCATTGTTTCGCCAATTGTTCGCCAACTGTTTCGCCAGCTGTCCAATTCAGGGGCGAAATAAGTACGACTTGTCCTTTAGTCGTGATCCAAGGAAACAAGAGTCGCTTCCGTATTCTCGTTGGCTAACTAAGCAAAGACTGAATACCTCAACCAGTAGGAACGTTTTAATAGGACAATCATCTTTTGACAATCATCTGAAATCCGCTCTAATCTGTCTTTTTCCTTGGACGAGGAAAGGTCTGTAAAAGGGTGTTACGGATAAGACTTGGATCTTGTCAATCGTTATATCCAACTGTTTCCTCGCATAATAACGGCCCGGGGGGGGGACTCCCATATTTTTTGACCGGGGATGATCGTCGGAAATTTTCAGTTTCACCCCTAAAAGATACCAAACATGGCGGGGCTCAAATAATTTCTTACCCTAAAAGATACCCTAAAAGATGAGGCCTTATGTGCAAAGTAGGCGCGAAGGAGACAGGTAACAGGTAAAAGATACCCATCATGAAATTTCCGTGTTTGTTTCCAATTTATCGTCTTCTCATCGAGTAATCTCTCTTTCTTACACGGTTTTTAGAAGCACCATCATGAGAGAAAACAATTTGGACACATATTTCGGCCCTAAAAGATACCAATCTCCCTAATTTTATTGAAGATTAAGATCACCCCTAAAAGAGACCAAGGCCCCGTGATTTTATCCCCTAAAAGATACGACGATCATCCCCGGTCAAAAAATATGGGAGTCCCCCCCCCCCCCCCCCCCCCCCCCCCCGGGAATAACGGCAAGTCTAGTTAGGCGGGCTAAAAGTTCTGACCGCCTCCATGATGGTATACAGTAAATACCCTCATAAAAGAACAAGTGGATTAAGAACACTGAGGCTGAAATTTGGTCAAAAAGGTACCTTAGACATAAGAGCAAATGCAGCCTGAAAAGTGAAAAAAAATTTGTTCTTGTATAAAAAAAAGGCTGCCAGATAGATTCAAGTACTGTAACCCACTGTGGTAAGTACTGAGTAGAACGTGCTAGCCCATTGCACACAGAGTTCTACAGCAGGTTACTGTATGGGGAATTCCAGGATACATTTAGCAATTGTTGTTAGACTTGACTTATTGTTGTTACTAAATGACTGTTACCTTCTGCATCTGCCAATCACATTCTTTATTTTGACTGTTGGTAGTGTATGCAGTATTTGATGTTAAGAAACAATTTTAAGAACACCAGTCCTCCGGCTCGACCAAGGCTATTTTGGCGCGAAAATTCACATTTTTCAACTTCTATTCATAGTCCTATTCTATTAGATATGAAGAAACGAATTTCAGATATCAAAATTGTTGATAAATGGTCGTTTGTAGACCAATTCTGATCCAATCTGGGGATACCGAAATTAGCCGGTGCTACCACCTTAAGAACATGTTCAGGCTGATTTTGCAGAAAACACCCAATGTATAAGAACAAAATCAGCCTGAATCCCCAAAACACCTGTTCTTTTATGCGGGTTTTTACGGTACCTAATATGATTTTGTTGCCGTTGTCGTTTCAGGAGTTTGCCAAGGTTCTGGATCTGACCCGGTACATAATTCTCGCCACGGATTTGTCACATCACTTGAGAATCTTCAAAGACATCGAACGCATGGCACGAGGTAGGGAACGCTGGATCACTAATGCACTACCCTTGAACAAAAAAAAAAGAACATCAACTACTCGATATTTATAGCATGGGATCATATTTGATGGGATATATGGGCGTCATCCATTCCTGGAATCTAAGATTGGTATCAGAATGTAATTCGGAATTATCCAGACCTCAGAAACGGATTCATTGTACAAAAGGAAAAAGTCCTAGAATCTAAGCTTGCGCTTTTTGTCGCACTTGTGATCCTGTTTTTTCTCGCAAGCCGTACTAATAATAATAGCTAGTGTAAACGAGCTGATGCAAATTCGGCCCGATCTCGGCGAAGTCGCATTGGTCTCAAACATGTTAGTTGAACCTTCAATTTGCTGCAATTTTGAACAAAATATTAGACAGGCATCGCATCGTATTTACACTAGCGATTTAGAATTGTAACTCGCGCGACGAAAATCGCCGGCCTTTACTCCGGTCTTACTCAGATTGAGCAAGATGTTTCAGGAGATGTCATTAAAATCATTTCTATTTATTTTAGACGGGTATAGCGCGGACAAGGATGACCACCATAATCTACTGCTCTGCCTGATTATGACCTCTAGCGACCTTTCGGATCAGACGAAGGCTTTCGAGGGCACAAGGAAAATTGCCGTAAGTATTTGTTCTGTCAAACCTAGGCGGCGGACGAGTAGTGCCATTCATCTCAATTGGACTCTATTTTTCTATAATTTGTAATTATTATTTTTTTCTATTATTCTCTGGTAGGATCTGATATACAAAGAATTCTTTAGTCAAGGGGATCTGGTAAGTAAGGAGGTAATATTGAGGTGACGCTCAGTGCTCGACCTTAGCGGTTGTCCACTTGTCCTGGGCGAGTAAAAAATGCTACAGGACAAGTGAAAACTCAGGGGCACTAGTCACAGGACAAGTTACATTTATATGGTTCATACATAGGCTTGGTCTATATTTTACACTAAGTTTTCATACCATAACTGGACAACTAGAAAATTGGCTAGGGCAAGTAACTTCTCTGTGTTACTTGTTCTGGGACTAGTGGCCCAAAAGTTAAGGTCGAGCACTTACGATATTGATAGACCACGAATTGTTACAGCTTCGCTTCCATGATAATCATCATTAAACTGACCAGTTCGTGCTTTTTGCAATCGTCACCATCTATCATCATCAACATTTGTGATGGAAATTATCCCTTACCTTTGATATCATTGTCATCTTCAAAACCATCACTATCGTCAACATTGTTCGTTATCGTTGTTGGCATCAATGTATTACAGTACTAACGAGTTTCTTGGCGACGTCGTCCAGAAACTTGTTTGTCTAAGGTGTCTATTTCCATCGCCATTAACCTTTTCGCCGTCATCATGACCAGCAATACCGTCATTATATTCTTGCCATAATCAACTGACGAACAATTATACCTGTATTGTGTGATTACAGGAGAAAGTGATGGGATTCACGCCCTCAGAGATGATGGATCGAGACCGCGCCTGTATCCCTAAACTACAGATTGACTTCCTTGAGAACATCGCATTGCCCGTCTACTCGTGAGTTTCCAAGCTAATCAAATTCGCTTTAATTTTAAAAACCTAGCCGTTCGCCTTAGATGCGTTTTATTACTCACGGTTCCCGGAAAAAAATGACCTGACTTTTATCCCGTCTTCCGATTTTAGAATGCAAATACTTGCCATTCCGAACATTCTTATTCCGAAATGACGCCCTTCAAGAGTTGACGCTGTTTGACTCTAAAAAAAAAAAGTGCGCAAATGTGCGAAATAAATCCTCTCTTGTTCTTTGCGTTGTTGCTGTCGTAAATTTATGTTAGGAACGCTGGTAGCATTGGCAAAACAAGAATATGCTCAAGTACTGAACATCTTATTTGCTGTTCTCAAAATACAGCGCACAACAATAACTAACAACGCAAGCACAAAGCATAAGCTGACGCGAGAACTAAAGCATCCTGTCTTCGCAAGCAAACAACAGTCTGATCGACACAGTTCGACACTAGAGATAAAGACATTCCTTTCGTCTGCTTTGAGTTTGAGCTCCCATCTTCAGTGCTTGATTCGGCTTTACCCCGCGAGAAGACCATGTATGAAGGCGATTACGCCAACATAGCCGCTAAAAAGATGCGCCCTACCTTACATGTATTTGTAGAAACACTAAAAGGACCTCTCCTTTCCTCAGGATTCTTCACAGAATCTTTCCAAGTACAAAGACAGTGCTAGACATTGTGCTGGACAACATGGAGAGCTGGAAAGCAATCAAAGAACAGGAGGACCAACAAGGAGAACAAGCCGTCAATGGCGTTAGTAACGGTCAATAGGTAGCATTCCTTCGCCTTATCTCCTAAGGCGGGGGTTTGTCTGCTTGTAGATCCAATATACGCTTTAGGGGCTCCCTAAGGTCGAGCATGGGGCCAGGAGAGCAGGAATAACAGTCACAGTACAAGCCGGCTGATATCAGACTAAAATCTAGAATTAGTATAATTACTCAAGTGATGATTGGTCGAGAGGTTCGTTTTCTCTTGCTATAATCACCTACAGGCGATCGTGAAAAAGTCCAACAAAAACAAGTTTTTCTGTCTAAAAACCTTATGAATCACATGAGCAATTATACTAAAACAAATAGTCGCCTCAGGCTGCGTGATTATCGGCGAATAGTCACCCCGACTTCGTCTTGCTGACTATTCGCCGATAATCACATGGCAATTCAAAAGAGCAAATAATATGTAACTTCCTTGTTTGAGTTCGCTGGATTTCCAGGGTTGGGTGTTCCTAGTTCAGCCTGGTATTCAGACTAGGATACCCCGTTACAGGACTTACAATTCAGGGTGGGTATTCTTAAATTTGTGGATTTCAATTCCAGGGTGGGCAAACTTAAATTCTAGGCTGATAACAAAGATATTCACTAAGATTCAAGAATGGGTGGGTAAACTCAAAATTTCCTCCAAGGTTGGCTGAAACTGGGTTCCCCTGAAATGGGTATGTGACTGTCCAGTACACCGTGTAATATTGGGTATTAGTAGAAACCCACTCGCATACTATCACGAATCCTGCAATCTGATTGGCTCCACTACTCACTATCTATCACGTAATAGATAGTGAGTAGCGAAAACGCTAGCGCAAAACTTTCTAAAACCATGAAAATAAATACGTTTTATCTACAACTCGAAGGTAGTATGCTAGTGGGTTTCTACTAAAACAATTAGACTACTCGTTCTCGTTTTCTATGAGTCAAATAGTCAACTCGGCGCTACGCGCCTCGTTAACTATCTATTGCCTCATAGAAAACTCGAACTCGTAGTCTAATTGTTAATTAGTATCACCCAACTAGTGGACTATTGCCAATGCTGCATTCTGATTGGCTACGCTACTAGGGGACTATTATCAAAAGCGAAAGCGCCGATTTTGAACATGAAAACAATGGCGGCCGCTTCACGTTTTGTCGAAGTTTCTGGTGATTTTTTAACACAATTTTTCACTTTTTTTGTCCAACTAGTTGGGTGATACTTGCGGCCTTATATGGGCTATTGGCCCGTAGCCCTTTCGGGCTCGAGGTCTAATTGTTTAAATAGTCACCGCCGTTGCTAGCGGAGAGGCAGAGGGGGCAGTTGCCCCCCAGCGAGACAAAATGTTTAGTGTCAAAATGTGGGGAAAACCCTGCTTGCCCCTCCCCTCCCCTAACAAAAGGATGACCAAGAATTGCCTCCTCCCCCAGACAAAAATTTCTAGCTACGGCCTTGATAATTATCTGGGTATTTAACAATTATCCCTCAAGCCGAGGCCATGATGGCGAGAGGAATAATTGTTTAGTCAATTCAATCACACTAGTAGGTCAATTTGTATAGCCAAAAAGTTTTCTGGTCTGGTCATTTTCTGGCTCTTTTCGCTATAACTTATAGCCTACTAGTAGCTCAACCAATCAGAATGCAGCATTGACAATAGACCACTAAGTATACCGGAGCTAGTACCAAAAACCCGCATGGTCCAGGGTAAAAATCACCATATATTTATATTGATGAATTGTTCTCTTCAATGAGATAGCATGTTCTTGAGCTTACTGTTACTGTTAGAGGTACTGTTAGTGCTTACTGTTGTTGAAAAACAATTGTTTTAGAAGCATGGTGATGTATGGCTCTGTTTTTTTATGGTCACTTGGCTCACCTATAAGCTCACTTACATGTTTGTTTGTTTTTTTTGTTATATTTGTTATATTGTATTTGTTATGCAGCAAGAGCCGAACGGACTAAAGCTCCGGCAAAACGTGCTGCCAGCGCACACAATGGACCATTCCTGCTATGCGTGCGCGCGAGCTTTTTAAGACCCCGTACACACTACATCGTTTTCAAACGAAAACGGATACTTTTTAATCCTGAGATGGCTATCGTCCACACTACAACGCCTAAAACGATTACCGAAAACGGATCAATCCGAAAACGCTCTCCAGAGTGGAGCGATTTGAAAACGGAGTTGCTTGAAAACGCTGTTTTCTAGTGTGGACGGGTGTAAACGATGCTATCTGAAAACGATGACGTCACCACAGCAAACCCGACCAATTTCGCAGGCCGACAGATCGAAATGCGCATGCGTTGAGTTTATTTGTACATGCGCAGTGAATGCATAAGAGCGTTTGCGTACGGAAACGCGTTGTACTGTGGACAGGCGAAACGATAAGTGTGGACGCAAATCTTTTTGAAAACGAAGCAAAAAGTATCCGTTTACGTTTGAAAACGGTGTAGTGTGGACGGGGTCTAAGTAAGAACATACCCTTTGGCATGCCCCAAACAATCCGAATACAGCGATCCGCGTTCTTTACACTGTTCGGTATATCAACCTCGTTTACAGCAAACCCGACCAATTTCGCAGGCCGACAGATCGAAATGCGCATGCGTTGAGCTTATTTGTGCGCGGATCGCTGATCGTTTACAGGTCAACCTCGTACCCAGAGCCCGTCCTCTTTTGGCCAGCGGCAAGATTCAGGGCCCTGGGGGAATCCGATTTGTGAGCATGCGTGGTAGGTCAAAAACGTAACGAACTTTCATACAACAATCAAACCGGAAACCCAGAATCTGGGTTTTAAAAAATCGATTCCCCCAGAGCCCTGAATCTTTGCCGCTGGCCAAAAGATGACGGGCTCTGGGTACGAGATTGTTTACAGGTATGCAGTGCGCATTATAGCTGTGAATGTCCATTACTGTCTTTTTGCAATTTATGAGACAGTAATTGGCCATTTTCATGCCCAGAGCTCTGGCTACGAGAATTGACAGTTTCACATGTGGCGTACGCCGCACGCAAATGATGAGGACAACGCATGTCTGTTTTGAATAACAAAAGGGTATTGTTCTCACAGCATCGTGAAAACGATCAATTCAAAACTTTAAATACAAATCAGTACAAATATTTTGTTACTTTGGTTCCCTTTGGAGTAATATATTTACGTCGGAAAACAGAGTAGTTGCTTTATACAGAATGTAAATAGATCTACTACATAGTAAAAATTATTTACTTTATTTAGGAAAGTAAAGCCTTTTTATGAAGCTCTGCATTCATTGTGTTTATTTGGTCGATTCTAGAACAGAGCTCACAATGTTCTAACCATTTTGGGTGAAAGTTTAACCCACCCTATCTTACAAATACGGACAGTTAGCCCACTTAACTTGCAGGTTGCAAGTCATTTCCAGTGAGTGAATTTCTATATCTAAAGCATTCTCGTACCCAGAGCGGCTCGTCACCACGCGGGGGAGGCTCTGGTGACAGCAACTGGCGCATGCGTAAAAGAAAATAGTGGCTTTATGGCTCACAATTACTTTTAGAGCGTTCAGGTCGAAGGCATAGGTTGACAAGACGACTAGGAAACGAAGGGTTAACTCCGGTGTAATAACCATTCCCAGAGGACACCTTTGTGTTCAGTTCTTATTTCATCATGATTCGTTCTACCAAACAAAGGAAGCTTTGTGACGCAGTTTGTGAGCAATGACAGGTTATTACACCGGAGATAAGCCGAAACGAATGCTAGTGTTATTTTGACAGATTCGTTTTTAGAAAGCGAGATTAAGCTACTTTTATGTACGAGTGCGCGCCATTTCAGCCAATCAGCGAAGGCCCTCAAATGGATGTCACCAGAGCCTCCCCTGCGAGGTGACGAGCCGGGGAGTTCTGGGTTCGAGAATCTATCTAAAGGATCAGTCTCTCCCTGCCCATAATGCACTGTTTCGCCGCCATTTTCGATATCAGAGACTCGACATAAAGTGTTCAGGTTAGAGCATTTTACTGTAAAAGCACAAGAAAACTCGTAATAGTAGAATACCTTTGCATTAAATCTGTCCAGAAAGAAGCACTTAGAAACGCGTATCTAGCTGCGTTTGGTACTTGGCAAAAAAATAATATATTCTGCGAAATCGAGCAGGATAATGGTTTTATTTTTTAGCACATCGATGGCTTGCGTATTTTTTAGGAGCTAAACGGTTTAGAATTGCTCGTATGACAGATCGCCAGATATATATCATGTGCAGAAGACACTGTCGTTTTGATGACCAGTTGTGCTGAGTAATAAAGCGATTATAAAATAATTGAGATAGTTCGCGCGCTCTGATTGGTCGAGAGCAGTGTTTCAAAACTCTATGAAGGTCATAGAAATGACTCCATAACGCGGCAAATTGCTTGAAAATGGCGGATGTTTATTGTTCTCGCTTTAGAAATGATTTTATAAAAGAAATAAAATAAAAATCCTCGGCTTTTGTTTGGGAGAATTTTCGAGTCAGATCATGAACGTCTCGTGTGCTTCCAACGTCGTCCCCAGGTTCTTGTTGGTAATTTTCAAGATGGCGGTTGGTCGAGCACAAGACCCTGGGGGAGCCGGTTAGTACTCGTTCACACTGACCAAAAGGACGTTCTATTGTCTGTGAAACAATAGAATGAGTAGCATCACAATATATCTATGCCACGTTCTATTGTTTCATAGACAATAGGACGTCCTTTTGGTCAATGTGAACGAGTGCTAACCGGAGGAGCCCGAGTCAAATGACCACTGTTTGAGGACATGGGAACGAGGTTCTTTGTTTCGAAACGGTCATGTGACTCATCCTCTCCCAGGGTCTTCTCCCGAGCTAACCGCCATTTGAAAAACGACCGAGAAGACCCTGGGGAGGAGGTTGTCGTGCTTCATGATCTGCTCTCGAATTCTCCCAAATAACGCCTCGGTTTTTAAAACTCTATGAAGGCACAGAAAAAATGTTTTATATCTTAATTAGTCAAATGGGGCTTGAGGAATAATTGTTAAATAAGATAGTATGTCTCCGCCATTGCAATAGGCGGATTTGTTGTGACGTCAATGTTTACATATTTACACTCGTTTTCAGTCACACGTGCACCTTGCTCTTTTCGTTTCCGAGTCGCGACTGGTGTTTGGTGGACGTCAATCAAGACTTTCGACCTAGCCACGGGCCCACATGCTAGCAAAATATTGCCAACCAAGCTTTTTAGGTTTAATAAAGTTCGGTCGGCCATATTTTGCTAGCTTGTGGGCCTGTGGCTAGGTCGAAAGTCTTGATTGACGTCCACCAAACACCAGTCGCGACTCGGAAACGAAAAGCCAGGTGCACGTGTGACTGAAAACGAGTGTAAAGCAATCGTGAAAATCAGCAAAAAGATTTGTTCTGAATTTCAATAGCGCCTGGTGAATGAAGCGTAATTAGAAAGTTTTGACGTTGGGGTCATATCATTCGAATTATGAGCGCATGGCGATAAGTTCAATTTACAGAGAACATGAGAGCTAATGAGCTTCTTTCCACCCAAGAAATTGATCAAGGCTTCTGAAAATTCCTCTTTGCGCTTGAATTGACGTTTACGTTCGTTTTGGAGGTTTTACTCGGGTTTTTAAAAAGGAGTGGATTATTGGCCATTGGGTGACAAAAGGCTCATTAGCCCACATATTTTCTCCAAAATGAACATTTAACTACCGCCCTTACAACTGAATGTTAAAACCTTCAAATTTTTCGAATTTTCAGAGTAGGTTTCATTTTATGTCCGCTATTCATATTCAGTGCTGATTATTTTCGAGCTCCTTCAAACATTCTGTGCCGCATGGGCCGCATCGATCATTCTTAGAGATACCCTAGAGACACTGAATCGGTACACTGACTCGTCCCCAGTCGTCTCCCTCAAAAAAGCAGCGCGCATACCAACCTCGTTCCCAGGGTCTCCTCGGTCAATTTTCAAAATGGCGGGACGACCCGCCATTTTGAAAACTGACCGAGGAGACCCTGGAAACGAGGTTGCGCGCATACTAGGCTTTTTAGAATCGCGCGACCCTGGTGACGATTATAGCGGGAAATTTAAAATGCAAATTTGCTTGTTCGTTTGAAAATGGCCGCCACGTGTGCTTCATCATTCGCTTTACCAAGAAATGAAACACTAATGTACGCTCACTTTTACGGGAAGCCGCAAGAAAGTTAAAGCAATTATTCGCTCAGGTAGGTAATTGTTCGTGTTTGAACACGGAAACCTCACTACAAACGAAGTGTCTGAAGTCAGAAATCCACGCCGCACTTTATTATTATACTCAGCAGAAACTTATAAAGTGAGTTTCAACTCACTTATGTTTTACTTGGACTGCAAAAACTGCATTGTCATATTTCATTCAGAATCTCTCATATGACTTGTGGACAAATTTTAGACCAGCGAGTAATTATACATAACTTTGCATGACATTAGGTTTCAACTGTTAAAATACTATATGGGCTTCGTTTCCAGAGCGCTGAATACTGTGATAATGGCTAATCTGACCACCAAGCTAAACAGCGGCTAGGCCTTCAAAGACCTCCTGCACAAACCGTAAGTCCGAGCTATTACAGACATTTCAGGCGGATTAGAATAAGAGGGATGTCATGAGCTGAGACGAGATCAGAATGATGAGGCTGGGAACCCGGGGGGGGGGGGGGGGGGACTCCCCTATTTTTTGGGCGGGGGTGCTCGTCATACCTTTTAGGGTTTCAAATCAGGCCTCTGGTACCTTTTAGGGGATACAATTCGAAAACGACACCATTTTAGGTTCCTTTTAGGAGTAAAATCGAAAGTTTCCGACAAGCAACCCCACCCCAAAACTGGGGGAGTCCACCCCCCCCCCCCCTGGGAACCAGGATTGTGATGAGAATGGGTAATGGTCTAAATTTTTACTAGAATTTGACAACTATTATAGGTAGCTTTTTAAAGTGGAAAATGTTTACACGAGAAAACAAATTATAATACAAATTAATATGCTTTTGTGTTTCATTTTATTCACATCTTCACAGGATACAGAATATATGATACTAAATTGATACAACTAGTAGACCATATTTCGCTGCAGCAATTTCAGGGTGTTATACAGACCATTGTCGCTATTTCCAAAAATCATATTCCCTTGCAGCTCGTTCTTTGTGTCGGCCACACAACGCTTCGTGACCAACACAAAGAACGGGCTGCAGCATTGGAGACTAAGGAATGGGCAGTGGAAATTCTGAAGTGGAAGGGGTTTTCAAGGGGGGTTTTCAAGGGGCCTGCATGGGGGATTTTCAAAGCTGGCAGCTATAACCTCTCAGGAATTCTATATTTATGGGGGTAAGCCTTTTTTGTAATTCTGGATGCACATGGGGGGGGGGGGACTAGTGCCGCCCATCCCTGGGGTACATATATTTTCTGGAATTGCCTATTCCTGGAATGCAACACATGCATACTAGGCACTTAGTCTGTGATAGGTACTACACCTACCAACATGCAACTGGTGCATTCATTCATTTAATTTAAAGCTGAAATCATCCATTGACTGACTAATAACTGACAGATTGAATGGGGGATAGTTAATAGAGTACTAACTAACTTACACATTTTATTCTTTCATTTTTTTTGTCAGTGAGCAAAATGTTGGAAATGCAGAACATCTAAGGGGCAACAAGGAGCCCTTCATCTAAACAGCAAGACCACAGGGAGCCCTTCAGATCACCAGTTGGACCATAGGGAGTCCTTCAGATGAAAGTCAGACCACAGAGCTCCAGACAAAAATGAGACCTATTCAGGGTGATTCTGAGACAGGGAGATTCTTTTGGGCCATAGGCAATGCCTTTGCAAGACCTTCATACCATCAACTGCATCACAGTGAAGCCTTTTTTTTTGTCAGTGAGCAAAATCTTGGAAATGCAGAACATCTAAGGGGCAACAAGGAGCCCTTCATCTAAACAGCAAGACCACAGGGAGCCCTTCAGATCACCAGTTGGACCATAGGGAGTCCTTCAGATGAAAGTCAGACCACAGAGCTCCAGACAAAAATGAGACCTATTCAGGGTGATTCTGAGACAGGGAGATTCTTTTGGGCCATAGGCAATGCCTTTGCAAGACCTTCATACCATCAACTGCATCACAGTGAACCCTTCAGACCATTAGCCAGACCACAGTTAGCCATTTACCATTGGAAAGATGCCAGGAGTCCTACAGAATATCAGCCAGACCACAGTGAGCCTTTCAGACCACCAGGCAGGCCACAGTGAGCCCTTCAGGCCATCTGTAAGACATCACTATATCAGCCAGACTAATGAGCCCTTCAGACCATTGAACAGAACAGAACAAACTGCTCATGCTATCAGCCAGATCACAGGAAACCCTTCATCCCATTAGCAAGACCACAGGAGTCCTTCAGACCATTAGCCAGACCACAGGGGGCCCTTCAGACCATGAGCCAGGCCACAGTAAGGCCTTTATATCACCAGCCAGACTTCAGCAAACTATTCAGCCCATTTTGTCAGACCAGTGAGCCTTTCAGCCCATTAACCAGTCCACAGCAACTCCTTCAGCCAGACCAAATTGACCACAGGGAGTCCATTAACACAATCAGTTACCATGATTACAAAATATTTCAAAAGAACTGTCCCAACTTGAGGAACAACCTTAACAAATAACTGTTTGTGCTAGATATTTTCTCTTCCTTACACTTTTTTATTGTATTTTTAGCATTTTTTGCTGTTAGACCCATCAGTCAGACCACAGTGAGCCCTTCACAACATTAGGCAGACCACAGGAAGCCCTTTCCACCATCAGTCAGACCATGGTGAGCCCTTCAAACCATCCACCAGACTACAGTGAGCCCTTCACACCATCAGTCAGACCCCTTCACACCATCAGTCAGACCACAGTGAGCCCTTCACACCTTCAGTCAGACCAGTGAGCCCTTCACACCATTAGACAGACAACAGGAAGCCCTTTACACCACCAGCCAGACCACAGTGAGCCCTTCAAATCATCCGCCAGACCAGTGAGCCCTCCACACCATCAGTCAGACCACAGTGAGCCCTCCACACCATCAGTCAGACCACAGTGAGCCCTTCACACCATCAGTCAGATCACAGTGAGCCCTTCACACCATCACTCAGACCACAGTGAGACCCCTACACCATGAGTCAGACCACAGTGAGCCCTCCACACCATCAGTCAGACCCCTTCACACCATCAGTCAGACAACAGTGAGCCCTTCACACCTTCAGTCAGACCAGTGAGCCCTTCACACCATTAGACAGACAACAGGAAGCCCTGTATACCACCAGCCAGACCACAGTGAGCCCTTCAAACCATCCACCAGACTACAGTGAGCCCTTCACACCATCAGTCAGACCCCTTCACACCATCAGTCAGACCACAGTGAGCCCTTCACACCTTCAGTCAGACCAGTGAGCCCTTCACACCATTAGACAGACAACAGGAAGCCCTTTACACCACCAGCCAGACCACAGTGAGCCCTTCAAATCATCCACCAGACCAGTGAGCCCTCCACACCATCAGTCAGACCACAGTGAGCCCTCCACACCATCAGTCAGACCACAGTGAGCCCTTCACACCATCAGTCAGATCACAGTGAGCCTTCACACCATCACTCAGACCACAGTGAGACCCCTACACCATGAGTCAGACCACAGTGAGCCCTCCACACCATCAGTCAGACCACAGTAAGCCCTTCACACCATCACTCAGACCACAGTGAGACCTTCACGCCACAGTGAGCCCTTCACACCGTCACTCAGACCACAGTGAGCCCTTCACACCATCAGGTGTACCACAGTGAGTCCTCCACACCCGTGGTGGACAGATTGCAGTGTGTAAGCCAGTCATAACTTATACCTACAATCACTACTTTATAGAGAACTGTGAATTTCCTGTTAAAACCTGTGAATTTTCACAGGGAATGCACAGGTTTTTCACGGGAGGTTCACGTTGCGGATTATGTACAAGTAGGGGTGGCGAATGGTAAATGTGAGAGATCATGAGGCTTAAAAATTCAAGATGGCCATGTTCAAAGATTGCTTCTTATACATTCTGTTATACATTCTGAGACAGCTCGTAAAACGTCTGAGATGTCAAAATTGACTATTCGCCTCCCTTCCAAGTGAAAAGGGGCCTCATATTATTTGAATATTGTCAAATTTCTGTTTTGGAGTACAGTGTTTTTCACTCTAATTCCTCTGTTCCCTTTTATACCATTACATTTTGGCTACACTTTGTAATTATGAGATAGGGAAATCCAATTTCAATATAGATTTTGTTTAGGACCAGACTTTTCTCTAACCTAGTGCAGATGCAGGGATGTCAACCTCAGAACTTCAAAATTGAGAGTAGGGATATCAATCCTTGGAAATCGAGAGAACCTCATTTGAGTTTGACGTGTTAGCAAAATAGAAGGATTATCAGAAAACCAGAGAAGATTTCCCTTTAATATTATTTGCCAATTCAGGAAAAAATTATAAGACCAGGCCCTGGCGAGATCTGGAGAGTTGACATCCCTGCTAGTGGAGAATGAAATTCTGTGAGGCCTTCTTTTCATTTGACAAGGCTAATTATTTGGATACGTGGTTGTGTAGCTTAGATGTAATCCAGAAAACATCCATGCCCTTACATTGGGAATTGAAAATTCCTGGAATGTGGGGGCTAATACACATTTTCCCATACAATCCCTTTACAATTTACTGGAAATTAAAATGTGGTGGGGTACATGGGTAGATTTGGATTGGTATTTAACCAGGAAAAAACAGTACTGGATCATTGAGCATGCTCCATTGTGGGGGTATGGATGATTTCTGGAATTACATTTATTTCGTTATCTTATGGTTCATATTGAAACCACTGGATACAGGACAATTAATGATATTTTCTTTATGTTGCACAGGGAACATGAATGTAAATAATATTGTTTGTAATGAAACAACCAAGGCCCAGAAGACCCCAGCTGAAAATGGTGCTCCAGATGTCAACACTGGTAGGTGTGTCAGTTCACTGCACTTGGTACTGAGGCCCCTGCACAGGTTCCAACTACTCATCAGACTGCATCTCTTCAGCTCTCAATGCTACAACTCTAGGGCACCAGGGCATTGGCATTCACACTGATCAGGTGTCTTACATTGATGTTGTCATGATGGTAGGTACAAATACATGTAGTACATTCAGCTGATCATACATTCTGATTAAGGTAGCATGCCTTGCAATAGCAAATCAAACTACATATTCGTGGACGGTGGGCAATTAAAATTATTCAAAATACTTTTGAAACATCTAAGGCATCCTAATATGATCTAAGTCCTTGGCGGGTTCGGATGTGAAGCTCTGCTTACTAAAATTTAGGTGCGATTTAGAGCAGGTGCTGTGATATACAAATTTGGTGCAAAATAGAAATTCTTATTTAGTGGCACACTCTGTAGATGATAAAATCTAACAGTATAAACTCAGGAAATGAAAGTGAAACTGAATTTTTTTTAAAGAAATAAAACATTAATCTAGAAAAGAATCAATAAGGTCTTTTGCTAACATGAATTAATTTGCTGAAGGATTATCATAACAATGTAATTGACCTGGCAAGGCCATAAATCATTTTTAAAATTGGTTTGCACAGATGCAAAATGGACAACGTTCAAAATGGCATAGGGTGTACTTTGTTTTAGACCTACAAGATTATCTTACTATATAAAACTACAGTTTCTACCAGCTGACCTCACCTCAAAGACAGAAATTGCAAGGATTCTTTGTCAAAATGAAACACTCCTAGCCCAACAAGGGAAAACTAGCTAAAGTTAATCATTGTACAAATCAAAACCAGTTTACATAATAAATTATTCTTGAGTAGATAGAAAAGTTTATTAAAGTTTATACACTCAATTTCAATAATAATTTTTATTAGAATCTGTTTGCAATTATGTTTGCCAATAGTAATGAAAATCATTCTGAAAAATTGGCTCATTTGAGAACAAGTCACATCAGCTCAGCTGGATTAACATGCGGCAGATTGGACCTGATGTGGGAGACAATACTGAAATGGTATCACAATTCCACAATACAAATAACTTACTCTCAATATTAGTGAGCTCTCTAAATGGCAGCTAAAATGTACAACTGAAGGTGCAAACTTACACCTAAAAAATATTGAAATAAAGAAAAGAATATGTGATTAACTTTCCATAATAATTATTGAAAATTATACATTTATTTTTCATTGGCATACCAGTACTATTGTATGCTGACTCAGATCACTGATTTCAAATGTAACGAATCTGCAATTAAAATGTTCAAGATTATTCTTTTGGAATTGATCTATACAATATAGTACTGTAAACTTTTAAAAACATCTAGATATAATGTTAATTCAATTGACAAGGATCCTAATAATATCAATAATATGCAAGAAAGCTTTTCTTTACTCATAAATATTGACCAACCTAGTTACATGAGTTCAGCAAAAACCTTTCCAGATTATTTCCTGCACTCAAAACATAAAAGTCAAAATTATTTACTCATACTAAGTTTTTTTGTAAAATCGTAATAGAAAATGTTGTTTACCATTCTTGTCAGCAATAATTAATATACTTTGTTTTTATTGAACTCATAGTTTCTGTTGAGCCAAAACAATATTGATGCAGTACTTGGATTAGTTACTGTGCAAACAATATTATGTCAACTGGGCAAAAAGTTTGTAATTAAGAGATGCAAACCATTTTAAGGAAATTTAATACCTGCAATACATTTTGGTTGTTAGTAATTGAGTATTTTGAGGTGATTTCTGCTCATAATTTTCACAAATTTTAGAGAGAAGGGAATCTTTCGATGTCTGAGATCTCAAGAAAGTTAAGATTCTTTGTTCTGTACTCACTTTCTGATTGGCTAACCTCTTCTAAGATAGCCCGGTTGAGGTACTCGCACAGTAAGGTCTTATACCAGTAAACTCTTAGACTGGAATTGCATAAATGAGCAGGATTTTCTTCTGGAATTGCATAATATGGTAATCCATTACAAATAACTTATGGCACACAAAATAGCAAGAGCAATATAAAGTTAAGAGAGTAAAATAATAAAATTCCAACAGATGTGCAGATGTGCAGATTGGCATATTATTTATTTGCAAAAGCAGAGTCATGGACCTTCGAGCCCTAATTGTGGGGGAAGTTAGGATGTCTGTTTCAAAAGTTGAATAATCCCACAGGGGGTGGAAGGATATGAAAGTGACTTGTTATTCCTTGGCATGTTCCCTTAATAACCAGAAGTGTTATCAGTTTATGATATATGTACTGCATGTATTTGTATCTATCATCATGAGAACATTCAATCATGTAAGACACTGGTAGGTGTGAATGGCAATGTCCTGGGGACCTGCAGTTATAGCCTTGAGAGCTCAGGAGGAACTGCCTGATGAGTAGTTTGGGGTTTGTGCAGGAGTCTTCAGTACTGAATGTAGTGACCTGGCATACCACTGGTGCTGACAGGAGCACCACAGCTGGGGTCTGAAGGGCCTTGTTGGACTTTTTTATTTCCAAAAAATGTACTTACAGAGATTAAGGAGTTGGAATAAAATAATTATCACACTATAACATGCATTTGCTTTATTTCAAAAATGATAATACTTAGTCAATACATTGTTAAACAAATGCACTACTTTTAGCTTGTTAGATAGGCCTAACAATATAGAATAATTAACTCTGGTTGCATTACATTAATTTGTTGGACCATTTAGGAAGGCTGCCTACAGTTTTTGTACGTAGTAGCACTTGACCTCTCCACTTTGAACAACCACAATTCTGAAATATAGTTACATATGGATTTAAAATTTTGATCATTGCTGTAGAAAGGTCAAAAGTTTAACATGATGCACAATTTATTGTTATCAGTGTTTCTATTGCAACGAAACAGGGTGGTCACTGTTTTGGATCAGCAAAAGTTCGATGCAAAATTTGATCTAAACTTTTAAAATGACACACCTACTGCTAATCCTTAGGTAATTGTCTATACAAAGTTTAGAGAAAATCCATCAAACCAATTTCAAGATATTCCAGGCACCTGTTCTGCTTTTCAAAATATTCAAAATTTTTCACTTGCTTTCTAATTATATGAATTTAATGGTTTTGAAACAGGCTAGCGAAATCTCTTGATAGAAAATTTATCTAAAGGTATTCAACTACTTCTCAATCAAATTTGATGCCAGGAAGTGCTTACTGATTTTCCATAATGAATAATTAGAGAGCAAGTGAAAAAAAAATTGATTTTGAAATGAAAAACAGTTTCCTGGAATATCTTGAAATAATATCTTGAAATCAGTTTGATTTTAAACTGAGTATACATATAGACAATTGCCTAAGGATTAGCTGTAGGTGTGTCATTTTAAAAGTTTAGATCAAATTTCACATGGAACTTTTGTTAATCAAAAACAGTGACCCCCTGTTTTGTTGCTATAGAAACTCTGATGACAATAAATCATGCATGATCTTGAACTTTGATCTTTCCACAGCAAATGGTCAAAATTTCAAATCCATAGGTAAGTAGAAATTTCAGAATTGCAGTCGTTCAAAGTCGAGAGGTAAAGAGCAAGAAAAACTGTAGGCAGCCTTCTTAAGGTGACATATACTTACCAAATTCTCAGGAAAACTGGACCAAATTTTGTTAGGGATCACATTTTTCCTGAGAATAAGTTGTGGGCACCCCAAGGAAGCCTGTCACGATACGCACATGCTCCAGGAGCAATCACTGACAGATTCATCAGCAAAACTAATTTGACCATCTTTATCAGATAACTATTTTAAGAGTACTGTATGTAAAGCTAAAAATAATGGTCTGATGGATAGAGATGCTCCAGGAGCAATCACTGACAGATTCATCAGCAAAACTTATTAGACCATCTTATCAGATAACTATTTTAAGAGTATGTAAAGCTAAAAAGAATGGTCTAATGGATAGAGAAAGCAAGACTATAAATGATTTGTTTTCAAAGTTTTTAGCCTTTGCCGGCCATCGTTACGGGACTATACATACTTTTCTGATTTGAGATGTACATTTACAGAGCAGTTGTGTGACAGGCTCCCTTTAACTTGATTTGGGTAGCTCACCCTTGAACACATACTAGAAATGTACCTACTAGACTGTATCTCAAAAAAAGTTTGCTCTCTATGAACCATGTTTCAGAGCCTGTGGTGCAAGTGAAAAGCAAAACTTCACATCTTCAATCCAATAAAAGTTTTGTTAAACAGATGTTATTACCTTACTAGATTTTCTTCATCTAAAAAATCATGAAAATAGAGTGTTAACAAATAATTATCTGATGCTAAAATGTGATGTTAAGGCACACACAGGTTCTTAGTTGCTTTGTTACTCATTTAAATACTGAAGAACAACATTAAGGCATTGGAAGGAAAAGAAGAAAATACTGTTACCTTGCATCTGCCTTGTGTTTTATAGATGAGATGAAATTTTGTAAAAATGAGAAATTAAAGTGAGTCCCAAAAAAATTATTTACATGTCAAGAAAATATTATTATGTGGCTCTCAAAATCAAAAAAAAGACAAGATTGTTCATGTTTATAAGGTAGTTGTCATTATGATGAAACTGCCGTATTGAAAACTGTATTTCCTTCAATAACACCGCGCTATGAAACATGGTTTCAGGGAAAACCGCTTTGAAACAGGTCTTTGTAAAATTCTATTACTGCCAAATTCGTAGTATCACAATGATCCAAAGTCAAGATTTTGATTTCGTTTTGGTGATTCTGCGCCATCAGTCAAAATAATGCACATGAGAATGTGTGTTTCCAGAAATTATCTATACCCCCTTTACGGAAGGGATTGGAAATTCGGGAGGGGTGGGGGGGTCAATTTACCTTGATCTTTTCCATACAAATATTGTATTTTTCTTCGGAAATTCCAGAGGGGGGGGGGTCACTTTTCAACACCCTTCCGTCTGAGGGGGTATGGATATTTTTGGAACCACACAATTCAAGACCTTTGGAACTTGTTTTGAATACTTGACCATACACAAATGGCATGCATGAATTATGACTAGAATAATCCTCTGGAAGTTTAGTGCAAAATCTGGTTTTCATTGTGATTTATATTTTGATTGACAACACACATTCACCCAATCCTGCAAACAATTGGAATCTTGTTGGATCATTGTGATACTATGAATTCGGCAGCAACATACAAATTTCCTACTTCAATTAGCTGTATGTAAATCAGTATCCAGAACCCTTTTAGTTTGATGTGGCCCAAATGAATCCAGCTTACCATGCTTGTATCTGATTGCCAATCTCGCACAACTGAAAGATGACTAGACTTACAGTAGCCTTTGGAAATGAGGCACATTCTCTTTTGAATGGCAGGGATGACTGATGGTACAACGATGGTTGATTGTCTGAAAAAAAAAAAGAAAATGTATATAGTGGTTTCAATAAAGTTTGTCACCCAAAAGACTACAGCCTCAAGCTGTCGGCGCCAAGCCTTGTGAGTCATTTTGTTGTCTCACGTGCTAATCAAAATTCAATTCGATTTACGCGCGTGTTGGGAACAGCGCGATTTTTAATTTATAGTGCACTTCAAATCTCAAATTGGAGGGCGCAAGAACTTTATTCTTAAACGTGAACGACAGTACTGCGTACAGCATTAAGCTGTCCCTTTTACTTTTCATGCTTTTCCTTTGTCAAGAAGGAAATCAAATACTGACGGGGTATTTTGTGAGATGATTGCATGAGAACCGAACTACTGAAACTCCGCTGGAATTATTCTGTAGAACAAATATCTAAAGAAAGAAGTATTTTGCAAATTCTATTCTGTTTTCCGTCGGTCCGTTTTTGCTAGTCATCCTACACCTTCGAAGGTATAATGAAAGTAAATTATCGGAACGCTCGCATACAAATAATTCAAAAGACGTAATAGTAATACATCTTCAGAAAGCTTTCTAGGCTCCCAAAATAAAATTTCAATTGAGCATTCGATTGGAACGAAGTACAATTATTATAATTGTAAGTGTCTTTTGTAAGTGTCGTTTTAACTGAATAATCTGAGTTCTTATTGTACTTCTATTTCATTAGTGAATTTATATTTTTGAGAAGCGAACTCTTTGAGCAAAATAAACACAGAATGCTAATTGTATCATCCAAACAATTTTGAGGGAAATTAGATTTTGTGAAATGTCAAATTTTGCTGAGCTTTGGCTGAAATTTTTATCAGACATTCGCTCTTAAGAATGCACATTTTTAGATTCCAGTGCAATTCTCTCACTCGAATTCGGAAACACATAAAAGTCTAAGGTCGACTTTGCTCATCGCGCGCAGCATTTTTGACTCATGGAGAATATTTATTATTCAAAGCACGAATGACCCACAATGCTTGGCGCCGACAGCTTGTAGACTTTAGTCTTTGGGGTGACAAACTTTATTGAAACCACTATATTTTCAGTCTCAGTCTACAATAGACCTCTTTACATCCGTATACAAATTGCCCATTTCAAATCATGTGATGTTTTTGTCTTTTGAAATGGTTTCCATATCCACATGAAAATGATATATCACGCCAAGTACCCGGACCCCCCCCCCCCCCCCCCTCTTCCCCCCCGGGTGCAGGGCTGGAAATTGGGCCAAAAGTCAAGCATAGGCTTACGGTACATAGGCTTACTTAAAGAGCCCATGTCAGCCACTTGTTATTGTTTTCGTTTGATATTAGAAGAGGAATTAAAAGTGTAGAAATCTCTTAACAAACAAAGTTTCTCTCTGTTTTTCTCTTACAAACAAAAGTTTCAGATTTGATTTACCAAATAATTCAATCAAGAACATTGCTCTATATTCATTATTCTTTAAATCAGCCAATGGAAATGGAGGCTTTCTCAGACTTGGTACATGTATGTTGCTCTGCTGTCAAATGGTGGCTGGCAGTCAGGCTCTCATAGGAAATTTCTCGATGTGCAAAAAATCCATACCCCACCATGGAGGGAATGCACTTGAAGACCACCCCCAACCCCACCCCTATGGAATTTCCAAAGGAAAACTACAGTATTTGCATGGAAAATAATGTCTTAAAGGCCCATAGTCTACCGGGAACCTTTGCAATTTGTTTTCAACTGGATCTATTGTTATTCCACAGCTGAGTGGCTGATACTGTAGATCCCAAAGGGGTTCCTATTGTTCTTCACATTTCACAAGTTCAAACTGAAAATTTGCATCAAATTTTCAACTGCGTTTTATTCTGTGTGCCTGTAATGTGGCTTGGGTGCTTATGGGCCTTAAGAGCGATTGTCAGAGAAAATCGACCATTTTGCAAAATGGCCGGAAAGTCAAAATCTTCGATTTGGATAAAAATCAGTCGAGTGATAGTTGTCCATGAGTAGATCACGACACCAACTATTTGTTTGAGTCATAACAATTTCTATGTACGGATTTAAGGGGGTACATTTTGACCCCCAAATGGTACAATTTTGGCCATGTGATATTGTGCAATTTTAGTCGATTTGAGGCAGCCCTTATCGAAACGCGTTATAATATAGAATATTTTGTTTGCCATTTATCGAAAGAGATACTCTTCGACTTTCAAAATTCGCTTAAACCATTTAAAATCAATTAAACCTCAAGTTTTTACAGAGAGGAAAAGAAAGGGATACACAAGGGCTATTTTCTGAAGGTAAATTCTAGTGATTTTCAATTTGCTCTTACGCTTTGTTCCAACAATGATTATCTCTGGTTTCTATAGGGACGTGAAGGCAATGGACCAATATACGTGGAAATATAAAAATATCTTTGGGCACTTCATGTACGTGCAGCTGGCTAACAATCACTTTTACGGTTATTTTGGGGTCTTAAGGGGCTTATACGCGGGTCAAAACCATTTTTTTCAACTATACTCTCGTGAAGGAAAAGGAGATGAGACAATCAAACGTCACAATTGCCTTGTCTGCCATTGTCAAAGTGTTGACAGTACTTGTTGCCATGGCAACCAAATTAAGGGGGCTCGATGCTAATTTTGCTTTTTTGACGTTTGTGAAGTTGGGGAACATTTAATGAAACGTTGCCATAGCAAACACGATGAGGTGAAACATATTAGATATCGCCCTTCTCAGGCAAATTTCACTGGAGCAATGCGGGACCGACAAGATCAGGGGTGGCGGAACTTCCCCTTTGAATCATCGTGATGGAGGAGCGAGTCCCCAACAATGGTTATAGCTACCAACGTAAATAAGCAAATAACCTAATATTTCCGAAATCGTATACTTTCCCAAGCGAGGACACACTAGAAATTGAGTGGACCTGTGGTTTTTATCCTTTTAAAGACTTTTCACTAGGTATATGAATATTTTATTTTTCATTTCTGTAGAATCTTGATTTGCTTGTTTTGGATTACTTCAGAAAAGGAACTCCCTCCAATAACAGGGGTGTGCTATATTGCCTGCGTGATTAAAATCAATGGCCTGTCTTAATAATAATAATAATAATAATAAATATATTTATTCGAATGCCATTGCAGTTGAAACTGAATTACAGCAACGGGTCAGCAATATCTAGCAACAATAATTACAAAAATCTATGTGATACAAAGTCACCAAAGCGATTTGTAGTCGGGATGCGTCTCGTTGTACTCACAGTCCCTGACCTAAGTGAATAACCATGTGCATTTCGTGTTACACTTCCAGTAATTACAGACCTTAGAGGTTCGTGCACCCTAGCGGAGGCCATGAACTTAAAGCATAAATCATTTCTGTGAGAGGAGAGGCTTTGTAGCCCACAGGCATCCAAGCCTCCTGGTAACGCAGGTGTGGAAGAACAATACGGAGGACTTTCCTTTGTACGCCCTCAACAGTATCAACAAGATACTCCGGTAGCGCAGCCCATACCGGTGCTGCGTACTCCACTACGGATCTTATAAGTGCACAATAGATTCTAATAAGGTCCTGAACCGGAACTCCAGATTTCTTTAAGAGCCGGATAGCATATAGCCTTTTGTTAGCCTTCTTAACTACATAGTCAACATGCTTATTCCAAGAGAGATCATAACTTATATGAACACCGAGGATCTTATAACTTTCAACCCGTTTGATAACGGAACCCATGAGGTGCAAGTCATTGACTGGTGAGGGCTGATAATGTAGAAAATTAATGACTTATTCCCGGCACTTTTTAGGGTTGAGCCTCATCCCACGCTCTGTGGCAAACTGACAGATATACCATTTACTATACATGGTAAATAACTCGGCGAGCACCTGGGTATCACCTCATAGACGGTGGTGTCATCAACATACTTTATGCGATATGGCCAAGTGTTCGCCAGCCTATTTACCAGTATAGCAAACAACAATGGCGCGAGCTTAGTGCCCTTCGGAATACCCCCGTTGGGAAACACAGGAGATGATATATGGCCGCTTATCTTAACGCGCTGAGGTCTGGAGGTGAGAAAGGCTGCAATCCAGCTTAAAAGATATTGATTGACTCCTAATAGCTTGAGCTCAGATATTAGAACATTGTGGTCCACTAGGTCGAAACCCTTAGAAAAATCGGCAAAAAAGATGCGCACATAGTTTTCGCCTCTATCGAGTGATTCTAAGATGGAATGAAGAAAATACACCAGTGCTTGAACGGTAGACTTCCCACTAACCGAAAACTGTTTAGGATCAAGCTTATCCCTAACTTGTTTAAAGAGCGAGTCAAGTGCAAATCCCTCCATAACTTTAGCTAACTGAGATGTAAGGGTAATAGGTCTAAGGTCCTCCTCTTGATATGAGAGGTTCAAAATTGGTTGGTATGGTTGCAAAATTACTGGTTCGATACACCTTAAAAAGTTTGGCATACTTTGCAAATTTTACGTCCGTTTGTTTTTAGTGAACATAAAACTTTCCTAACAAGTTGATGAATTTTTTCTTTCATAAGATCTGCAATTAAATAAAGCGGTCATGGTCGAAACAAGTCCTTAAATAAATGTGCTAAACAGGACCAATTCTGGCCTAAAGATACGACACGACACGAGAGAGAGAATAATAGCCGAGAGTGTGCTTCGACTGGAATTTCAATGGGGTGTTTCAATATTTAAAATAATCTTTAAATAATCCATACACTTATTTGCTACACTTTCGCCGCAGTGATATCCCAAACTCTCAATCTATACTATTATAATCGGGTTATCTGCGCAAACGTTATGATTGGCTAAATCAGTCTGTCCGAGAGCAACACTGAAATGGCTTCTCTGACCACAGCTTTGTGCCTTTGTGCCCTCCATCACGTACAACACTGAAATGGCTTCCCTAACCACAGCTTTGTGCCCTCAGTAACGTACATTACGAGGATGTGCTTTTCTAAAATCTCTATCTTTCGAAAGCTCTAGAATTTGTAATGCCTAAACAAAATGTTATTCTGAGTCTTCTAGCGTCACGAAGTGACGGGCTGTTTTCTTGTTCTTATTGTAATAGAGTCCTAAAGTGTGACGTCACAAATTTGAAAAATTTGAATAATGAAAGCCCAACTTCAAAGAACGTTGCGCGCAAAAAATGAGGCCGGGTGAATCGGTTGAAACGCGTGTGAGATATGGCCCGCTGAATACATAATTTTCTTTAACAAGTCACTGCATTTTAGACACAGTTCAAAACTTTATGAACTTAACTAAAGATATAGTGATTTCTCATCTTAAAGAAAGTTATCCATTCAGAGGGCCATATCTCGGTCGCGTTTTGCAACCGATTTGCCTCATTTTGGTGTGTAGCTATCATTTGATTTGCCCTTTCGAAATAAGGAGAAATATTGCTAAATCGAAAATTTGCTTTTTGTGACGTCATCACTTTAGGACTCTATTGCTCTAAAAATAATTAAAAAATAAGCTTTTTGTTCCATTGAACGCTACTTTTAAAGAGATCAATTGTCCTCGGTGGTTATCAGACAAAAAGTCTTCTCGGACTCATTTTAAAGAGTTGTTATGACCTCAAGACTTCATAAAAAGATTCAAAATAACTAGGAGCATGGAATATTTTGTTTTTCATTCCAAATTGAAAATGGTGGCCAATAGGCGGCCATTTTGGCTGTTGTCGTGAGAACGTGGGCCTAACAGAACTAATGCTATTCAATATAGGATGTTACCTTTTTTCTATTACAATAATAGGAGCTAGCGTGCACATCAGATGAATATGGAACAGGGGGCGTAAAGGATCTAAGAAGCACCCATCCACAAATAACGACTCCTGCTTAAAAGTCGAAGGGCTAAAATTGCAGTTTATTTGACTTTATTTGACAATCGCTGGAACTGGTTGCCCAAAGCGTTCAAACGTGCACCCTCTTACCCCTTTCTTTATCAGAGCTCCTCATTAAGATAATTCATTGCCACAAGCAAGCAGCTCGGACCAGAAAATCGCTACCATTGCTTGGTCCGGGATCGAAATCAGGACCTTTTGCACACGCTGGAGCACTGCCCCACAGAGTAAACAGAGCAACTTAGGATTGGCTCCAAAATTAGAGAGCGAGACGATCAAATATTTCTTCTCATGCATTATTAGCTGTAATTTGCAATAATTTAGTAGAAATTGCAGTTGCGAAGACATATTTTCGCCAGCTTCTTAATTCCCAGGACGACCATTCGCTACTTCTCAAATTCAATAAATCAGTATGGTTTTTTTTTGTTGATACGCGTAAACGGGAGCGGGGGCTGAATTTGAGCTGAATCCACAGATTTTGGCCCAATCTGGTCTTGATATATGCCCTGAAAATCAACTCATTGGCTTATTGCATTTTTAAACCGCATCGGAGGGCCTCCCTTAAAAAGACCCCCTCCCCTGGAATTTCCACTCGTCAATCAGGCCCCCCTCCTGGAATTTCCATTTTTCTGGTAAAATACCCCTGGAAAATTAATTTAGGTATAAAAAAATGTCCCTGGAAAGTCACTTTTTTACCTCTCCCCTGGATCCAAGCGCCAGACACACGCCCTCCAATACACCTCCCCTGAAAATTTTTCCGTAGGTCCTCAACTGCCTCCCCCCTCCCCCGATGCGCGGTTTTATGCAAATCAGCCATTGAGATGGCCAAAATTTCTAGCGTCCTCACTTGGGATAGATAAGATTTCGGAAATATTAGGTTATTTACGTTGGTAGCTATAACCATTGTTGGGGACTCGCTCCTCCATCACGATGATTCAAAGGGGTAGTGCCCTCACCCCTTATCTTCTTGGTTCTGCATTGCTCCAGCGAAATGTGTGAGAAGGGCGATATCTAATATGTCACCTCATCGTTTTTGCTATGCTAACGTTTCGTTTTATTAAATGTTCCCCAACTTCACAAACGTCAAAAAAGCAAAATTAGCATTGAGCCCCCTTAATTTGGTTGCCATGGCAACAAGTACTGTCAACACTTTGACAATGGCAGACAAGGCAATTGTGACGTTTGATTGTCTCATCTCCTTTTCCTTCACTTGAGAAAAAATTGGTTGCAAAAATTGGTTTTGATCCGCGTATAAGCCCCTTAAGACCCCAAAATAACCGTAAAAGTGATTGTTAGCCAGCTGCACGTACATGAAGTGCCCAAAGATATTTTTATATTTCCACGTATATTGGTCCATTGCCTTCACGTCCCTATAGAAACCAGAGATAATCATTGTTGGAACAAAGCGTAAGAGCAAATTGAAAATCACTAGAATTTACCTTCAGAAATAGCCCTTGTGTATCCCTTTCTTTTCCTCTCTGTAAAAACTTGAGGTTTAATTGATTTTAAATGGTTTAAGCGAATTTTGAAAGTCGAAGAGTATCTCTTTCGATAAATGGCAAACAAAATATTCTATATTATAACGCGTTTCGATAAGGGCTGCCTCAAATCGACTAAAATTGCACAATATCACATGGCCAAAATTGTACCATTTGGGGGTCAAAATGTACCCCCTTAAATCCGTACATAGAAATTGTTATGACTCAAACAAATAGTGGTGTCATGATCTACTCATGGACCACTATCACCTGACCGAGTTTCATCCAAATCGGAGATTTCGATTTTCCGACCACCAGTCGATCCACTCTGACAATCGCTCTTAAATGAACTAGTCATTTGCTTCCACTGACCCTCAATCCCCGCAACATAGCAGTGGAATATGAAACAGATGTTGTCAAATTTGAAATAATTCCACCGCCTACCAGGAGAGGTGCCTTGGCAAATTCCCTACACCCCAGGGACAAATTCCACCCTCCACAAGATGGATACAAGAAACTTTCCTAATACTATCAAAACCAGTAGTGTCTTTTCCTAAATGAAAAAGACAGAGGTTTTGTGAAGTCATTGCTAAAGTTTTGTGATATTGTTGTCGACTAAGTTTTAGTCACTATTTCAACAGGAAAGGCAAAAGAATCCAAAATAAATCAACTTTTAAACCATGCCTGGCATTTTTTGCCTTTCCCCTGGCTGGTTCCCCAGGTTTTCTGAGCCATAGCAAATTTGAAGTAAACTCCCTGGGGATTGGGGCACGAATACAAGACAAACCACTGATATTATTTCCCCCACTATTGCCTGGCAAAATCCCTGCATGTCGCAGGGGTTGGGGGTTCATGGAAGCAAATGACTAGTACATAACCCTGTGGAAAAGCAGGTAGAATTCTCAAAGGCAAAGTTTAGAATGAGCACCAGAGCTGCATTTTTAAAAGACCCTTTAAATTGAATAACGAGCCATCCAAAGGCCACAAAAAGTCATTTTCTGTAAGTTGTAGAGCAGATAAATTGACTTGTTCTTGCTTGTGCACAAACTTGATTCAACCATATTTTTCTCCAAGCTCACAAGCATAGGCTTCTTTCGTGAAGTTGAAAAACACAAGAAAAAAGTAAAAGAAAACGCAGGGAGATAAAAAGCTCACAGGGAAAGTAAGGGATAGTGCATACAATAATGTACAGTAAGTTACGTAGCTGACAACTCTCCCACAGGCGGGAGTTGCATTCTTACAAAGGCTCCAGATTTTCAAACTCTGAGGGTTGACAGCTATATTAAATGTAGTGATCTCATAACCTTTGTATTTTGCATAGAATTTCAAGCTTTCTCCCGATTTCTTGATTGAAAATGCTGAGTGAGTGAGTCTCCCTACTTTGAAACACGTTTCCACAGAAGGAATGGAAATTCAAGTAGGTGCCCTCCTAGTCCTAGAAAACAAGCATCGAATGTTATGAAACGATAAACACATTTTCGTTTACCTTTCTTGGCGCCAGAGTAGTAGCTTTTGAGCTGAGAATAGACGATTTCCTTGAATCCAGTCGCGAGGTAAAACTGCACATGTAAGCCGCCATTTTGTCTTTTGAAACTGTGCCACAGGCTTCCCGTCAGAAGATATCGTGTGGCGCGCGCGCGGTGCGCCGCACGGAAGCTCGCGGGAGCCCTTTTCGATCGAGTTCCCGTTCCCTTTCTGGGTTCTAAAAACAGTTGAAATTTTCCTCATTAACTAAAATCAATAGCTTTAATATTCTAGATGCCAACGTTCCTTCAGAACTTAACCAAATCTCATGAAACTCTACTCGATTGTAGAGAATACGGCATTTGTCATATTCTAGAGTGACTTTAGAGCAGAAGCTCATAAGTAGGAGCGTGCATCCTACGAAATGGGTGGGTCTCACATGTGTTTTATAGCTTGAGCTATTTTTAGAAACAGTTGCGCGGGAAAAATTAGCCAATCAGAATTCTTCCTTACATTTGACGTCACGCCTCATCAAAAATTCAGATGGAGCTCTGCTTTTAGCCAGTGGCTAAATCTATTTTTACTTGCAGTTCTTTTCGAGATGGAAAACCGGGTGAAAATGTTATCTCTTTGCATGGTTTCTGACTGTACAAGTTGAGTAAACTAAAACAGATAACAGATGGCTTCAGACATCAAGAAAAATAACTCGAAAACAATATCAGTAAACGACTAAGGGAAAGCAGAAAAGAACCGCGGCCTCGTCGCTTCTTCGGCACGGTTCTCGCACAGCGAAAGTTCATGAAGGACTACAAATTTATGCACTAAAGCTGACGAATTTGGTGGCTACGGATGGATTAGCATAAAGGATTTACAACGAAGTACCAGGACTATGTGGATGATTTGATTTCTAATTTGGTACACTGACAGATGAAGTTCGCTACATACAAACGATCCAAGCAGGAAGGCGAGAATGAAAGTTTGTCAAAAACTTTACAACGTGTTCGCCGAAAGAAACTGAACACATATACAACTCGGTAAGCCGGGACTATGAACTTTTTCAATTCCTAAGTCGATATGGACGTTTTTAGTTTCTTCTTTTTGTTTTCATTTGTGTGAAATTATTTTTTTGATGCACGAAATTTGTCAAGTTTGTTTTTTGTTTGCGAGAACTGGAGTCGGTAAGGACGTAGTAGCGTTGAACTTGTACTTGAACTGCTTGAATGAAGCACGACTTAAAAGAGTTTGATCAGGCGTTTATTAAAAGGTATACTTTATAAACGACAGAAGTTTATTGCTTACATTCTATAAACTATTTGAAAACAAAATGAATGGTACCGGTGCGAAAAGTAGGCACTCTGCATGATGGCACTCTGCGAATCGACAGGAAACTCGATCGAGGAAACAGCAAGCGTTTTCTAAAATTGTGCCAACGGAGCACTGCTTTGATTTCCGTGAAATACATGGCAGTTGAGGATGGCATCTACTTAACAACCAGTCAGTCTGAGGGCGGAAGTTAGCTTATTAAGTTGTCAATGTTCCTCTTGTAGCGTACTGCTTTGGTATTTTTATTTGCCTATTCATTTGCTGTTCGCTAACAATCATAACAATTTTAGCACTTCGTGGATATGTACGCCTGCTAGCTTGGCACTTCATCGTGTGCTTTGCTATTTTTGCACCCTGGCTCTAAATTTGCTTCATTTTGGCAAAAAGGGATAAAGTAAAAGCCGTTCTTGTCGGTCGTGTCAGAGGAAGATTTCGTATTTCGTGCGCCTGCTGCGTGTATGACGTAATTTGTTTACTTCTCTCTGATTGGTTGATTTTTCGCGCGAAAATCTAAAAATAGCCCAAGCTATAAAACACATGTGAGAACCCCCCAATAGGGGATGCACGCTCCTACTTATGAGCTTCTGTTTAGAGTGATATCGATAAAATATAAATTAGTTTTTGTTGAAGTAAAAACAACACCCGGGGGGGGGGGGGGGGGACTCCCATATTTTTGACCGGGGATGATCGTCGTATCTTTTAGGGGTTAAAATCACGATGGTTTGGTCTCTTTTAGGGGTGATCGTGATCTTCAATAAATTTTAGGGAGATTGATATCTTTTAGGGCCGAAACTGTGTCCAAATTGTTTTTTCTTATGATAGTGCTTCTAAAAACCGTGTAAGAAGAGAGATTATTCGATTCGAGAAGACGATTAATTAGAAAAAAACACGGAAATTTCTTGATGGGTATCTTTCACCTTTACTCAGGTATATTAAGGCATGGGTGTTTTTCACAAAAATGCGAAAAACACTGAAACAAATTCCCTAGGGTAGATTAAATGTATTGCGTAGAATGTTTGTCGTTAAGGTTGCTCTACCCGGTGAGACGTTTCATTTGATGTATTTGGTTACCATGTCAACGGGTTGCGTGACTTGTTAGAGCGTGACAAACGCACAATTTTGTTTCAGTTCTCTGCATTCGACGGGGATCATACCAATGGTTTCCCAATGGGTCTTATTATGACTAGTATCGGGAGTACATTACCATTCCAACGAGGCGCGCTGTCCAAGTTATCCTCATTTTAAGAAAATGACAGGTATCATATTACATCATCACAAATATAGCTATTCGAAAAAACATTTCCAGCCAGCCTCGTTAGATCAATAATCTACACTAGATAACAAACACCATCACACGCTCAGAGGAACGATTTAACTTATCCCCATCGAATGCAGAGACCATTTTCCAAGAAATTATATTTAAGGTCAGAGGTCATACATTTGTTGCCATAGAGACCAACATTGGTGAAAATGATCGAGAATGACCAAAGGTATGGAAATGCAAATTGATTGGATCCCTCAGAGGCATTCGTTTAGAGATAGACTACCCCCCTCAGTTTTACGTCCGCCATTTTGGATTTGGCTTCCACCCAGGCCTTAAGTTACTTGAGTACCTGTGTCCTTCGCGCCTACTTGGTACATAAGAACTCATGTTTTAGGGTACAGTAAAAACCCGCATAAAAGAACAGGTGTTTTGGGAATCAGGCTGATTTCGTTCTTGTATATTGGGTGTTTTCTGCAAAATCAGCCTGAAAATGTTCTTAAGGTGTTCTTAAAGTTGTTTCTTAACATCAAATACTGCATACTCTACAACAGTCAAATAAAGAATGTGATTGGTAGAAAGGTGACAGTCATTTAGTAACAACAATTAGTCAAGTCTAAAAAACAATTGCTACATGTACCCTGGAATTCCTGCTGTAGAACTATGGTCTAGCACATTATATTGATCTCCTCGGTACTCTACCACACAGTGGGTTACTGTACTAGCTGGCAGCAATTTTTTTTATACAAGAACAATTTTCATTTTTCAGGCTGCATGTGTTCTTATGTTTAAGGTACCTTTTTGACCAAATTTCAGCCTGAGTGTTCTTAAACCACTTGTTCTTTTATGCGGGTTTTTACTGTATCTTTTAGGGTAATAAATTTTTTGAGCCACGCCATGGCCCGCCATGTTTGGTATCTTTTAGGGGTGAAACTGAAAATTTCTGACGATCATATCCCCGGTCAAAAAATATGGGAGTCCCCCCCCCCGGGATACAACATCAATCACCCACCTCCAATCTGGCCACCTTCCATCTGTTCCATCTGACCCACTGGCCCTCGGTATTCAAGCGCTGACCACTGTCCCATCCAGCCATAAAGATGATCTGTAGAGAAGCAGTTTTCTAGAGAGGAGAGTTTTTCCTGCATGAAGTGTGTGCATGAATAAAATGATCGATAACGGACAGTTTAAAAAAAATCATCACCCCACTGTTGAGGACCCAAGTTTCCCCCCCCCCCCCCCCCCCTGGAATTCCCTTGGAATTTTGCTCCAGAATTAGGGTAACCATCCCAGAATTCCAGCCTGCTCTAAACAGGAAATTTCTGCAGAAACCCATCATGGGAAATGTTCGGAATTCAAATGGACATCCATTCTTCTACCAAGGGAAATTCATCTTTTCCCATGGATGGGCTTCTGCAGATATTCCCTAGATTCATCTAGGGCCATGCCTGGGCTCAAGGATGCTGCACGATTTCCCCCCCCCCCCCCCCCCCCCCTAGCGAAGAGCTACAGCCAAATATTTGTAATAAGAAATGGTAATCAAAGTGAGCGCAGATTGACATGGCGGGATTGACATGACCCCTGCACCATGACACACTAAACAAGATGAAGGATGTCTTCCGAAACGTCAAGTAGTTTTTGTTGTAATTTCCAGTTAGAAGTTTAGGATTTATTCCATTATCTGGACTTCAACCATCAAGGAAATCCTTCGATAGCTCAGTTGGTAGAGCGGGGGACTGTAGAGTGAATACTGTAATCCCTAGGTCGCTGGTTCGAATCCGGCTCGAAGGACGAATTCTTTTTGATTTCCAGTTAACTTTTTTATTATTTTTTTTAATTTCCAGTTAGAAGTTTAGGATTTATTCCATTATCTGGACTTCAACCAACAAGGAAATCCTTCGATAGCTCAGTTGGTAGAGCGGGGGACTGTAGAGTGAATACTGTAATCCCTAGGTCGCTGGTTCGAATCCGGCTCGAAGGACGAATTCTTTTTGATTTCCAGTTAACTTTTTTATTATTTTTTTAAATTTCCAGTTAGAAGTTTAGGATTTATTCTGGACTTCAACCAACAAGGAAATCCTTCGATAGCTCAGTTGGTAGAGCGGGGGACTGTAGAGTGAATACTGTAATCCCTAGGTCGCTGGTTTGAATCCGGCTCGAAGGACGAATTCTTTTTGATATATTTTAACGGAGTAAGTAAGTAAGTTTTATTTATAGACGCCAACCAAGACAACTTTAATGCTAATGAGTGATGCATCAAAAAAAATTGGGAAAACACTGAAGCAAGTTTCAGCAATTTTTGATCGTGTGATCTATGTGGTCCTTCAATCCGGATTCAAGGAATAAAGAGTGAATATGGCATGACGATGGAATTGAAGTCATCCTTTCCCCGCGCCATTCACGTGTGACCTCGACTCCAGGGCCTTTTGTAAGGTGGCGGTTCATTTATGTAAGTTAGGCCTTAGTACATACGCCGCTCTTATCATGAGCCGATCCTAATGCAAAATCTCAATAAAACGATATTTTTTGTCGATCTCTCGTCTGCTTGTAGCCTAAACTATTCTAAATCAAACCGGGAATGTAGAATCGATTTTAGCGCCGCGAGTTTCGAGTATTTCATGGTAACAGTTTGGTACAGCTCATGATAAGAGCGGCGTATGTACTAGGCCTTAGCGTTCAATATCAACCACAACACGTGGGAGCAAGCAGCTATGGAAAGACCAAAGTGGCGGGCGACTGTTCACAATGGTGCGACGTCCCATGAAGCCAACAGGAGTTATTGATGCTGTAGCAGAGCAAGAAAGGAAAAACAGCGCCGCAAAGCCTCCAACAGCAGCCACCATTCCCTGTCCATACCAGCAGCAGAACCTTAAGAGCGCGGATTGGCCTGACCAGTCATCTCGGCACCTACGGGAACAGGCACCTACGGGAACAGGCTCCCCCAGCCCCTAGGATGAATAGATTGTCTTCGTCGTTTCGACGGACTACTACTAAGTTAGTGTTGCCTCAACGTTGAGTGAGTCTCATCAATATATTAGAGAGCGTTTTGGAAATTCAGCATGTGTGTAAATTGTTGCCTGATGCTTGGCCTCTTTGTTCACCACATAATAAACCACTTAAACCCTTCTTAAATTTATTGCACTCCACATGAACAGGGACTTTTGCTCTGATTTAAAAATCTTTGAGCGATTTTCCCTTTTGTAAGAGATTAGGAGCTTTTTGCGTGACGCCGCGAATCGTTTCAAGTTGCAAAATGTACCAATCAACGCGAAGGCTCAGTGGTCTAGTGGTATGATTCTCGCATCGGGTGCGAGAGGTCACGGGTTCGATTCCCGTCTGAGCCCAAAGCTTCTTTTTAGTTCTGCTTCTAAACTACTGTGACATGTTAGATATGAATTTTACAAAGATTTAATTGACGTCTTTTACATTCATTTTACTCGCTTTCTTAAACAACATGCCTTCACAAAAAAAACGTAAGCGTGATAAAGGGCAATTGAACTCGACAATTTAATTCTATCTATTCTACTCTAATGAGACTAGTACGGTTATGGGATAAGGACATGAATGGTGGTAGACAGACTGACTGACAGACCTGAATGAACAATAATCGAGTCCTGATGCCAGGCGGCAACTATACAGTTCCAGATCACCCACCTCCAATCTGGCCAACTTTCCATCTGTTACATCTGACCCACTGGCCTCTCGGTCTTGAACCGTTAACCACTGTCCCATCCAGCTATGATGATCTGTTATGAAGCAGTTTTCCAGAGAAAAAGAGAGGTTTTCTGCATGAAGTGTGTGCACAAACTAAAATGATTGATAATGAACAGTTTAAAAAGCAAAATCATCACCCCACTGTTTAGGACCCAAGTTTCAGCTACCCAACCTGAAACGTTCTGGCTGTCGAAACACACCATGGAATTTCCTTTTCGGATATGAAATATTTCTCTTTGAATTTTGCTAAGATTTAGGGTAACCATACCATGCGAGCAGTGATTTCCTTCATCACTGCTCGCAGGGTAGGATAACCATGCATGCCGGAATACCAGGCTGCTCTCACAGGGAATTTCTGCAGAAATCCGGAAGCCCAGTGGGAAATCCGAACACTTTCCATTCTTCTACCATGCAAAATTCAGCTTTTCCAATGGATGGGTTTCTGCAGAAATTCCCTGTGTCTAGGACCACGCCTGGGCCCAGTCATGCAGCACGATTCCCTACCCGCTAGCGAAGAGCAACAGCCAAATATTTCTAATAAAAAAGGGTAACCAAAGTGAGCTTTAATCAACAAATGAAATCCTTCGATAGCTCAGTTGGTAGAGCGGGGGACTGTAGAGTGAGCACTGTAATCCCTAGGTCGCTGGTTCGAATCCGGCTCGAAGGATAATTTCCTTTTTGTATTTTTCATATGTACTGATCAAAACATAGGGAAATGGAACAATTTTGTCCATTTTTGCGCGGAGCGAGCCAAACTAATGTAAATAATAGCATTCCAAAAGCATGTGATCTATGTGAAATCAAGGGAATAGAGTGGAATTTGGCATGACGGTGGAATTAGCTATTGTAATAGATACACAGATGACGTCACAATGTCAAGAACAATGTCATGGAAGTACGCAACGAGATGCAGTCGTGATTCATCTTGGACCATGCCTTGGCTCAAGGATGCTGCACGATTCCCCACCCCTAGCGAAGAGCAACAGCCAAATATTTGTAATAAAAAATGGTAACCAAAGTGAGCGCATCTATGATAGAGTGAAATGACAGCCGGGATTAACTGTTGACATGACCCCTGCACCATGACACACTAAACAAGATGAAGGACGTCTTCCGATATGTTAAGTAGTTTTTGTTGTAATTTCCAGTTAGAAGTTTAGGTTTTATTCCATTATCTGGACTTCAACTAACAAGGAAATCCTTCGATAGCTCAGTTGGTAGTGCGGGGGACTGTAGAGTGAATACTGTAATCCCTAGGTCGCTGGTTCGAATCCTGCTCGACTGACGAATTCTTTTTGATATATTTAACGGAAGTAAGCAAGTAAGTTTTATTGATAGACATTAACCAAGACAATTTTAATGCTAATCAGATAATGATGTATAAAAAAAATAAGGAAAACACTGAAGCAAGTTTCAGCAATTTTTGGCCGAGTTTGAGCGGAGCGACCCAAACTAATATTCTTATTTGCATTCCAAAGGCACGTGTGATTATGTGGTCCTTCAAGCCGGATTCAAGGAATAAAAAATGAATATGGCATGACGATGGAATTGAAGTCATCCTTTTCATGCGCCATTCACGTGTGACCTCGACTTCAGAGCCTTTCGTAAGGTGGCGGTTCATTTATGTAAGTTAGTGTTGCCTCAACGTTGAGTGAGTCTCATCAAAATATTAGAGAGCGTTTTGGAGAAATTCAACATGTGTGTAAATTATTGCCTGCTGCTTGGCTTCTTCGTTCTCCACATAATAAACTACTTGAACCCTTCTTAAATTTGTTGCACATGAACAGGGACTTTTGCTCTGATTGAAAAATCTTTGAGCGATTTTCTCTCTTGTAAGAAAATTAGGGACTTTTTGGGTGACGCCGCGAATCGTTTGAAGTTGCAAAATGTACGTTGCCGAAGTTAACGCGAAGGCTCAGTGGTCTAGTGGTATGATTCTCGCTTCGGGTGCGAGAGGTCACGGGTTCGATTCCCGTCTGAGCCCAAAGCTTCTTTTTAGTTCTGCTTCTAAACTACTGTGACATGTTAGATATGAATTTTACAAAGATTTAATTGACGTCTTTTACATTCATTTTACTCGCTTTCTTAAACAACATGCCTTCACAAAAAAACGTAAGCGTGATAAACGGCAATCCTGATGCCAGGCGGCACCAGGCGGCACCTGCCAGGCGCCACCTTCCATCTGTTCCATCTGACCCACTGGCCCCTCGGTCTTCAAGCGGTGACCACTGTTCCATCCAGCCATAAGATGATCTGTAGAGAAGCATGTTTCCAGAGAAAAGAGAGTTTTTTTTTTCTGCGTGAAGTGTGTGCACGAACTAAAATGATTGATAATGAACAGTTTAAAAAACAAATCATCACCCCTACTGCTGAGGACCCAAGTTTCAGCTACCCTACCTGAACATTTCTGGTGTTGGTCATACCCAACCTGGAATTTCCTTTTCGGATAATTTCTGCAGAAATCCGGAAATCCAGTGGGAAATCCGAACACTTTCCATTCTTCTACCATTCAGCTTTTCCCATGGATGGGTTTCTGCAGAAATGTCCTATGTCTAGGACCACGCCTGGGCTCAGTCATGCAGCCAAATATTTGTAATGAAAATTTGTAACCAAAGTGCGCGCATCTACGGTAGAGTGAACTAAAAGCGGGGGTTGACATGAACCTTGCACTATGACACACTACAGCTGTTTCAGGTAACACGCGACCCAGTGCGTTCAAAACATCGAGAGAGC
Source organism: Scolanthus callimorphus (assembly GCA_033964015.1). Taxonomy (NCBI): domain Eukaryota; kingdom Metazoa; phylum Cnidaria; class Anthozoa; order Actiniaria; family Edwardsiidae; genus Scolanthus; species Scolanthus callimorphus. The sequence continues at coordinate 278,578 of JAWWUD010000117.1, read as the reverse complement.
TTTTGGCAGTTGGGTTTTCCTGCGTAGTCAATCAAACCATGTGAACCAATCAAATTCTTGCCTAGTTTCGCCTAGTGCAGTGAATTGGCTTCTGTCGCGACATGTCTGGCAAGAGAAGCCAATCGAATGCACTGAGTAAGGATATGATTGGCTCACACGGACACGGATTGCATTGATGGACAGCACAGAATACCCACCTGCGAACTCTGGCGGCAACGGCGAAGTCGCGTGTTACCTGAAACAGCTGTAAACAAGATGAAGGATGATGTCTTCTGAAACGTCAAGTAGTCTTTGTTGTAAGTTCCAATTAGAAGTTTAGGTTTCATTCCATTATCACATTATTCTGGATGAGCCTCAACCAACAAGGAAATCCTTCGATAGCTCAGTTGGTAGAGCGGGGGACTGTAGAGTGAACTGTAATCCCTAGGTCGCTGGTTCGAATCCGGCTCGAAGGACGAATTCTTTTTGATATATTTTAACGGAGTAAGTAAGTAAGTTTTATTTATAGACGCCAACCAAGACAACTTTAATGCTAATGAGTGATGCATCAAAAAAAATTGGGAAAACACTGAAGCAAGTTTCAGCAATTTTTGATCGTGTGATCTATGTGGTCCTTCAATCCGGATTCAAGGAATAAAGAGTGAATATGGCATGACGATGGAATTGAAGTCATCCTTTCCCCGCGCCATTCACGTGTGACCTCGACTCCAGGGCCTTTTGTAAGGTGGCGGTTCATTTATGTAAGTTAGGCCTAGTACATACGCCGCTCTTATCATGAGCCGATCCTAATGCAAAATCTCAATAAAACGTTATTTTTTGTCGATCTCTCGTCTGCTTGTAGCCTAAACTATTCTAAATCAAACCGGGAATGTAGAATCGATTTTAGCGCCGCGAGTTTCGAGTATTTCATGGTAACAGTTTGGTACAGCTCATGATAAGAGCGGCGTATGTACTAGGCCTTAGCGTTCAATATCAACCACAACACGTGGGAGCAAGCAGCTATGGAAAGACCAAAGTGGCGGGCGACTGTTCACAATGGTGCGACGTCCCATGAAGCCAACAGGAGTTATTGATGCTGCAGCAGAGCAAGAAAGGAAAAACAGCGCCGCAAAGCCTCCAACAGCAGCCACCATTCCCTGTCCATACCAGCAGCAGAACCTTAAGAGCGCGGATTGGCCTGACCAGTCATCTCGGCACCTACGGGAACAGGCTCCCCCAGCCCCTAGGATGAATAGATGGTCTTCGTCGTTTCGACGGACTACTACTAAGTTAGTGTTGCATCAACGTTGAGTGAGTCTCATCAATATATTAGAGAGCGTTTTGGAAATTCAGCATGTGTGTAAATTGTTGCCTGATGCTTGGCCTCTTTGTTCACCACATAATAAACCACTTAAACCCTTCTTAAATTTATTGCACTCCACATGAACAGGGACTTTTGCTCTAATTTAAAAATCTTTGAGCGATTTTCCGCCTCTTGTAAGAGATTAGGAGCTTTTTGCGTGACGCCGCGAATCGTTTCAAGTTGCAAAATGTACGTTGCCGAAGTTAAACGCGAAGGCTCAGTGGTCTAGTGGTATGATTCTCGCTTCGGGTGCGAGAGGTCACGGGTTCGATTCCCGTCTGAGCCCAAAGCTTCTTTTATAGTTCTGCTTCTAAACTACTGTGACATGTAGTGCAGCCGCTTGGTGCCAAATTGTTCAGTTTTATGGCAAAGCTACCAAATTTGGCACAAATAATGCTAACCACCCATAGATTAATATTACATATGGCCCCACCCCGGGTCCGCCCTGGATCCATCCCATAATTTCAATTTTAGACGCCGGTAAGGTTGCTCATTGAAAAATGAATGTATCTGTCTATTATAAAGATTTTATGTGTATATCCTTCCATTAACTCCAAAGAATGTGGTTGTTACAAAATATCCCATAATTTTTACTTTTAAGGTGGCTCGGGAGAAAAAAATAAAATAATTATTAACAAAGTCTTGCAAGGGTATTATCTACGTGCTAGAGCCACCAAAATTCCCACAAAAAACACTAACTATTCAAAGATTTAATCGACGCATGGCTCCACCAGGGATCTGCCCTGCATCCCATAATTTCAGTTTAAGCTGTCGGTTAGGTACTCATAAAAAATGTATTGATCTGTCTATTTCGCAAATTTTGTGCTTACATCCTTTCATTAGCTCCAAGGAATGTGGTTGTTACAAAATATCCCATAATTTTAACTTTTAAGGTGGCTCAGGAAAAATACTAAATAATTATTCATAAAGTCTTGCATGGGTATTTTTTACATGCTAGAGCCACCAAAATTCGTACGAGCAAGAATAACTATACAAAATTAAATAGACACATGGCTCGCCCGGGATCCGCCCTGGTTCCATGCTTTAATTTGATTTTAAATTGTTAAGGTGGCTCATAAGAAAAATAAGTGGATATGTGTGTTAATTATACAAATGTAATGTTGATGTCATTACTTGTGCGATAAAAGGTTTAAGGGATTGAAAACATCTCATAATTTGTAAAGTTAACGATAGAGTAAACCTTCGAGATAACATGATGACAATTGTTTTGTTTTTAGATTAGTCAATAAGTACTAAGAGTAAAAACTTCAATATTCACAAAAAAAATTGAGTTAAACTGTCTTGTATTTCACAGAGAAAAACAAAAAACGTTTTTCCCCTGTACCAGAAACATATAACTTAGTTGAAACAAGCAACGGTGAACCAAGCTGCGGATTATTCGTATCGAGTTTATGACCATATCTGGTGAATAACGAACTCTCGCCTGCTTGCCCAAGCAGGTTTTCTCTTGATAATATTTCATGTTTTCGCTTCGAATAGAGCAATAGTGGTAAGTGATGATATACTAACATTTAACATCTTGAAGTCCTTCAACAACATTTTCAAAATCAGTTCAATTATTGATTCTGCGAATATTCCGCAGCTTAGCACTAAAGCAATGTATGTTTGTTACACGTTTCAACTCACTTATATGTTTCTGCCTGTACTTCCTTACAAGATTCAGGGGTTATAATCTTTAATCCTGTTTTCTATGTTGAGGAGGCAAAAGCCTTCGACGTACGCTGTAGTCATCTTTGGGGTTACTTTGCCCATTACATTTCATACCAAAACCTTTGAGATTGCCTCAAGTTTTTTTAGCCACGCTACCACCAAAGCAGAAGCACGTCATAAAATCTGAGCGCAATAATACTTTCCTGCGTACACATAAGGCTTGCCTGCAATTGTACCATTTGTTTGTTCTCCTGCTGTTAGTGCTCCAGATGTTTACACAGCTTCAAAGGGTAAACGCTTTCATTTTGCTGCAGATTTGATGGGCCAGGGCACTTAAACATCGGTCTAACAGCAAAAAATATGTTCTCACAAGAGAAAATATCCAGCACAGTTATTCGTTAAGGTTGCCCCCCAACTTGGAACAGTTCGTTTGAAATATTTTGTAACCATGGTAGCCGATTGCTTTACATGGCAGAGCGTGACACAGGCAGGGTGTAGCGTAAAATCAGTTGGCCTATTTTCCAACGTGGTTTCTTATGTTGACTAACGGGTGTAAAATACAATTCATGACAATTCAAATGAAGAGATGTCCAAGCAATTCTGATTTTGAGATGAAGCGTCAATAACAAACCAGCAAAAACCATGATAGTAATGAACATTTTCAGTCATCCTCCTTTGATCTATTTGGGTACCACTTCGCTCTTCTAATACTACAAGAAAGTATACCAAATATTATTTGTTTTCCTACCCTCCTGAAATGGTATATTCATTCATTCATTCATTCATTCATTTCAAAACAGGTTTAGCTCAAGACAACAATTTAGTTTCCACACTTCATTTGTCTAGTAAAAGTTTATAAAATCTAGAGGTTACGGAGATGGAGAATCTATCTGTTTTTGTCCTTTTTGTGTTTTAGAATAGTGATTAGCAGCTGCATTTACTTTATCTAAAGCATTGAAGTTGCATTTATGATAGCAAAGTTGTTGTTTTTTTCATTTAGACACCTTACGTTTACGGACTGCCTTCGGGGTACTTTTTGGTTAAAATGGCATAATTTCACACAAAAATTGTTGTATCTTTACAAGTGATACCTCATTTTAAAGCTTATATCCTGGGCTAAACTATGGTATATAATTTGTTTATCAAAATTTTTTATGGAGTTCCCTTTCCGGTGCATCAGTTCAACTTTTTAGAGTTACAACCTCGCCAGTATTTGCATTCATTGACCCCATATTAGCGTTGACTAAGATTCGATTTCCTTTTCAAGAATTTTTTCTACATTCTGGCTCAAAAATCGGCTCTTTTTAAAATTTCAAAAATCCCCGACGTGTTTTTTTTAGAACACACTTAAGTCCATGGTAAAATGTTTTCAGGGATGGAGCGGAAAGTTAAAACATGTAAAAAGGAAAAACGTAGTTTAAATGTTTGGTAAGTTACTATTCTTTGTTCGATTTAGGTGGCTGCAGCACATAACTAAAACCATTGCGAGACTTTATTGATGACTATTTCATATTTTCTCCCGAGCCACCTTTAAAGTAAAAAAATATGGGATATTCTGTAACAACCACATTCCTGGATGCTAATGAAAGGATATACGAAAAACAGATACGTACATTTTTTTTAATGACTTTATTTATCATTATTGTGTTTTTCTCCTGAGCCACCTTAAAAGTAAATATTATGGGATTTCTTGTAATAACCACATTCCTTGTAGCTAATGAAAGGATGCAAGCATAAAACTTGCAAAATAAACAGATAAGTACATTTTTAATAAGCAACCTTACCGACAGCTGAAACTGAAATTATGGGATGCAGGGCGGACCACAGGTGGAGCCATGTGTCGATTTAATCTTTGGATAGTTTTTGTTCTTTGTGGGAATTTTGGTGGTTCTAGCACTTAGATAATACCCTTGCGGGAATTTATTAATGGATATTTTATTTTTTCTCCCGAGCCACCTTAAAAGTAAAAATTATGGGATATTTTGTAACAACCATATTCCTCGGAGCTAATGGAAGGTTATACACATAAATGTTTTGAAATAGACATATATCTACATTTTTCAATGAGCAACCTTACCCGCGTCTAAAACTGAAATTATGGGATGGATCCAGGGCGGACCCCGGGTGGGGCCATATGTAATATTAATCTATGGGTGGTTAGCATTATTTGTGCCAAATTTGATAGCTTTGCCATAAAATTGAACAATTCAGCAATTTTTCTGCACCAAGCGGCTGCACTAATGTTAGATATGAATTTTACAAAGATTTAATTGACGTCTTTTACATTCATTTTACTCGCTTTCTTAAACAAACATGCCTTCACAAAAAAACGTAAGCGTGATAAAGGGCAATTGAACTCGACAATTTAATTCTACTCTAATGAGACTAGTACGGTTATGGGATAAGGACATGAATGGTGGTAGACAGACTGACTGACAGACCTGAATGAACAATAATCGTAAGGAATCCTGATGCCAGGCGGCAACTATACAGTTCCAGATCACCCACCTCCAATCTGGCCAACTTTCCATCTGTTGACCACTGTCCCATCCAGCTATGATGATCTGTTATGAAGCACTTTTCCAGAGAAAAAGAGAGGTTTTCTGCATGAAGTGTGTGCACAAACTAAAATGATTGATAATGAACAGTTTAAAAAGCAAAATCATCACCCCTACTGTTGAGGACCCAAGTTTCAGCTACCCTACCTGAACATTTCTGGTGTTGTCCATACCCAACCTGGAATTTCCTTTCCGGATAATTTCTGCAGAAATCCGGAAATCCAGTGGGAAATCCGAACAGTTTCCATTCTTCTACCATTCAGCTTTTCCCATGGATGGGTTTCTGCAGAAATGTCCTATGTCTAGGACCACGCCTGGGCTCAGTCATGCAGCCAAATATTTGTAATGAAAATTTGTAACCAAAGTGCGCGCATCTACGGTAGAGTGAACTAAAAACGGGGGTTGACATGAACCTTGCACTATGACACACTACAGCTGTTTCAGGTAACACGCGACCCAGTGCGTTCAAAACATCGAGAGGGCTTTTGGCAGTTGGGTTTTCCTGTGTAGTCAATCAAACCATGTGAGCCAATCAGATCCTTGCCTAGTTTCGCCTAGTGCAGTGAATTGGCTTCTGTCGCGACATGTCTTGCAAGGGAAGCCAATCGAATGCACTGAGTAAGGATCATGATTGGCTCACACGGACACGGAATCACGGATTGCATCCTCGATGGACAGCACAGAATACCCACCTGCGAAACTCTGGCGGCAACGGCGAAGTCGCGTGTTACCTGAAACAGCTGTAAACAAGATGAAGGATGATGTCTTCCGAAACGTCAAGTAGTTTTTGTTGTAAGTTCCAATTAGAAGTTTAGGTTTTATTCCATTATCACATTATTCTGGATGAGCTTCAATCAACAAATGGAATCCTTCGATAGCTCAGTTGGTAGAGCGGGGGACTGTAGAGTGAATACTGTAATCCCTAGGTCGCTGGTTCGATTCCGGCTCGAAGGACGATTTTTTTATTCACTTACGTAAGTAATAAGCTTTATTTTTAGTCGCTTGGCTATAAATGTATCCAGACCAACAAAAATGAAGAATCACAAACGATACTACAGGAACACCGGCATATGAAAAGATACAAGGAAACATGGGGACCTCGGTATGGAGGAAAGCCTTCTCGATAAGCTCTAAATGTGGCAATGCCTGTTACCGTAATTATTGGTTGTGAGGTTACATAAGCAATGTGAGGGATATTTTTCACAAAATATAAAAACAAAAACTATCCATTGGTAAACCATAATGGCAACCATAATGAAAATGATTTCTCTTATTAGCGGTCGCACACCTGCACGTTTTTTTTGGACTTGTACATAAGTAAAACTACAATAATATAACCAATAGTTGAAATGTCGAATGTAGCACCGTGATGTGGTCCGGTCGCTTTTTACGTGACGCCGCGAATCTTTGTCAAGAAAGTGGAAAAATGATACCCAAGTAAGAAACTCAATCATTTATTATTTTACATAATTTTAAAGGTACATTAGATGTCTTCTAGATTCATTTTATGTTGCTTTTTAATCATTTACCGCGAAGGCTCAGTGGTCTAGTGGTATGATTCTCGCTTCGGGTGCGAGAGGTCACGGGTTCGATTCCCGTCTGAGCCCAAAGGTTTTTTTAGTTCTGCCTAACTATCACTCAGTTAATTTTACATAATTTTAAAGATATATTAGATGTCTTCTACATTCATTTTATGTTGCTTTTTAATGATTTATTTTATTTTTAATGATTTATTCATTTTAAAAAATGACATGCCTTGACACTTGTAACAACGTAAGTGTGATAAAGGGCAATTGATTTCAATTTTCATTCAGTATATTCTTACACCAATCTAAAAATAACTAGGTCTGTCAAAACGCCTTATCAAGCATATATATATCAGAGGAATGCCCCTATTTATGAGCCCCTGCTTACACTACTTTGTACAGTACACTTGCTGTACCTGGCATCGAGGGCAGGCAGACCGACTCAACTCGCACGCTTAAAGTGCTACTCAAGGCAGAAACTTTCTTTATTTCATCAAAAAGTTTAATGATTAAAACTAACTTTTCCGAAAAAAAATTCCTTTTTGCGCGCGACCTGAATTTCTTACCGATTTTCAAATATATTTGTTTCGCGCTTTTTCTTGGTAATGAAATCCGTATGCTAATTTTTATGCTAATTATCTAGACTCGCCTCTGACGTCACAACGGGAACGGGTCTCGCAAGACTTTGTTGTGATCGTGAGAGGAAGCTCGCATGTGCCCCTAGTTTTCGTTGATTTCTCCCGAAAATATGGTTCGGAAATGTGTGGCAATGGGATGCAATAATGTAGCAGACTCCAGCAAAGGAACTAGTCTTCATATTATCCCTTTTTACGACGCCGATCGCCCGGAGGCCGCGAGAAAGAGAAAAGCTTGGCTCGACTAGAATCGTGGATTCGGAAGGCTTCTTGTGCTCTGTACACTTCCACGTGGATGCATTTCCGAGCAGATACTGGAAGAGGACAATATTGAAGAACGATGCGATCGGTGTGTGTACGATATGATACCTACAAAGTCTTTGGAGAAATGAACCGCTATCAGTACAAAGGCGCGGGAAGGCGACACAGAAGCGCGTGAGTATATTTTTCTTCTCCCCTACGGGAATTGGTTCGGGAATTCCTATTATTTTAGACGGCATTTGCTGACAATCGGATGCTTCGTTTAGGTACTTCAGTCAGCAATAGACAGACTAAAACATCTCAGCCCGGCTAACAAACGAAGAACATCTGAAAATGCTCCGCTGAGTTCACTGTCTTTCAAACTTTATTCTCCCGGCTTCCGGTTTGATCTGACCTTCGAGAATCCAGACCCAGACAGCATTACCATAGGTTAGAAATTTTTTTTTAAATCCACTTTTGTTTGTCTATATTTACGAGTATTTTGGCACTTGCACCGGTTGCAGAACCTTTCGTTCTTGGGCCAAGAACACTAGTTTCCCCAAGTTCAATCAAGCTGTCCAAAATATATATAAGACAGACAAGACAGTAAATAGTTGTTCATCAAACCCTATCCTGAGACACAAGCCCCCTACGTGGTACATTATTTTCTACTCAATGTTTCAAGAGATCATACTAATTATCATGGTGTAAGCTTATATGAAACAAATAAATCCTGATCATATTTATTTGTTTACTGTAAGGGTGATGACCAAGCTGAGAGCACATCAGAACTCCATCCTGAAACACAGGCCCCTACATATTTGTACCTATATTTCAAGAGCTGATCATATGGTAGTTATCATGGTGTATATGAAATATTCAAATAAATCCTAATAATAATTCATTGTTTAGGTACTGTAAGGGCGATGACCAAGCCATGAGCACATTAGAACACCATACTGAGATGCAAGCCCCTACATGGTAAATTATTTTCTACTACTACCAAAACCGGAAGACAGTTTTTTCAGCATGAGAAAATGCACTCATCTCCAGACAAAAACATTCACAATGTAGCTTTACTGGAGTCAGCAATGGGTGCAACTCAATCGAAACTCAGATACTTTATTTGGTAAATTTTCATACTAAAACATTTGATTTCTATTTCTTTACCTAATGTTTTTAGTATGAAAATTTACCAAATAAAATATTATTTCCCAAAATTCTAAGTTTTTGTTTGCGAGTGACACAATGGATGAATGATTTCGAAGGAATGAAATCAGACTTGTCAATGTTTTGGTCTGAGATGAGTGCTTTTTGTCAAGATTGATAAACAGTCTACCGGTTTCGGTAGTATTTCATAGAGATCATAGTTATCATGGTGTATATGAATTAGAGCAGATAATTTTCACACGATTGTTGTGAGTGGTACCATAGTGACTTTGTAATCACTCACAGACCTATAGGTTTTATTCATAATTGGTTTAATTACTTTGTGGTTTGTTTTACTACAGTTATGAGAATCGCTCTATAAAATGAATTATTATTTGTTTACTGTAACTGTAACTGTAAAGGTAAACATCCTGAGACACAAGCCCCCTACATGGTAAATTATTTTTCAAAATAATGATAAAGAAGTAAGTCTCTTAAGTGAACCATCACATAATCCTGACACTATTGCTGTTGTTTTTTTTCTAGACCAGCCCTTGTGAAAGTTGCAAGCATTACACCAGAAGGAATTCAGAGCTGCAAGCTAGAAATGTATAATTGATTAGCCCAGGGTGGGGGGGGGGGGGGAGTTAGTTACAAGGGTGGTCCAGTTGGTCGTTATTAAAGCGGTATTTTTAATCATGAGAACGTTTTAAAATAAACTGTCTTTCCACTAATTGTGGCACAACTTACTGAAATACATACCCTGTCAGAGAGCAAATAAGCAAAAAACGATACTCTACCGGAGACCTCAGGAGCTCAAAAAACATACCCTAAAGGGCGGCGCATACCCGTACACCTTATATGAGGGAGTATCCCCCCCCAGGTTTGACTAGAAGGTTATCAAAACTGAAAAAGCAAATTCATGAGAAGAACAACAAACTTAGAAGAACTGACTAGAAAGGTAGCTGGTGTTTTATTTTTATTCAAATTCAAAAGGAAAAGAGACCTTGGTACTGCTTTAAAACTATATTTTCTTTGCCACCATCACCAAAATCGTTTGCTGGCCTTTCTTGAGCCTTTCGCATGTACACACGCTTATCTACGGACATTTTCCACTGAGATTTTTTAGCCCACATTCAATTTGATTTTTGGTACTGCAACTAAGAATCCACAACATGCTGAACAGAAGTTATTTTGAAGCAGTGCAAATTTCTCTTCCCCTCCCCCTCATTTCATCACAGGCTCTACAGGGGAGGCAGAGTCACACCCAGTTGTCGCTTTCTGTCTGTATTGCATTTCATTGTGTTATCCACTAGCTATTGGGGTAGTGAGGCTGATGTGGTTTTGTGCATGTAATGATGCTTGCTAGGTGCAAGTGTGGTACAAACTGTGATGTGACAGTGCTTCAAAATTTAAATGAGTGTTATTGTTGTACGGAGCTGGAAGGCTGTACAGACAGTCTGAAAAGTGATCTTCTTTTACAAGAATTAGCTCCAGACCAAGTTATTACTTGCACAACAGAACTCCCAGGCTTCACAACAACCTGCCTAAACAGGTGTCAAGATTACAGGCGATAGATAACTACTACAGTGGTGCCAAGAAAATCAGGAGAAATATTGCAAAACTTTTCGCCTGGCTGCACCCCACCCTGTCATGCTGTATTAGAGAAAAATGAATATTTTAGTAACTTGTTCTAGTGAAAATAAATGCAAAGCATCCTGTCTCAGCCAGATGCTATATGAAAAGCCCTATGTTAAATATCAGGTTGACAAAGACCCTCTCCCACAACAAATGTTGTAGATATGATTCCATAGGAGTGATGCATTTTTGTATTTGCTTTGTGGCTTTCAATATGATAAGGTTACAAGTGTCAAACCAAGAAAAGCTATCTATACAAATGCTGCAGAAAGTCCTTGTTTTGATTATGCAAACAAGTCAGTCTCAGATTCCTAAAGCCTCCCAGTTATGAGTTCTTATAGCATTTTGCTCTTCCTTTCTAAAGGGGTGGAATGGTGACATTTTTTCTAGGTTAATTCTTTCATTTGTTGTCATATCGGGAATTCACAAGATTGGTCTATGGGTACTTGGGTAACAAGAGGATTCCACTCCCAGCATGTGCCTATGCAAAGATACAGAAGGAGTTCCCAAAAGCCATGGAGGAGGATGCCTATACAGGGTTTGAAATGGAGGATGACTAAGCTAGGGTATAAAACTTGTGCCTATATTTTCCAGTAAAACGTAACAGTTTACTGGGTTTTCTACTTCTACAATGACTCTATTTTTCTGAGCGTATCTTATTTCAGAGAGGCAAAAAACTTGTCTCCCCCTTCCTGTAACTATGGCTGTGTTTCAAACCAATTGTCGGCCATTGAGGGCACAAAATGTTATATTTCAGGGTAGGTTTAGAGGAGAAAGTCAGAGCAAGATAAAACTACATTTTTCCCAGTTTACCAAGGCTTTACCCAGAAAGCAGTTTTTCCCCACATGTTGACACTAGAAATTTCACTTTGCTTGGGGACAAGTGTCCCCGCTACCTAGGCGCTAGCCGTGGTACTGTTTACACTCATTCCAGTTTTCTCTTGCCATGACTACCCCTACAGGCCAGGTATAAGCCAGTACATGTACAGTACCTTCACATTTATTATTCAATTACACGAAGTACACTGTATTTTTCAAAGTATTGTCATTATATTTCTAAATAGGAAAAAAGCTATAGGGGATAAAATATAATAACTTAATAACTGTATAATTGCAGGAGCAATATTAGCATATCAGTTGAAGTTGTTGTGTGTACGAATTCCAAAAAACTACAAAGCAAAACTACAATACCTTGTGTACAAATAGTGGTATCAGTAGGTCCAAGTATAAATTATTTGGACTTTTTCCCGTACAAACATAAAGCAGAACCAAGACATAAAACTCACAAACTTGCCGCCATTGAAAAGTCAAACCTCCCAAAATGGTGTGGTCAAGTTTTTTTCTGCCGTTATTAGTTGATTCTGTAAAAAGTTCGAAGTAGTGGAATGATATAGCTTATTGAAAGCTTCTCAGGTGTTCGGTGTGGTCCAATGTAATGGTCGAGACTTGCATAAAAACAAAATCGAACCAAGTCACAAAACCCGCAAAATTGCCTCCGTTGAATAGTCGCGAAACCAGTAATGAGTAGGTCAAATAACACAAAATAGCTTGCTCGCCTTTATTGTTATTTGGAGTAGTGTAATAATGCCTATGTAAGTCAAAGAAACCAAAAACGCTAGATTCGGCCTCTTAAGCGGGTCGATATTGATTGCCAAATCAACCAAAATGGTTTTAACCTATCCTTTGTCTTCCTTGCCTCGAATGTTTTACTTTCTAATTGAAGAAAATTAACGCTAAAATTTTCTTGCGTGAAATCGCCCAATCGCAACAGTGAAGTTTGAGCTCGCGTAGCAATGACTACAGTGGTAACTGTTAAATCAATACAAATCTATAGTGTTTTTATCTATTATCAAGAGGATGGAATTGGATTGCTTGTCAGGCAAGCGTGCGAGTGCTGAACAATAACCGTAAGGAATCCTGATGAGACTGCGAAAACGCTCTTAACTTCGAGACCCAGGTCATCTACCCTTTATCTGGCAAACGGACCCTCTGCCCCTACTGTTCGATCAGACCCACTGGCGCCTCAGTCTTCAAGCGGTCACCACTGGTCCCATCTGACCATCAGCGTGATGCGTGGTGAAACCAATCTCGTACCCAGAGCTGCCTGGAGCCATTTGAGGACCTTCGCTGCCGGCGCGCATACGTACAAAACCAGCTTGATCACGCATCTGGCCACGCAGCTAAACACCACCATTCGTTCGCTAGCTTTTCACCCTACGCCTTTGACCCCCACGCTCTACAACTAACTTTAAGGCACGAAAAGAGTCATTTCCTGACCCACGTGCGCCAGTAGCGTCACCAGTAGCGTCATCCCTCCCGCGGGGTCAGAGGAGGCCCTGGATACGAGAATGTGAAGCAAGATTTTTCCAGAGAGGGACGCGTTGTTTTGCGTGAAGTGTTTGCACGAAATAAAATGATCGATATTGGACAGTTGCGGAACTATTGTCACCCTCTGTCGAGTACTCAAGTTGCAGCTATCCTTCCTGGAAATCCAGTGAATGCTTTCATGACCACTCTGAAAATTATGCTAACTCACTCTGGGATTCCATATTCTGGGAATATGCACCATGGAATTTCGCTCCCGTTGGTTTAAGGGTAACCACCCTGGCATTCCAGGGTGCTCTAGGACCACCCCTGTGCTCAGGGATGGTGCACGATTCCTTTTATCCGCTAGCCGCCATCCGCCAAATATTTGTAATAAAGACGGGTAACCAAAGTAAGCGTTGTATGCGCATTTATGTTAGAAGGAAATGGTGGCGGGCATCGACATGACGCCTGCACTCTGACAATCTAAGCAAGGAAATCCTTCGAAAGCTCAGTTGGTAGAGCGGGGGACTGTAGAGTGAGCACTGTAATCCCTAGGTCGCTGGTTCGAATCCGGCTCGAAGGACGAATTCTTTTTGATTTCCAGTTAATTTTTTTATTTTTTATTTTAATTTCCAGTTAGAAGTTTAGGATTTATTCCATTATCTGGACTTCAACCAACAAGGAAATCCTTCGATAGCTCAGTTGGTAGAGCGGGGGACTGTAGAGTGAATACTGTAATCCCTAGGTCGCTGGTTCGAATCCGGCTCGAAGGACGAATTCTTTTTGATTTCCAGTTAATTTTTTTATTTTTTATTTTAATTTCCAGTTAGAAGTTTAGGATTTATCCCATTATCTGGACTTCAACCAACAAGGAAATCCTTCGATAGCTCAGTTGGTAGAGCGGGGGACTGTAGAGTGAATACTGTAATCCCTAGGTCGCTGGTTCGAATCCGTCTCGAAGGATAATTTCCTTTTTGGTATTTTTCATATGTACTGATCAAAACATAGGGAAATGGAACATTTTTTTTCATTTTTGTGTGGAGCGAGCCAAACTAATATAAATAATAGCATTCCAAAAGCATGTGATCTATGTGAAATCAAGGGGATAGAGTGAAATTTGGCATGACGGTGGAATTAGCTATTGTAATAGATACACAGATGACGTCACAATGTCATGAACAAAAAAGTACGCAACGAGACGCAGTCGTGACTGTTTTTCATGACATTTTGTGACGTCTTCTGTGTTGTATCTATACAGTACATTCGCACAAAAAACGAGATCTATTTGTTTTATACATATCAACAAACTGGGATTCTTGTCAACCGTGTATCTGTACGCTTGTAGCAACATGGCTCTCGACCAATCAGAACGCTCAAGTGTATTAAGGCCTGGGTCAGCTCAGAAAATCGACAAAATTACAAAATTTTAAATATCTTTGCTAATCATTAATGATGGAGCATGAACTTTTCAGGATAGTTAACAGTCGTCGAGTGAAATGTTTTAGTATGGAATTTGGGCTAATACACTGATCACGTGACCAGTCACGTGACATTTTCATGTTTCAAAGTTCAAAAATTTCTCCGGTGGTGAGTTTCACTCCTTATGGAAAAGCTAATAGCCAATAATATTTCTGTTTTGGGGTTCTATATAGTGGTGTCTTAGCTGGTGGAAAAAGTTTGCTCCTTTAAGGTGTTTTAAGGGGCTGATATGTCGATTAGGTCACGTGACCTGATTCCGACCCTTATATCTCGTTAACGGTAAATGATAGCTCAGCAGCCAAGACAGTACGATGTTTCTATTCCTGAGGCATACCCATTTTCACCATAATTGTATAGTTAGATGTTTTCCCCATCACCGGAAAAGCAATTTACAGTTAAGTCACGTGACATGGCTTGTGACGTCACTCCGTACTAAAAAATGACACCAAAATTTTAAGTTCGTCGAGTTTTATCACTACACCAAAAATTAGCCTGCCTTAAATAGTTTAAAGCAATTTAAGGCAAATTTTACGTTTTGGGAGACTAGCCCCAAGCCCATTTAGAATCCCAGGCCTTAACGTGCTTGAGCGCGCGATTTACTAGTGTTGTTGTATAAAATGTGATATTCAGTCTTTCAGGGTATTTATAAAAATTAAAAAAGGGGCGCAAAACTGCCATATCGTTACGATACTTGCGTTGTCGCAAACGAGGCCGGATGTACCTTCTCAGCATATACTCAAGCTTGAGTAAGGATAATCTATAAGTACTGAATACGTTAAGTTACGGATAATCCCGATTCTAAGTAGCCTGGTTCTACGCCATGTTTGAACTCGTGCAAATACTTACAGGAAAGCGCCTTTTTAAATCGGATTTGCACAGTATTGAACTAAAGACCTTTATCCGACCTGTACTTGTATACAACTATTTCACAAAAGATTGCACCGTCATAACTGCCTGTTGTACCCCGTGGTACGTCATGGTAGAAACTAAAAACGAAATTCTCGTGTTTACCAGTGCAAGATGTCTCGCGAGCGATGTATTGCAGAATCATTTGGCATAAATAAGATGATAAGTATGGCTATTTATTCAGTGTCCATCATTCCGTTTTGGTATACCTATTTGCTCCCATGACACATCGCGGGCTACACATATCAAAAATAAGCCGTCGTTTTTACAAGATGCCTATAAGGAGATTGGAGCGAGCCGCGCGGGTTCCCTGTGGATGCTCAAAATAGATCAGGCCTGGCTGCTAAGCTAGATCCACCATGAGGATGCTTTGAAATATCGAGTCGCTAAAATGCCTGGAAGTTCTCGTTCAAAATTCAGTTTTTTTCTGGCAAATGTCGCAAAAATTCTTAACAGAAGGGGATCTACCATCACTTCCAAATAAGGTAAATACTTCCAAAATTGGTTTTTTCCCGTGAGTGTTTCATAAACGACGGTTTTGATCTGGGTATTTCTGATATGACACATAGTTGTGACGGTTAACCTTTTCTGAAATAGGTGTATAGAGGCACTTCAAATGTTGTAAAACCAGTATGGTTTCCATATGACGCAGCTGTCGTGGACAAGCTTGTTCTGTAACAGCTATTGTGAACAAAGTTGTTCTACGAAAGCTACAACATATGGAAACCGGTGGCGTTCGCGACTTCTGCAACACGCTGCGACTCTTAATTGCGATGCTGCACAACTCCGATCGTGATGCAGGAATCGCCCGTGTTCTATCTCTGTGTGATAGTTCAGTGCAACTGGAGTTTCGCGACGCTACGACTGCGGTTTCCTTATGTTGCATCTGTCGCACAACAATTTAGTTCACGATAGCTGCTGCAGAATAGGTTTGTCCACGACGGCTGCATCATATATGGAAACCATACTGGTTTTACAGCATTTGAAGTGCCTATACACCTATTTCAGAAGGTTTAACCATCACAACTGTAGCCCGCGATGTGTCATGGGAGCAAATAGGTCCACCCACTAAGCGTGCTTCATTCTAGAGGTTTTGCTATTCACTTTCAACGTGGAATCACTCGCACCTATCAATCTATCAAACCCTAAATTCAAGATTATCAAGAGTTTTCAATAGCTATGGATTATCCAAAACTCAAGTGTATCAATAGTTATGGATTATTCAGAACTCAAAACTGAAAGACATGTTGCAACCGGTTTTACTGGTCTCGATGCTGGTCCATCTGACCCATTCACTGTCCATTCGGAACAGTTTCCGAGTGGGGTGTGGTTTTCTTGTGTAAAATGTGTGCTCGAACTGAATTACTTTTGAATGATGATGAACAATCACAGCTACAACTAAATCCTCCCCAAATCCAGCAGCCAAATATTTCCAATAAACACGGAAAACCAAAGTGAACATTATACCTGTATTATACCATTATACCTGCCCATGTGTTAGAACGAAGTGAAAGCGGAAATCGACGCCTGCACTCTAACACACAGAAGAACGAAATCCTTCGATAGCTCAGTTGGTAGAGCGGGGGACTGTAGAGTGAATACTGTAATCCCTAGGTCGCTGGTTCAAATCCGGCTCGAAGGACGTTTTTTTTTCAAAAATAGAAAAAACTCTGAAGCACGTTTTGGCCCATTTTTGTGCCGAGCTACCCAAACCAACATGCATATTTACAATCAAAAAGCACGTGTGATCTGTGCGGCCCTTCAAGCCCAGAGTCGTACGTAGACGCTGCAGCGGAGCGCAATGGATTGTGGGGTGAGATTAGGCGAGGCGTGCAAAGGTCACAACATATCAGTAACCAGCTGATCTCACATCACGGTGCGCAAAGGATTGTTCGTCAAATCGAAACATTCCTAGTTCAAGCGAAAGTTACCCGAGTTTTCTGTTTTGGGAAGCAAAAACTAGATTTCATGATTATCGTACAAGACAAACTCAGCTTACATTTGATATAAGGCAAGATTTTCGGAGACAGAAACATTTTATGCTCAATTAAGTTTTTTCAGAATTTGTTTGGCACGCTTGGCGATGCGACAAACTTGTTCTGATTGCGGGCTAATTTGAGAGCAAGGAATCAGCTCTCAAATTAGCAAGGACAAGGACATGAATGGTGGTAGACAGACTGACTCAAAAGAGACCTGAATGAAGAATAATCGTAAGAAATCGTGATGCCAGGCGGCAACTATACAGTTCCAGATCACCCACCTCCAATCTGGCCACCTTCCATCTGTTCCATCTGACCCACTGGCCCCTCGGTATTCAAGCGGTTACCACTGTCCCATCCAGCCATAAGATGATCTGTAGAGAATCAGTTTTCCAGAGAACATGGAGGTTTTTTCTGCGTGAAGTATATGCACGAACTAAAATGATTGATAATGAACAGTTTAAAAAACAAAATCATCACCCCTACTGTTGAGGACCCAAGTTTCAGCTACACAGTTGGCATAAATGCACCCCGCATCGCCAGCATAAGGCAAGCATGACAGTCATAGCTGGCCAGCGGTCGCACGCATCAAAACACCCAGCTAATCCAAAATGGCGGAAACGGAGAAGAAGGTGAAATGTTTTTCAGAGGATTTACGTTCCTGTTAGGAATCTCCCGGTCTTGCCAAAGGAAAAAATATATATCTGGTACTTCCAACATGAAGAATACTCTCGAAGAATGCGTGAAAAGAGAAAGAAAATGATTAATGGCAGAGGAAGTACGAAGGGATGGCGAACTTGTGTTCACTAATAATTGCAAGCACTGACTTTAAGTATAACTTCTGCGAGAATGGAAATGCAAGTTTATCAGATGACTGCGAATGCTAACAATTATTGGAAATTGAATCTTCAGTAGTTCACTGGTGTTTTTAACTCTCACGCAATGAGCAAGACATTCTGTACTCTGGTTTCTGTGAAGACTCTTTCTTTTTATGAAAAAAAGAATCTATTATCATTGTTGGGGGAGTGACCTGGAACACACAGAACTGTAGCTTGGATAACAAATTGGAAAAGACCATGATCCCTCTGCTTTTCTGGTAAACTTTAATCACTAACAGGGGAAAAGAGTAACCTAGAACACACAGAACTGTAGAACTTGGATAACAAATTGGAAAAGATCATGATACCTCTTCTTTTTCTGGTAAAACTTATCACTAACAGAGGAAAAGAGTAACCTGGAACACACAGAACTGTAGCACTTGGATAACAAATTGGAAAAGACCATGATACCTCTGTTTTTTTCCTGGTAAAACTAACATTGCTACAGTGTTTTACATAACCTAAATGACTACTAGATGTTTCTGGTATCATTTTTATGGAACATGATTAAATTACCTCTATGAACAACTCAAACATAGCTGCATATTGTGATATCAGTCTCTGAACTAAGGGAATAACTCTGTAGGCATGTATCAGGACTGCCTGCACAAAAGTCTACACGCTACTAGAAAATGTTTTTCACAAACACACTGCTGCCACCAGTCAGTATTTGCTCTAGAATTTGCAATACAGGAAACATCCACATGCATGTCAAATGCAACTTATTTTGATTATAAATTTATTAAACTACTTTAACAAATTTTTGTGTGCAGCTGCATACCTAGCTATCAACATAGCTACGTCCCTGCCTGTCAGTTGCACAAGGTGGTACTGTGAAAACAAGCCTAAAGTGTGATAGCTGAATAATTTAGACATGCTTTCAGTGAAACAAGAGGAAGGCTAATTCCTAAACAACATGGGGGTAATAATATACACAAAAAATGACATGAAGCTTAAGAAATCAAAGTCAAAACATTTTATAATTGACAACCCATACAGAGCACAGGGTACAAATAATCAGATAAATGGATTGAGAGCTTTTGTCTTAGACAAAATTTGCTTTGGTGACAATGTTTTCTTTGGTTACCTAAATGTTCATTAAATGTAAATAATGTAATGATGATATCAGTGATGTCATTGTTACACTCCCCTTAAATGTTGTCTAACTTTGGTTTGTCCAAATTTGGTTTCCTTCCTGAAATATGAATCTTATAAAAATTGAGCTTGATGGCTATTTGGATGTTTTTAAAAATTAAAATTTAAAATTCACAAGCATCTGTCACCACATGTAATTTGCATAGGGTATTTTTAGGCTGAGAGTTGAAATTGAATAAAAGTTGATTTTTTATAGCAAAAATATTAATCAATCAGCAGAGCTCCATGGGCAACTGGCTTATAAGAGGTGGGAATAATTTACAAGCTTCTATGTCAACGGTTACAAGCTAACTCTAAAATTAATCACTGATGCTACAACACAGAATGTACATATCAGCAGTTAAGTGTTACTTTCTAACCACTTGCCACCATGTAAGTCTATGACAGTGAAGTGTTGTGTCACTCTGTAACAGGGTCCAAACTTAAGTATTAAAAAGAGGAATTGTAGTCACCAACTGAATACCATTATACAAAAGTTTATCCAACATACTGACATTTTTAGTCCAACCGTGAGAATGTTGGTCACTTTTGCAGCACATACAGTTGTGATTTGAAGCCCCTCCCAAGGAAAACTGGTTTCTAGTTCCGAGAAGAAGACAAGAATGAAAATAAATTATAGCTTTTCAGTGAAAAATAACACAAAATATTACACTCCCAAAAAATCAAGGAAATCTCCAGACAATTCTGATTGCAGAAAAAGCTTCTCTTTATTCACATATAGAAGGAGTACCGTCAGTGACATACTAGCTGCCCTCAATTAAGTCCAGGTAGTCATGAACATGAAAGGTTTTCTTACCATCAATGCTGAAACTTTTCTTGATTTTGCAAATTCATAACAAGAAAGTAAAACCACTATCATTGGGCTGTTCCAAAAAAAATATCTAAGGAAATAAGAATGAGCTGTTCTTATGATTTCTGTCTCCCCCTAACGAGGAAAAAATGCTCTATCTGTGTGAAAGTTCTAGCCTTCTGCACAACCCCTGTGGATATTTGAAGCAACTTTTGTGTAAATACCACACTCTCTTGTGTTCCCTGTGGAAATTCCAAAGTTGCAAAGGAATACCCTGTGGAAATTGGAGGTGGGCAAAAAGAAAGTCCCTGTGGAAATTTAAGGTCAAAAACAATGACCCTTGCTGAAATTCCAGGGTGAAACACAGACCCCTATGCCCGGGGGTGCTTGTCAGGAAAATTGACTTTGACCCTAAGGGATAGCAAAATGGGTGTGGCCAACAGCAAATTTACCCCTAAAAGATAGCAAATTTGGCAGGTCAAAACAAATAAAAGCCAATTTGAGGTCTTTTAGGGTTTTCATCCAAGTTTGCTTTGTAAATATTGGTTCTGGTGTCAGTAGCACTGCAATATATTTCTGGGCAAGGATTGGTCTGAGACTCCCCTAAGGGATAGGGCTGATTTTAAACACCCCTAAGAGATAGCAAGACCTGACAATTTTATACCCTAAGGGATAGAGCGAGCACCCCCGTCTTAAAATATGGGGGGGGGGGGGGGCTATGGAAGCTCCAGGTTCCTCGATAGGGGGTAACACATCTAAAATGGAACAGCCCATTCTGAAAACAAAACGAGAACAGGACAGGAAGATGACCTTCCCCAGCAGGTGACTGGAAACAAAACAAAAGTAATTTTGCCATTGATTTACTGGGCAATCAATATTTAAGATATTTCCTTGACCTGGTTTTACTACATTCTTCCACCAATTTTCCACTTTCTGACTTTCTATTCATTGCCATTGATTTCTAGATTGCTGGCATTAAAAAGGTTAATAAGCTGCAATGCATTAGAATGAGAATCGCCGACTGATTCTAAAAAGCTGATTGCACGTACAGAGCAATAATATCACCTGAAAAATGCGCACTTCTCTATAATTTGAAGAAATATTACCAAAGCAATGAATATTATACGTCAAACCTTATTATTTCTCCATAAGAATCGTCCTTGTTTTGTCCAAACTATGTTTTGTTGTGAGTCCAGAGCTCGTAGAGTCACGCTTCCTTCCCAAACAAAGCAACGATATTGCGTACGTTTCGAAGCGACGAGTGGCAACGCAATGTTCGCGAAATATTAAAATGTGCTCTCATGGAAGCTGAATTCAAAAAACTAAAAAGAACAACTTTTAGAGAGTTCATTGCACTTTGTATTCATCGTTCTGTTTACATTCCATCAGGTGAAACAAAAAAGTTATTTGAAGCCAAAAATAGGCATGAATTTGAAGCCGAATGGCTAAATGCGATTTCCACAATATTCACCATTTCAACATTGCCGAAAGACTTGGTGGTTACTGCAAAAGCTAGTCATATTTGGTATCAAAATCTACCTCTCTTCTTCCTCTGTCGAGTCCGCTATGGTAGGCCGAATGTTGCAAATTCAAGAACAAAAATACCGATCACATTCAAGGACACAAATCACATTCAACAATTTAAATCACATCCAAGGCCTGCAATCTTAATCACATTCAAGTGCAGATTTCACATTCAAGAAGCACGATCACATCCAAGAAACAAAATCACATTCAACAAAATATTTCACACTCAACAAATTCACACTCAACAGTTACGATCACATTCAAGAAAATAATCGCATTCAACAAAATATTTCACACGCACGAAATGTATTCACATGCAACATTCGCGATCACATTTAACAAGTTTTTGCTGTCAACAAAGTATTTTTGCTGTGGGTGTCTAGAAAACTAAGATCTAGAAAACAAAGATGAAAGATGCAAGACCTAGAAAACTAAGATCTAGAAAACTAAGATCTAGAAAACTAAGATCTAGAAAACTAAGATCTAGGAAACTAAGATCTAGAAAACTAAGATCTAGAAAACTAAGATCTAGAAAACTAAGATCTAGAAAACTAAGACCTAGAAAACTAAGATCTAGAAAACTAAGACTGACAAATTTTCTCTTATGCTTTACCATTTCGCTTTTGAGTTTCTGCAAGATCACACAGCGTCGCGACCCGTACTCCTCGCCATAAATCAAGGAAACAAAGAACCTCGAACTTTTCTGCTATAAACAGACTTCATTCCAAACAAGATCTTCTCCAACTTCAAGAATACATCCTTATTGCATTGGTCCCTTAGGTTTTTGAAACTCACGATGTACAAATCAGCCAACAAACAGCGCAAGCATTCGATAACAAACACTTATTTGTCCGCCATGTTGGATTCAGATGCTGGCTTGTGGGTTGCCTGTGGTGACAAAAATCCGCAATGTTTCTCACAAAAATAGAAGCAAGCGAAATGGAAACCACTCCAGCAGTTAGGAATAAGCTATTATTACTTTTATTCTTTGAGTTTTACCTTGCCACCAGTGATATTTTCTGAGTTTTCACAGGATCTTAGTTTTCTAGATTGCCCATACAAAAATGGGTGCAAATCTAGAAAACCAAGATCCTCAATTTTTCTCACAAAATACAAGCAACCAAGACAGAAACAACTGTAATAGTATAAATAAACTACCAGTAACTTGATTCTTTGAGTTTTACCTTGTCACCAATCATATTTTCTGAGTTTTCACAGGATCTTAGTTTTCTAGATTGCCCATACAAAAATGGGTGCAAATCTAGAAAACCAAGATCCTCGATTTTTCCACAAAAATAGAAGCAATCAAAGCAGAAACAACTCTAACAGTACAAATAAACTACCATTAACTCTATTCTTTGAGTTTTACCTTGTCACCAATCATATTTTCTGAGTTTTCACAGGATCTTAGTTTTCTAGATTGCCCATACAAAAATGGGTGCAAATTTAGAAAACCAAGATCCTCAATTTTCTGACAAAAATAGAAGCAATCAAAGCAAAAACAACTCTAACAGAACAAATAAACTACCATTAACTCTATTCTTTGAGTTTTACCTTGTCACCAATCATATTTTCTGAGTTTTCATAGGATCTTAGTTTTCTAGATATGGGCAATTTTCCCATACAAAAATAGGTGCAAATCTAGAAACCAAGATCCTCAATTTTTCTCACAAAAATAGAAGCAATCAAAACAGAAACAGCTTTAGTAGTATGAATAAACTACCAGTAACTTGATTCTTTGAGTTTTACCTTGTCACAAATCATATTTTCCGAGTTTTCAGAGAATCTTAGTTTTCTAGATTGCCCATACAAAAAGAGGTGCAAACCTAGAAAACCAAGATTCTCAATTTTTCCCACAAAAATAGAACATCGAAACAGAAACATAGCTCTAGCAGTATGTATTAACTGCCATTACCTTGATTCTTTGAATTTTTTTACCCCTAGGGGACTTCCCTATTTTTTGGGGCAGGTGTGCCTGTGGCTCAAATGAATTTTCAAAATCTGCTCAAATTTGCTAGCGTATGTGGGCACTAGTGCAAAAAATAGCCTGCACAAAAATGGAAGCATATATATTTGCATTATAGAGCAATTTCTGCACGTTCCACAAAATTGACACCCAATCTGCAATCGTTTTTGGCCTTTTTCGCAAAAATGTTTATAACCATTTTTGTTATCTTATTTTTGACCTAAAAATGGCCGGCAAAGTCAGAAAAAGTGCTGGCTATCACCAGCAGCTGGCTGCTATTTTGAACCCTGTGCTCATCCGCAACTTTCAATTTTCTCCCTAAAAGGTAGCCAAAAGGGCGTGGCTTAGTTGATTTGACCCCTAAAGGGTAAAGGATACACCAACAAGACAGTGTGATATTGATAAAACCACATTGTTGCCTTATTTTGCCCCCCCCCCCCCCCCCCCCACACACACACACACCACACAGAAGGGTGTTGAAAAGTGCCCCACCCCCTGGAGATCAGGAATTTCCTTTGCCCTTCTGTGGAGGGGTTTTGGATATTTTCTGGAACAACACATTTTAGTGTAAATGATATCATCTAGCAATATAAATAGTCTAGGTGTAAATCTATAAAACCAAGAATCTCATCTTTTTTTTAGCTCCATTCCAATCAGGAAGCATGCCACCCCCAGGGGGAAACTCGGATATAAAAATGACGGGGGTCGAACATATCGTTTTGGGTATGAAATTTGTAGTAAAAGTATTTTGGGGGTTGAAATTTTTTTTTTTTTTTTTTTTATACTCTTTATTAAGTTTTTCAACATACTATTTTAACAATTAACAAATTATTCCCTAACAACCTTGCACTACCCTACTACACTACACATTTAAAACAGACAAAAATAATAATACAACAACAAAACAAAAACAAAAAAAAACCAGCATGTTATGTCAACAGCCTCATTGCGAAATTGCGTTTTTCAATTTTTCCCATTTTTTTAAATGTATCAAGACTTTATTTTACTATAAGCTATACGTGATTCTATTATTTCATATTGGTTTAGGAGATTTTTAAAGAGACCAAGAGATGGAGTTCTTCCTGTATCCCTTGCTTTGTATAAAGCAAGTTTATAAATCAAAATGACAAAATTATTAGTTACATCTGGTACTCCCAGTACAACATCAACTAAATCAAGCTTGGGGAGAAAAATACCATTCAATTCCAGCCACGCCCTAATTTCAAAGTAAAAATTCTTTGACTCAATACATTCAAAAATAAATGATCTATTGTTTCTTTTTGAATATGGCAGAAGGAACAACTAGGTGAATTGTTTAACCGGAATTTCCATAGATCAAAATTGAGGAATAAGCAGTTATTCAAATTCTATATTGAAAATATCTTAGATATGTATCAATTGCTGTGGTATAAATACGGGCATATATTACAGCCCAATCTAAGTCTTCTTCTATATTTATTCTGGTCGTAATATTCTTTTGAGTTGTTGGTGGTGTACGCTTTTCTTGAATTAAGCTCTTATATATAATTTTAGACTTTTTTACATTTTCAATATCCAACTCGTTGTCCGCGATTTTCAACTTACAACTCGCCCCATCATATTGTCTCACAACGTAATTTGATGCTTTCAATAATTCTTTCCACTTTTTGGGGATGGCGTGAACTAGTCCAGCCCATTGAAGAAATTTCGCGTCTTCAACCCCTTTATCCTGAACGTATTTCCAATCGAATCCCTGTTGATCACAAATTAGATCTCCAATTCTGCAATCCCACAATCAGAAAACTTGATAGGAAGAACGAGCTGTTATTTATTTTAATAAATTTATTATTCCATAGCGGTTGTCGCAAGACAGTGGATGCCTGATCAATGATATTCTTATTAAACACATTTCCCCCCTCTTTCAAAACGCTCTGATAAAAAGGCGCTAAAGAATTCGGAATTCTATTTATATCAAAATTTTCTCGGATTGCATTTAAACCGCCTATTTCCTGCAAGATATATGATGGAAGTAATTTCCATCTACTAGACTCAGAATTGAGCAGTGCTACCGCCCATTTGATTCTGTTAGCTTTTATCATTGAATCAAAGTCTGGTGCATTTAATCCACCTTGCGAATAATCCCCTATCAACGAGGAGTGCTTGATTTTTGGTTTCTTTCCGTTCCATATAAAGTTCTTTATTTCGTCTTCCACCAACTTCACGAATTCCTTTGAAACATCTAATTTGGAACATACATACATCAATTTGGGAAGTGCTAGTGCTCGCACCACCTGAATCCTACCATATAGAGTAAGCGACCTAGTACGCCACACAGACAATACGCTGCGTAAGTTAGTTAAAATGCGATTAAAGCTATTTTTATAATGTAATGATGTGTCGTGGGAGAAAAATATTCCAAGAATTTTTATTCCATCTTTATTCAAATCTACCCACTTAAACTTTTCATATCTACTTGACATACCGCAATATACCCCTATCTGAGCAATTTCGGATTTCTTTATGTTTAATTTCAATGAAGAATAATAGCTAAACAGGGATAACTTCTCTAATACTTTATCTAAAGCCTCCAAATCGTGTAAAAAAAAACGTAGTATCGTCGGCAAAAATCACCATTTTTTGTTCCTCGCCTCCTATGTTTATCCCTCTGATGTCAGCGCAGTTTCTTATCATAATGGCCATAATCTCGATGACTAAAATAAAGATAAAGGGTGAAATCGGATCGCCTTGTTTTGTTCCCCTGCTAATGGGGAATAAATCCGTTACGTTTCCATTATTATTAACACACCCTTGATTGCCTTCTACAAGGAGTCTAATCCACTGTATAAAATCATCGCCAAAACCGAATTGTTTTAAAACTGCAAAATTATATACCAGGTATTTGGGGGTTGAAACATCTGCGGGTATTTTTGGGGGGTTGAAACTTCTGACAGGTTATCAAGATACTGCCTTAAGCTGAAGCTATTTCCAGGAAACATAATGGGATAGTTGATGACAGGCAAAGAAAAAATACAGCTACTCTTGGTTTCTAGATTTGCACCTATTTTTGTATGAGCAATCTAGAAAACTAAGATTCTCTGAAAACTCGGAAAATATGATTTGTGACAAGGTAAAACTCAAAGAATCAAGTTACTGGTAGTTTATTCATACTACTAAAGCTGTTTCTGTTTTGATTGCTTCTATTTTTGTGAGAAAAATTGAGGATCTTGGTTTTCTAGATTTGCACCTATTTTTGTATGGGAAATTGCCCATATCTAGAAAACTAAGATCCTGTGAAAACTCAGAAAATATGATTAGTGACAAGGTAAAACTCAAAGAATAGAGTTAATGGTAGTTTATTTGTACTGTTAGAGTTGTTTCTGCTTTGATTGCTTCTATTTTTGTGAGAAAAATTGAGGATCTTGGTTTTCTAGATTTGCACCTATTTTTGTATGGGCAATCTAGAAAACTAAGATCCTGTGAAAACTCAGAAAATATGATTGGTGACAAGGTAAAACTCAAAGAATCAAGTTACTAATAGTTTTTTTTGTACTATTAGAGTTGTTTCTGTCTTGGTTGCTTGTATTTTTGTGAGAAAAATTGAGGATCTTGGTTTTCTAGATTTGCACCCATTTTTGTATGGGCAATCTAGAAAACTAAGATCCTAAGAAAACTCAGAAAATATGATTGGTTACAAGGTAAAACTCAAAGAATAGAGTTAATGGTAGTTTATTTGTACTGTTAGAGTTGTTTCTGCTTTGATTGCTTCTATTTTTGTGAGAAAAATTGAGGATCTTGGTTTTCTAGATTTGCACCCATTTTGTATGGGCAATCTAGAAAACTAAGATCCTGTGAAAACTTAGAAAATATCACTGGTGGTAAGGTAAAACTTAAAGAATCAAGGTAAAAATAGTTTATTCCTACTGCTGGAGTGGTTTCCATTTTGCTTGCTTCTATTTTTGTGAAAAACATTGCGGATTTTTGTCACCACAGGCAACCCACAAGCCAGAATCCAACATGGCGGACAAATGAGTGTTTGTTATCGAATGCTTGCGCTGTTTGTTGGCTGATTTCAGTACATCGTGAGTTTCAAAAACCTAAGGGACCAATGCAATAAGGATGCATTCTTGAAGTTGGAGTAGATCTTGTTTGGAATGAAGTCTGTTTATAGCAGAAAAGTTCGAGGTTCTTTGTTTCCTTAAATTTATGGCGAGGAGTACGGGTCGCGACGCTGTGTGATCTTGCAGAAACTCAAAAGCGAAATGGTAAGAGAAAATTTGTCAGTCTTAGTTTTCTAGATCTTAGTTTTCTAGATCTTAGTTTTCTAGATCTTAGTTTTCTAGATCTTAGTTTTCTAGATCTTAGTTTTCTAGATCTTAGTTTTCTAGATCTTAGTTTTCTAGATCTTAGTTTTCTAGGTCTTGCATCTTTCATCTTTGTTTTCTAGGTCTTAGTTTTCTAGACACCCTTTTTGCTGTCAACAAATCCCATGATTCTCTGTGGTCACCACAGCAGGCCCATCGAGAGTTGAACCCATTCTTCCTCGCTCGCCTTGCATGATTCATTTTCAAAATGGCGGAGGCGGAAAGCACAATCGACGCTGAGCAATACTACATGGACTGTTTCTCTGACATAGTGGACCTTCTTGCAACGTGCGAGGAAAGAAACAACTGCATTAGTTCTCCCACTATTGAAGAAGTAATGTATCGTTTGGAAACCGCAGTGAATTTCGTAGATCAATGCTTGCCTTTGGTAAATCAGGATGTGAAAGGGAACTTGGAAGATGTTTCTAGAAACCTTCAAGTGCTGTATCAAAAATGGCATCGTAAACTTCAGGAAATCGAGCTGAGATCCGAACCGAATTGTACGCATTTAGCTGTGTACTCAACAAGTTCTCCAGCTACGAGTGAACGAACGGGACCTGGAAGACCTAAGTTCACAATCGAAGAAGAAGCACTGCTTCATTTCAGGCACCTCGGCTTTACTTGGAAGGATATAGCAAGTCTGTTACTGGTCTCACGTTGGACTTTGTGGAGACGTGTGAAAGAGCTGGGAATTAAAGAAGAAACAGGCTTTTCTGAAATCGAAAGTGATGAGCTGGACCACATTGTTCGCTCTTTTATGACAAGCCAAGGGAATATGGTTGGCTATCCAATGGTCCGTGGTCATCTACGCGATATTGGAATTAAGCTTCAGAGAAGCCGTATCAGAGCAAGCATAGCTCGAGTGGACCCCATTAATTCGCGACTTAGGTGGGCTACTGTGGTTTCTCGGAGGAGCTATTCAGTACCCGCTCCCAATAGCCTTTGGCGGAGCGACTGCAGAATACCCCCTCGCACATAGCTCCACCTTTTCAAAACTGGTCAACTGGTCAACTGGTCAACTTGTCAACTGGTCAACTCGTCAACTTGTCAACTCGTCAACTCGTCAACTCGTCAACTCGTCAACTCGTCAACTGGTCAACTGGTCAACTTGTCAACTCGTCAACTGGTCAACTTGTCAACGCATCAACTTGTCAACTCGTCAACTCGTCAACGCATCAACTGGTCAACTTGTCAACTCGTCAACGCATCAACTTGTCAACTCGTCAACTCGTCAACTCTTCAACTGGTCAACGCGTCAACTGGTCAACTGGTCAACGCATCAACTTGTCAACTCGTCAACTGGTTAACGCGTCAACTCGTCAACTGGTCAAATGAACTCTTTAACTTGTCAACGCGTCAACTCGTCAACTTGTGTATAGAGAACTAGTTCTTTCACGCGCATTTTTAGAACGAGGCTATGTGTATAGTGAACTAGTTCTCTCGCGTGCATTTGTAGAACAAAGCTATGTGTATAGTGAACTAGTTCTTTCCTGCGCATTAGTAGATCTAGACTATGTGTATAGTGAACTAGTTCTTCGCAGCGCATTTATAGAACAAGGCTATGTGTATAGTAAACTAGTTCTTGGCAGCGCTTTTATAGAATGAGGCTATGTGTATAGTGAACTAGTTCTTTCACGCGCGTTTATAGAACGAGACTATGTGTATAGTGAGCTAGTTCTTTCCAGCGCGTTTGTAGAACGAGACTGTGTATAGCGAACTAGTTCTTTCAAGCGCATTTATAGAAGGAAGCTACGTGTATATTGAGCTAGTTCTTTACAGCGCATTTGTAGAACGAGGCTATAAGTATAGTGAACTAGTTCTTGGCAGCACTTTTATAGAATGAGGCTAAGTATAGTGAACTAGTTCTTTCACGCGTGTTTATAGAACGAGACTACGTGTATAGTGATAGTGAGCTAGTTCTTTTCAGCGCGTTTGTAGAACGAGACTATGTGTATAGCGAACTAGTTCTTTCACGCGCATTTATAGAACGAGGCTATGTGTATATTGTGCTAGCTCTTTCCAGCGCATTTGTAGAACGAGGCTATGTGTATAGTGAACTAGTTCTTCCCTGCGCATTAGTAGATGTAGACTGTGTATGAGAACGAGTTTCCTCCAGCGCATTTATAGAACGAGGCTATGTGTATAGAGAACTAGTTCTTTCACGCACAATTGTAGAAGGAGGCTATGTGTATAGTGAACTAGTTCTTTCCAGCGTAATTGTAGAACAAGGCTATGTGTATAGTGAACTAGTTCTTTCCAGCGTAATTGTAGAACAAGGCTATGTGTATAGTGATCTAGTTCTTTCACGCGCATTTATAGAACGAGGCTATGTGTATATTGAGCTAGTTCTTTCCAGAGCATTTGTAGAACGAGGCTATGTGTATAGTGAACTAGTTCTTTCAAGCGCATTTATAGAACGAAGCTACGTGTATATTGAGCTAGTTCTTTCCAGCGCATTTGTAGAACGAGGCTATGTGTATAGTGAACTAGTTCTTGGCAGCGCTTTTATAGAATGAGGCTATGTGTATACTTTCCTGCGCAATTGTAGAACGAGACTGTGTATAGAGAACTAGTTCTTTCCAGCGCATTTGTAGAACGAGACTATGTGTATAGTGAGCTCTTTCCTGCGCGTTTGTAGAACGAGGCTACGTGTATAGTGAACTAGTTCTTTCCTGCGCAATTGTAAAACGAGACTGTGTATTGAGAACTAGTTCTTTCCAGCGCAATTATAGATCAAGGCTATGTGTATAGTGAACTAGTTCTTTCACGCGCATTTATAGAACGAGGCTACGTGTATAGTGAACTAGTTCTTTCACGCGCAATTGTAGAACGAGGCTATGTGTATAGAGAACTAGTTTTGTCGCGTGCATTTGTAGAACGAGAACTAGTTCACTATACACATAGCCTCTTTCTACAATTGCGCTGCGAAGAACTAGTTCACTAGAGTGGTTTTCATCCGACGTGAAATAGATACTAACAAAATACGCACTGCTATACACTACGAAAGTCATTTCTATTTTATTCCCCTTTTTAATTATGACTAGTAGACACTATTAAACACTGACTATTGGGTTTTGTTTCACAGCCGGATGAAAACCGCTCTATACACATAGCCTCCTAAGGCTGCCATCAATTTCCGTTTTTTAGAAAAATATACATAATGAAATGTAGACGAACAGCTTTAAAACGATATCATTTGAAGCTGTTCCTCGACCTTTCATTATATATATTTTTCTAAGTTCAACTGGTTGACAGATTCCTTTTTTCACGATCCAGTTTGGCAAAATACCTCGTTCTCGGATTTTCATATTTTAGTATACACTCCGTGTTTTTAGACCGACCCGTTGACGTGTTGACGCGTTGTCACATAGCCTCCTAACGCTGCCATTAGTTTCCGTGTTTTTATACCGAACCGTTGACGTGTTGACGCGTTGACATATCGCCTCGTCGACTCAGTGTGGTCGCGTTGACGCGATAACGCGTTTCTTTTAGGGTATAGCTATACGCGAGGGGGTATTCTGCAGTCTAGCCCCTTTGGCATATAGATGGCCATCATAGTTTGATTACCTGGGGTTTCGTCATACATGGATGCATTGATGGTTTTTCTCCCTTAATCTGTTTCCTTGAATGCTCTACCAACAACAGGAAGGAGACTGTAGAAGCACTGTTCTTGACAAGTGTCCAAAAGTATGCGTGGCCTTCGCGTGTCCGCACAGATCATGGTGGAGAAAATGTTCTGGTGTGGGAGCATATGAATGCTGTTAGAGGAGAAGGGCGGGGATCAGCTCTTGTTGGCAGCTCAACCCACAACCAACGGATTGAGCGCTTATGGCGTGATGTCTTTAGATGTTTTGGTCATGTGTTTTATTACACATTCAAAGCAATGCAAGAATGTGGGCTTCTCGACATAGAAAACCCCATCCACAAGTTCATGTTACATTATATTTACCTTCCAAGGATCAATCATGCTATTTCAAGTTTCGCTGCTGCATGGAACAAGCATCCCATCAGAACGGAAAGGAGTTGGAGCCCTGAGCAAATGTGGTCAAATGGGATGATAGACATGGCCAATGGTCAACTTCGTGAAGTGGCTGATGTTGCTGATAATGTGAATGGTACCGACTTGGAGTGGTACGGCTTCGATCCAGGGGCACCCCTTCCTCCAGATGATGGTCTTTCCATTGTTGAAGTTGAGGATGTGAACTTGGAACTTTCAGATGATGTACTTACACGTGTGGCTGATACCATTGACCCACTTGCACATTCAACATCATTTGGTATAGACATTTTTGAAAGAGGTCTGTCATTACTCCAGGATTTGCTTTCAAACATCCAGGAATAATCAACTTTTGCAAGGATTGTTTGAGGAACTTTAATGTTTCATAAAGATTACATAAAGATTCCATAACCAAGACAATCCCTGTAATACCATTTGTGATTCAATAGAAAGTTATTCAAATTAGACTTGCGTTTTGTACACCGTTCTCAGACACACACAGACAAGTGGGCAAGAAAACTTACAACAGCAAAACGTTTCGCTTAAGTTTCCATGGCAAAGCACGCTCCATTTGTGTAAAAAAAAGTATGAGAAATGGCACCAAAAATGCAAGGAAATGTGAATAGTCATCAAATCATTATCGAAAGTGAGTTCTACCTTTGTAAGTTTTGTTGCTTGCCTTTGAGTCACTGTGAACAGATAAAAGGACTTTTAAGCTGCAGGCTTTTCATGAGTGTAAAACGCAGAAAAAAGCATGCAAGTCAAAATTGCAGAAAAAATCCTGCTGAGCAAATTATAACTGTTAAGCCACATTCAGCTTCCTAAGTACCCAAAAATATAAATCATTGTGTATTTCAGTATTGCGGCCATTGCCAATGTCTGCCCTGTGCTTGGCACTCTTTAGTTGTTTCAGCTTTTGATCACAAAAGGGAATTTGACTGATATTTTAACAAGTCTTATGCGTTGTTTCTTGTTTCTAGCAATCCTGAAAATCATTTTTCTCTGGGGGAGTGTGCCCACAAACATTTCAGACAAAAGCCCTATCAAAAATTCATTCAAAATAAAATAAATCACATCTTCCAAGAGAAATACCAGCTCAAAAGGATGTCTGAATTGAATGCTAACTAGAAAAGACCTACCTAATAATCTGATAAAATGTTGGTTGCATGTAATTGTGAAAATACAGCATCTTTTGTTTTCCCTGGAAATTCAAGACAGCTTCTGGTGGTTGTCAAACTTCAATCTGGGGAACAGGGGTTGCAGATATCACTGAATTTGCTCAGTCTGTTTGATGGGGGAGGGGCTATGCCAAATTTGACCAGAATGCCACAGGAAGCCCAAAACTGCCACATTAACTACACCGGTAGAGATTTAGGACAATCAACACTTACACTATTGTGAGTTGGGATGAGAGAGAGAGAAGCCTTATTTAAAATTAAAAATTTTAACACCCAGGGTTGTCCATTCAGGTAGCCACAAGGGCCATCCTGCTATCAATAGGAGCCCTGGGTATAAACTAAAATATACACTGACATACATAAACATTTTACATAATATGATTTTTAGCATTTTAGCTTGTACTTCAGCGAGGGACTAAATAGCATGCTCAAGGCTGGATGTCAGCAAAAAAGGTACTGTTAACTATTGGTATGAGGTTTGATATGCAGTGTTTACTTGCTCTAGAAACAGCCAGAACTTTAAGTAACCAGAAGGTGTCACAAGAGCATAAATCAGAAATAAAGTATAAACAGTTCATGATTTTATTCATTATTATTTTATCATATAATAAAATAAAGCTTGTAAAATGTTATCTTTATAAGCATCGATTTAATATAATGATATGTTCAAAACAGTTTGATTAATGCAAATCACTTTTTCTATAACATCTGTAATAAACATTTTAACATAATTTCAACTAACTGGGCATTTCCAAAAAAAAAAACTCCTGTGAGGACTTGGAATTCCCATGAACTACTACTGCTAGTTCTACTACTGCACAAGTGACCAAGATGGAATGAAAGCCAAGCTACACTCAGGGACAAAAATAGCTGAGACTCTTTCTTACTGTACACGAAAAATAGAGAATTCGTTAAAACTGAGCATACTCAGCCCCCTCCCTCCTCTTCAACATTGATATGGGGGAGGAGGAGGTGGCGAAGGGCTCTGTAAAAGGGTGTGGTAGGTGTTCAAGGGAATTATTTTTATTTTAACCATAGTAATTTGCCTAGGGGGTCTCAGCTATTTTATCCCTGAGTGTAGTTCAACCTGGTAAGGTAAGGAATTCCAGGGTCCTCTGAAGGAATCTTAAAAGTAGCCATACAGAGTTGTCTGCAATGGAGGTTTTAGTCAAAATGGAGCTCTGAATTCAAGGGAGAGTGAGTTGGGGAGAGTAACACAAAAACAGGGTGGGTAAGGGGAGTTCCAGGCAGGGTAGTTCAGACAAAACAATGTCAGTGTGATTGTGAGGTCCTCAACATGGGAGTAGGGATATTTTTTTGCAACTGCCCATTTGATTAAACAATCTCAAAATGAGGTGACAATCTGATTCATGTAAATCACTGAGTTAGTAAGATAATAACTCAAAGTTAACTACTGTTTTGTTCTAAAACAAACGATAACTGTAACTATAACAAGCCTAACATTCATTACAAAGTAGTGATTTACAAATAAATGCAGAGTATAAAATATCAACTAATATAATAATCACAACTAATTTCAAAAAGGTTGCATTACTGTTATCAGATTCAACAAAGAACTTGCTGAATTTGTAAAGATTGTTCTATTTCAAGTCAACAACTACCTACTGGTTCCCTCTCAAACAACAAGAAGTATTGTAGTCAGTACCTGCATCTCATGATGCACTGATTAAAAACCTCCAAAATCAAAATAAATTTAAAAGAGGTAATAAAAGATGACCTATGCTCAAGAATCCATCGCTGCTTTTTTCTCAGGGATGGGACCAGAAGATGACAACATACTTTTAAATACTTTTCATTTGCTGGTGTTGTAAATTAAATATAATTATAATTATCTGTAAACTCTAGCTTTTAATTTCCACCCACCAACCACCAACTGCCTTCTTGAAAACTGTATAATCAAGGAACTAAACATCCTTGACTGAGCACTCACAACTTCTATTCATTTACCACAATTTAAGATATAGTTTCCTAAGCAGGCATGCACATGGAGATAAATCTTACATCACAATAAGGCTAATTGTTAATTCCTTACATAAGTCTAGTTTCCATATTGGCATACAGGCATGTGCATAAGTTCAATTTTTTCTTTTGCATCTTAGAAGTCTTTCAAAATGTGTCTTTTGACTTCCACCTCTTTACTGTAAATCATTGTACAAAAGACCCTGTCAATGTTGAACAATTAGAAATTGCTAAAAGGAATGCTGCCCTTGACTCAAGAATGTCTTGAATGCCACACCACAGGAATAAAATCTCAAGACTAGGAGAGGGCAGCATTTTACTTTTTAGCTACCCAACAAACAGTCTGTGGTCCCATTTTCTACTTAAGCATATTCAACCAGTTGTGAAACCTTTCCCTTGTATAACTGACTTCATAGCATTTTTGAACTCAGGATACTCATACTTGGACAAATGCACTGGTAACCTGAGAGAGATTATGCAGACAGACGCAAAGATGCTGTCCGTCTTACAGCAGCTAACACTAATCTTGCGAGGCAGTGTACCCTTTGCCATTTTGCTGGTACCAGTAATAAACTTGAGGAAGGCATCTAGCCCAGTTGGATCACTGTCATTTATGAAATTGAGAAGCATCTGATATACTCTCCTTTCACTGCTTTCTTCAGTAGGTGCAAAACAAAGGCTGCCTGTCACCTTCTCAGAAGTAATTTCCCCTTGATGAACAAAATTCTCATAGAACAAGTGTGGGTACTCTTCTACTTGGGCCAAAAAGTTAAGGATAGACAAACCCTTTCTAAACTGGTCAAGCACTGCCTTCCTTTTTACAACTACATTGTGGAACATCAGAGCCTGTAAAATCTCCAACTTCTTGCCAGCCTGAAACGGGACAGTAACTAAATAAGAATTTAGTGCCTTTGTAACAATTTAGTGATTTAGAGGATCTGCAAAGCACCCAGACAACAATAAACACAGAGCCTCATATTGCGAATGAAAAGTAAATAAAATTTTAATGAAATATGATGCTTTGCTTGTAATGATGTCTGGTGCTTTGCAGTTCAAGCACTATTTTCATCATGTATCTATGGTGACTAATTGATAAACCACATACCTGAGTTCTAACAACACAAACAATTAACCACTTATATAAAACAGACAGATTTGGACATTTTGTAATGAAAAATCTGTAATTATTGTTAATGCTATTTAAGCTTATTTATACTTATGCTTCTTGCCCAACCTGTAATACAGATTATCTGAAAAAGGTTGTAAAAAAACAAATTCAATTATTATCATTATTTGATTATTATTATAATTATTGTCAATGTTGTTATATCACAGTGCGACTACATTAACCAAGGCCATCAAAACAAATTTTCTTACAAATTAGCCAATCATGATGGAGTATTTGAACAATAGATGCAACACAAATTTTCCCATTTTTAGTGAACAATGCACACATTTTTACTTGAAATCTGCAAATACACATACGTATAAGACTAGGTTTATAAACATTTTCTACACTAAAATTCACCCCTAAATAACGTAAATCATGAACATATATAATATGTCTGTAAAATGTATTGAACCTGGTTGAACAATGGTTTCTGTGGCCTTGGTTGGTGTAATTGCACTGTAAATACCCAGATTGTGCACTTTTGCATAATGGCAAACAACTTGGCTCAATGTTTTTCTTTGGTCACCTGGAAATATTAAGATTCAGAGATCTCAATAGCCCTTTACATCCTCGAGCCTCGTTTTGATGTTTTTGCCCATACATTTCTTTGTAAAAAATAGGTCAGAAAGCTAACTTTCAAAAATCATATCCCAGCCAGTTTTCGAGTAATTCTTCCCACACTTTGCAGCTTTTCTAAATACAGATGCGCTGATTTGATTTATGGACTCCTGATAACTATAATATATTAGTAATCCATATTAACATGATAAAGGTCTATTGGTGGCAAAGGATCACTGATACACATAATAAGAAAGTTTAACTGCCTAAAAGGGCAAATGGACTACTGGAATCTGCTCTAGATTTCATGCAAAACCCTGTTATTAAAAAATCAAGCTCATCGATTTTCAGGCTTTCGATGCCCAATAATCTAAAGATTAGAATCATAAAAGATATCACTTTTTCTGAGCCACTTACTGTAAGTGTCCGAAGTTCTCCTGCTTCTGCCATGAGTCTTGTGAAATCTGACTCATCTGCTATGGCTTCAGCCTCATTATCTGATGCATCCTCCAGCTGGAATTGAAATAAAATAGTGTCAACTGCAATACACTTTGTCACTTTGAATAACCAGTTACAAATTTTACAGTATAAAAGGTAAAATGGTACCAAAGAATCATTTGTTGCCATGTAAGCAGATGCAAAACAAAACTTTTGAAAGTCAGTTTTAACGAATTTACCCTTTCAATATAGCTCAGCAGATCAGGGTCATCCACATCTTCAATAAGAGCTTGTCCTAAAGCTGCATCAAGGTCACCACTTGCTATGTAAGCATACATCACAGTGGACAAGAAAGGAAATCCTGGTCCTCCTTGCACCATACTGTGGGCAACCATCTTTCCAAGGATTTCAAAGAAACCATTCATAACAAGTTCAGTCCTATAAGCTGGTACACGTCGGTTATCTTGGCCAACAAAAATGCCTGTTATTCCTTCATTGTAGGCCAGTGAAGTGAATACACCACTAAAGATTTGTCTCAGCACCCCACCAGTGTCAATGGCTGGTTGGCCTCTCAAACAGATGGACAAGTGGTTTTTTGGATCAAACTCAGGACTCTTGTAAAATGTATACAGATCTGTTACTTCATCACCCTGATCAATTTTGATTCTTTCTCTCATGCCCCGCTCTGACATCTCGGTTGATCGCAAAAACTGCATTATATCAGCAACTGTTTTGAATTTTGGTTGTTGAACAGATTTAGAAGACTGAGATTCTGTTGTGTTACTGGAAGAGTACTGCAAGAGCCTATTTACAGCTGCATTTACATCCCCACATTCAACAACTGCCCTTCTTATGAACTCCCTCGGAATAGCTGGGAATACAGCATACAAATCCTCAATTTGTGGTGTGCTTGAGACAGAACTTATAGCCCCAGAGGGAACAAGATCATCACCATCATCATTTATGCTAGAACCAGATGGTACAGTGAGTGCATAAGAACGGGTTGATAACTGGCTAGAGGTAGGAAATCCTGCACTGCTTCTTGGTGCCCATGCTTGATTACCACCTTCATTATTTATGTTGCTAGTACCGGATTGCATGGTGAGTTCATCAGAACGAGTTGATAACTGGCTGCTGGAAGGAGCAACTCCTGCACTCCTTCTTGGTGCCGCTGCTTGATTACCACCTTCATTATTTATGTTGCTAGTAGTGGATTGCATGGTGAGTTCATCAGAACGAGTTGATAACTGGCTGGATGGAGCAACTCCTGTACTGCTTCTTGGTGCTGCTGCTTGGTTTTGGTGCACTTCATCATCTATGAATACAACAACGAGTTTCATTGGTAAGACAGTTCTTTTTTTAAGCCAATTATAATCCCCTATTATTCCAAGTGCTTGGTAATTGCCTTTATTGTTAACGCATGCTGTCCAGATTTCATGTGAAGCACATACAATTAACAA
This sequence comes from Scolanthus callimorphus, assembly GCA_033964015.1. Classification (NCBI taxonomy): domain Eukaryota; kingdom Metazoa; phylum Cnidaria; class Anthozoa; order Actiniaria; family Edwardsiidae; genus Scolanthus; species Scolanthus callimorphus. The sequence continues at coordinate 239,710 of JAWWUD010000117.1, read as the reverse complement.
TTTTACCTATCCAAAATTTGACCAAACCCTGCAGCTATTTAACATTGGGTGTAGGGGATTGGCAGTTTGTTTGATTCGGGGGGGGGGGGGGGGGGGGCAGAATTAAATTTAATCTGTCAAAATTGTTGGTATTTTTTAGGGTATTTTCAGACTCAGGGCATGAGAGGTATTTTTTAGGGTGGAAGTTTTTTCTGCCCAGGTACTTTTTTTCTGATGGTCACCCCTAGCATTTTAACCCCCCGGGTTTGATTCCAAGACGTGAATCACAATGAACAACAAATTCCAAAACTTGAAACAATCACTAGTGAAAAGCCCTACCTGTTCAAGCCCGGAATCCAAACCATGGCAGAGGTTTTTAGTGTTATTGGTGCATTACAAAGACAGGCTGTATAACATACCTGAGATATGATCATCTTGGTTTTGGTTATCTTCATCAGCAAACATGAGGGTTTCCTTAGCAATGTTCAGTCTTACATACAGTCTCCCAGTACCACATAAATGTTTAACGTGTGTGAAGTCCCAAGTGTGTCCCTCTTTTACCACTGGTCTAGAGATAGTGTTGCGCTCTCTTTTCACAAATTCAAATCGTTCTTTGTTATCAGGGGTAACTTCGTTCGAAAAAGAGAAACCAGTTCCGCTCTTATTCCCTCTTCGTTATCGTCCTGACGGAGGTCACACTCGCCTTTGATTAATATCATCGAGTCAGATATCGTGTAGTCTTCTTCGTCTAAATCGTCGAAAATTTCATCGAGGAGATAAACAGATTTCGGTAACACCTTTGCAGGTTTCTTCTGCTCATTTTTTGGCTTCTTTTTCACTAAGCCGAAGCGTAACGAGTGGCCAGGGAGTGGTCGTTTCGTGTTTCTATTTGTGAATGTTTGGACGCTGTCCGACGTGCTAGCAATCCCAGGAAGATTCGCTCCCAAATCTCGCGACGCCGAGGCTGCCGACTGTTGAATCAGTGATCTTGTTCGTTGAATAAGGCTTTGCTGGGTAGAACGTGACCCAGTTAGGGATAATTCCTCGCGAATACATGCACGGATCTCGTCTCTTAAAGTAGGAGAACTTCCACCATTACCCGACGCCATCTTGGAAAGTTTGGCGCGAAACTTCATGGAGCCCCCGATCTTATGGTCAGCGGATCTTGTAGTGGGAAAGGTCGAAAAGGTTCATGGGATTTGTTGACAGCAAAATGACTTTGTTGACAGCAAAAAACTTGTTGAATGTGATCGCGAATGTTGGATGTGAATTTATTTCGTGCATGTGAAATATTTTATTGGATGCGATTTATTTCGTTGCTGTTGAGTGTGAATTTGTTGAGTGTGAAATATTTTGTTGAATGCGATTATTTTCTTGAATGTGATCGCAACTGTTGAGTGTGAATTTGTTGAGTGTGAAATATTTTGTTGAATGTGATTTTGTTTCTTGGATGTGATCGTGCTTCTTGAATGTGAAATCTGCACTTGAATGTGATTAAGATTGCAGGCCTTGGATGTGATTTAAATTGTTGAATGTGATTTGTGTCCTTGAATGTGATCGGTATTTTTGTTCTTGAATTTTGCAACATTCGGCCTACCATAGTCCGCCATTTTGCAAATCTCTGTGAGGCTCGAGAGGTCTTCTGGGAAGTTCTAAAAATAGTTGTCAATGGCTGATTGCATTTTTAAACCGCACCGGGGGGGTTGAGGACCTATGGAAAATTTTCCAGGGGGGTTGTGTTGGACTCTGGAAATTCCACGGGAGGGGGTGTGTCGGGAGACTGGAAATTCCAAGGGGGAGGGGTGGAAAAGGTGACTTTCCAGGGGCAATTTATCCAAAAATAGATTTTCCAGGGGTATTTTGCCGGAAAAAATGGAAATTCCAGGGGAGGGGTCCTTTTATGAGGTTGGAAATTCCAGGGGAGGGGGTCTGTTTCACGAGTGGAAATTCCAGGGGAGGGGGTCTTTTTAAGGGAGGTCCTCAACCCCCCCGGTGCGTATTAAAAATGCAATCAGCCAATCGATCCTTCTGATTAGAGCCCAGTCTCCCCATTTAAGCGCGCGTCCCGTCGGGAAAAGCCGTCACAAAACATGCTGTCGATTTCGGGTGCATTTGTGCCAAGCGTGCTACCCTACCTGAAGGTAGTTGCTATTTTGCGAGCCACCGAGCCCCGAGCCTTTTGAGGCGAGCCCCGAGCCTTTTAATGTATTTTTTGCCATTTTGTTAATAAATTAAATAATGCTAACTCAATAATAAGGCAAAGTGGCAAAAAGGTTGACCATACCCCTTCTTGACATGATATTTTTTCAAGATTTTGATTACGTTTTTCAAAAACTCGCCTTTAAATAGCCTCGGGACTCGCCAAGAGGCTCGCAACCGTGGAATAGGCTTTGATTGATTCTGCGCTATCACTCAATTAATTTTACATAATTTAAAGATATATTAGATGTCTTCTACATTCATTTTATGTTGCTTTTTAATGATTTATTTTATTTTTAATTATTTATTCATTTTAAAACATGACATGCCTTGACACTTGAAACAAAAAACGTAAGTGTGATAAAGGGCAATTGATTTCAATTTTCATTCAGTATATTCTTACACAAATCTAAAAATAACTAGGTCGGTCAAGCATATATATCAGAGGAATGCCCCTATTTATGAGCCCCTGCTTACACTACTTTGTACAGTACAATTGCTGTACCTGGCATCGAGGGCAGGCAGACTGACTCAAGGTCTTAATGAGACCTTAAAGCGCGACTTGATCACTTTGGTCCGGGCCGGAACGATGGCTGTGAAAGGGAGGAATTACGCTGGTAGAATCCGTTCAAATCTTGTTGTTTCGGGGTCCATCTACCCTTAATTCTTAACGGGTATTCTCTCCTGAGATCTCCTTAGTATCGTGACCAAATTTTGGAGTCGATGCAATATTGTTTGTCGTTTTAAATTGAATGAGACTCGAGCGTCATTTTCACTGATGGCTGCCCAACAAGAAAGGCCTAATCGAGGTCGTCCTTACGCCAAAATGGCTTGGGAACACTATAAAAGCAGGATCTGGATATCGAAAAGGGTCCACGAGACATGGAAATTGTTTAAGGGCTACGGTATCTTCACCTCAGACAACGATTTTGCAGCTCATTTGCCTAAAAACCCCTAAAAACCTTCCCTGAGGCGACGTCGCGCGGGGCGTGGGTACTTTCCCTCGAAAACGAAGTGTCCCGTGATTGGTTTATTTAAACAGGGAATCCCCGTTTTGAATGATAGTTATGGGATCGGCGGTCTTTGCTCGAGCATGCGCGTACCGTGACAGTCCCGCTTTAAAGAGCCCTTGTCAGTCACTCCTTTGTTATTGTTTTCAGTCGATATCAGACAACGAATTACGTGTAGAAATATTGAAATAGTCTTCTAAAACAAAGTTTTATCATTCATTTATCGAATTCAATCGAAAATATTGCACTACATTCTCTAAATCAGCCGATGGAAATGGATGCTTTGTCTCAGTATGTTGCTAGGCTGACAAAATGGAGGCTGACAGAGGCTCTGTAATGAACAATAACCGTAAGGAATCCTGATATGAGGCCGCGAAAACGTACTCCCTTAACTATGTAGACCCAGGTCACCTACCCTTTATCTGGCAAACGGACCCTCTGCCCCTACTGTTCGATCAGACCCGCTGGCGCCTCAGTCTTCAAGCGGTCACCACTGGTCCCATCTGACCATCAGCGTGATGCGTGGTGAAACCAATCTCGTACCCAGAGCTGCCCGGAGCCATTTGAGGACCTTCGCTGCCGGCGCGCATACGTACAAAACCAGCTTGATCAGGCATCTGGCCACGCAGCTAAACACCACCATTCGTTCGCTAGCTTTTCACCCTACGCCTTTGACCCCCACGCTCTACAACTAACTTTAAGGCACGAAAAGAGTCATTTCCTGACCCACGTGCGCCAGTAGCGTCATCAGAGCCTCTCCCGCGGGGTCAGAGGAGGCCCTGGATACGAGAATGTGAAGCAAGATTTTTCCAGAGAGGGACGCGTTGTTTTTGCGTGAAGTGTTTGCACGAAATAAAATGATCGATATTGGACAGTTGCGGAACTATTGTCACCCTCTGTCGAGTACTCAAGTTGCAGCTATCCTTCCTGGAAATCCAGTGAATGCTTTCATGACCACTCTGAAAATTATGCTAACTCACTCTGGGATTCCATATTCTGGGAATATGCACCATGGAATTTCGCTCCCGTTGGTTTAAGGGTAACCACCCTGGCATTCCAGGGTGCTCTAGGACCATCCCCTGTGCTCAGTGATGGTGCACGATTCCTTTTACCCGCTAGCTGCCATCCGCCAAATATTGTAATAAAGACGGGTAACCAAAGTAAGCGTTGTATGCGCATTTATGTTAGAAGGAAATGGTGGCGGGGATCGACATGACGCCTGCACTCTGACAATCTAAGCAAGGAAATCCTTCGATAGCTCAGTTGGTAGAGCGGGGGACTGTAGAGTGAATACTGTAATCCCTAGGTCGCTGGTTCGAATCCGGCTCGAAGGATAATTTCCTTTTGGTATTTTTCATATGTACTGATCAAAGCATAGGGAAATGGAACAATTTTTTTCATTTTTGTGTGGAGCGAGCCAAACTAATATAAATAATAGCATTCCAAAAGCATGTGATCTATGTGAAATCAAGGGGATAGAGTGGAATTTGGCATGACGGTGGAATTAGCTATTGTAATAGATACACAGATGACGTCACAATGTCATGAACAAAAAAGTACGCAACGAGACGCAGTCGTGACTGTTTTTCATGACATTCTGTGACGTCTTCTGTGTTGTATCTATACAGTACATACGCACAAAAAACGAGATCTATTTGTTTTATACATATCAACAAACTGGGATTCTTGTCAACCGTGTATCTGCACGCTTGTAGCAACATGGCTCTCGACCAATCAGAACGCGCGATTTACTAGTGTTGTTGTATAAAATGTGATATTCAGTCTTTCAGGGTATTTATAAAAATTTAAAAAGGGGCGCAAAACTGCCATATCGTTACGATACTTGCGTTGTCGCAAACGAGGCCGGATGTACCTTCTCAGCATATACTCAAGCTTGAGTAAGGATAATCTATAAGTACTGAATACGTTAAGTTACGGATAATCCCGATTCTAAGTAGCCTGGTTCTACGCCATGTTTGAACTCGTGCAAATTCTTACAGGAAAGCGCCTTTTTAAATCGGATTTGCACAGTATTGAACTAAAGACCTTTATCCGACCTGTACTTGTGTACAACTATTTCACAAAAGATTGCACCGTCATAACTGCCTGTTATAGCCCGTGGTACGTCAGGGGAGCAAATAAAAACGAAATTCTCGTGTTTACCAGTGCAAGATGTCTCGCGAGCGATGTATTGCAGAATCATTTGGCATAAATAAGATGATAAGTATGGCTATTTATCCAGTGTTCATGATTCTGTTTTGGTATACCTATTTGCTCCCATGACACATCGCGGGCTACAACACATGACGGTTCAACCTTTTCTGAAATAGGTGTATGTAATATTTAAAAGCCGACTATGAGGACTTGACGGGATTTCAAAGTCCGCGCAATTAGTTCCAGTCCGAGGCGAAGCCGAGGACTGGAACTAATTGCGTGGGCTTTGAAATCCCGTCAAGTCCGAATAGGAGGCTTTTGAATTACTTCAAATACTCAATAATTATTCATGACCTAATTAGCCAACACAGAGGGAAAACGATCAATGTTGAAACATCTCCATTTATTTATTTTTTAATTCCTTGGTCATTTGAAATACTCAGCCTGTGACATAATCTTCAATCACCAACCCCTCCGTACCCTACCCAAACAGGATTTATCAATATAATCATATTTTTTTACTTGTGAAACTTGAATTACGTCACTAGTCATGCGCACAAATGAAAAGGTCAAGATTGTTTCCACAAAGCCTGTCCCACATGAAAGTTGGCGGCGCACATGCATATTGTCTGGAACAAGATCCTTTCTATTCTGCATTTCCGAAAGAGGAGACCTGTGACTTCTCACGGAACGTTTCTACAGTCTGCCTTTGTACGGCGTAGACTGAATAGTACAAAAAAATTCGACGGGGAGAGGACCTTGAAATTATGAACTTGGATTGCGTCACTAGTCATGCGCAGAAGTGAAAAGATTAAGAGTGTTCCAAAAACCCTGTCCCACATGGAGGTTGGCGGCGCACATTCATATAGTCTGGAACAAGATCCTTTGTATTTTACGCGTGTCTTCTCACGGAACAATTTCTACAGTCTGCCATTGCATGGCGCAAAGACTGACTAGTACAAAAACATTTCGATGGCGAGTGCCTTGAAATTATGAAAATTATGAACTTGGATTGCGTCACTAGTCATGCGCAGAAGTGAAAAGATCAAGTGTTTCCATAAAGCCTGTCCCACATGGAGGTTGGCGGCGCACAAGCATATAGTCTCCAACCAAAATTATTTGTATTGACTTCTCCGAGAGAGGAGACTTTTGTCTTCTCACGGAGTGGTTCCTACGGTCTGCCTTTGCACTGCGCAAAGACTGACTAGTGGAAAAACTTTTCGAGGGTGAGGACCTTGAAATTATGAATATTCATAGTTCAAAGGTCCTTGGATCTAGAAAACATTTCTAGATCCAAGGACCTTTGAACTATGAATATTCATAGTTCAAAGGTCCTTGGACCTTGAAAGTTTTCAAGTCCCACTTGCAGTATCTTCCTGGGATTTCAAGGTACTGCACGTGGTACAAAATGAGAGCTCTGGTTGGCTGATTAGGTCATGAATAATTAATGAGTATTTGAAAGGTACTTCAAATGTTGCAAAACCAGTATGGTTTCCATATGACGCAGCTGTTGTGGACAAACTTGTTCTGCAACAGCTATTGTGAGCAAAGTTGTTCTGCGACAGCTACAACATATGGAAACCGGTGGCGTTCACGACTGCTGCAACACGCTGTGACTCTTGCGATGTTGCACAACTCCGATCGTGCTGCAGGAATCCCCCGTGTTCTATCTCTGTGTGAATAGTTCAGTGCAACTGGAGTTTCGCGACGCGACTGCTACGACTGCGGTTTCCTTATGTTGCAGCTGTCGCACAACAATTTAGTTCACGATAGCTCAGCTGCAGAACAGGTTTGTCCACGTCAGCTGCATCATATATGGAAACCATACTGGTTTTACAACATTTGAAGTGCCTATACACCTATTTCAGAAGGTTTAACCATCACAACTATGTGTTTTAGCCGCGATGTGTCATGGGAGCAAATAGGTCCACCCACTAAGCGTGCTTCATTCTAGAGGTTTTGCTATTCACTTTCAACGTGGAATCACTCGCACCTATCAATCTATCAAACCCTAAATTCAAGATTATCAAGAGTTTTCAATAGCTATGGATTATCCAAAACTCAAGTGTATCAATAGTTATGGATTATTCAGAACTCAAAACTGAAAGACATGTTGCAACCGGTTTTACTGGTCTCGATGCTGGTCCACCTGACTCACTGTCCACTCGGAACAGTTTCCGAGGAGAATGTGGTTTTCTTGTGTAAAATGTGTGCTCGAACTGAATTACTTTTGAATGATGATGAACAATCACAGCTACAACTAAATCGTCCCCAAATCCAGCAGCCAAATATGTCCCAAAGTGAACATTATACCTGTATGCCCATGTGCTAGAACGAAGTGAAAGCCGAAATCGACGCCTGCACTCTAACACACAGAACAAGGAAATCCTTCGATAGCTCAGTTGGTAGAGCGGGGGACTGTAGAGTGAATACTGTAATCCCTAGGTCGCTGGTTCGAGTCCGGCTCGAAGGACGTTTTTTTTTCAAAAATAGAAAACTCTGAAGCACGTTTTGGCCCATTTTTTTTGCCGAGCTACCCAAACTAACATACATATTTACAATCAAAAAGCACATGTGATCTGTGCGGCCCTTCAAGCCCAAGAGTCGTACGTAGACGCTGCAGCGGAGCGCAATGGATTGTGGGATGAGATTAAGCGAGGCGTGCAAAGGTCACAACACTTCAGTAACCAGCTGATCTCACATCACGGTGCGCAAAGGATTGTTCGTCAAATCGAAACATTCCTAGGTCAAGCGAAAGTTACCCGAGTTTTCTGTTTTGAAGCAAAAACTAGATTTCATGATTATCGTACAAGTCAAACTCAGTTTACATTTGATATAATGCTAGATTTTCGGACATTTTTATGCTCAATTAAATTTTTTCAGAATTTGTTTGGCACGCTTGGCGATGCAACAAACTTGTTCTGATTGGCTAATTTGAGAGCAAGGAATCAGCTGGAACGCAAAAATGCACTATCAACTGAGGAACGCAAGTAAGACTGGGTACGATTCTTTTTCAAGCCGGATTCAAGGGAATAAACATGTGAGTTTGGCATGACGATGGTGCTTCATTCTAGAAGTCTTGCTTGATCTTCAACGATGTGGAATCATCACTTTCGCATGTCAAACCTTACATTCAGGATTATCCAGAGTTTTCAATAGATGGATTATTCATAGCCCAGTCAAAGACATGTTGGAACTGGTTTTACTGGTCTCATCGGGACTACTGTTTAAGTCCATCCGTGTGGATGAGGAACAGTTTCCGAGAGGGATATTTTTCTTGTGGAAAGTGTGTTCTTAAACTAGAAATACTTATGAATTGTTATGGATAATCACAATTTACAACGAAATCGTCCTCCAAAACACCGCTTTCGCTTGTTGCACGATTCCCCATCCGCTAGCGATGAGCCACAGCCAAACATTTGCAATGAAAACGGATAATCAAAGTGAGCATTATATTCTCAGTGTTAGAAGGAAATGAAAGCGGGAATTCACGCCTCCACTCTAACATCCTCATCAAGGAAATCCTTCGATAGCTCAGTTGGTAGAGCGGGGGACTGTAGAGTGAATACTGTAATCCCTAGGTCGCTGGTTCGAATCCGGCTCGAAGGATAAATTTTTTTTTCTTTTCATGTAATAAAAAAATCGGGAAAATTCTGAGACACCTTTTTTGCGACCCAAATTGCATTCCAAAGGCATGTGTGATCTGTGTTGTCCTTCATGCGGGGGACTGTAGAGTGAGTACTATAATCCCTAGGTCGCTGGTTCGAATCCGGCTCCAAGGATACATATTATTTTTCTTTCATATGTAATACAATATCGGGAAAATTCGGGGACACCTTTTTTGCGACCCAAATTGCATTCCAAAGGCATGTGTAATCTATGTGGTCCTTCATGCCGGATTCAAGGAAGAAAAAATGGGCATATTGCACGACGATGCAATTAGCTAGAACTTGTTTACTCGTTGTTCACGATATGGGCCATTCGCCATGTAAAACATGTAACTCGCTATAACAGGTATTATAAAATGACCCAAGACTTTTCTGCATTCTGATTGGTTGATGAGTGTGATTTCAAAGTCAGTAAGTGTCATATTAGAGCGGATTTCACATGACTGTCGTGAAAACAATTGCAATAGAGCAATCACTAGCCAATCAGAATCGAGAGAAATCACCACTTGCTCCTAAATGGCTTTTCTCTCAGCCAATCACAAGCCGAACCAATTACTAAGTAATTACGCAATTGTATTTACTAAAGAATTTGATTGGCTGAGAAAAACGAGTAGCCAATGAGAACGCAAAGCAATCGCAATTACATAACAAGGGTTGACAGTCATGTGAAATCCGCTCTATAAACAATAATGTCACGGTTTGTTTATAAAGGCGATTTGACATGACTGTGGCCGTAGACCAATAGACCATAATCGCGGCTAACGGTGTTTACATCTTGTTACCACACAATTCAGATCATGTGGTGCAGACTCCTTTGGGTGGATACTTTTGTTAGTTCTGCACATACACTCGTGCACTCGGTCGAGTGAGAAAATTTGACAATTGTAACCACCTAAAGGAATCAAGGAAATCCTTCGATAGCTCAGTTGGTAGAGCGGGGGACTGTAGAGTGAGTACTGTAATCCCTAGGTCGCTGGTTCGAATCCGGCTCGAAGGATATCTTTTTTTCTTTTCATATGTAATAAAAAATCGGGAAAATTCTGGGACACCTTTTTTGCGACCCAAATTGCATTCCAAAGGCATGTGTGATCTATGTGGTCCTTCATGCCGGATTCAAGGAAATAAAAATGGGCATATTGCACGATCATGTGATGATTCCTTTGGGTGGATACTTTTGTTAGTTCTGCACATACACTCGTGCACTCGGTCGAGTGAGAAAATTTGACAATTGTAACCCCCAAAGTAATCATCACATGATCTGAATTGGGTGCGAACAAGATGTAAACACCGTTAGCCGATTGGTCTATAGGCAAAGTAAATACACCAATTCTGAAAAAAACGTGTAGGAGTTTAAAAGCGCAAAGTAAGTACGAATTACTCTCGACACTCATTTAAAATCCGCTCACCTCAACATATCGCCCTAAACATATCGCCCAGGGATTACTATCCAATGCTATGCAATCCCCCTAAATAATGGGAGTCGACTACCATCATCTTCTTAAGTTATGTTTTATCACATATCAAGAAGCAATAATGTTAAATATTACATCATGATAGAATTATGTTCTGAGTCTACTCTTACACGAGCTATCTGTTTTTGCCGTTATCTAGAAGCGATATGCACATGCATGCTGTTTAAACTGCAAAGCATCAATGGTTGTAGCACACCCTGTTATGTTACCCATGTAAAGCGCTTCAGTGTACTCGTGATATTAAGCTTGTTTCCCTCAAAATGGTTTTGGCTTTGAATGTTTTGCAGTATAGTAGTTTGTCGAGTGTATGTTATAAACACGCGTATCTAATTTGTGTCCAGCATTGATCTTCTTTGATTGCTTTGAAGGAAAAGTTCGATTTCAGCCAGGAAAATGTTCCATTTTATGGGTTCTGTGATGTTTAGTGCTAGTAGTTTCACAGTGTTTTTCCCAAATGCACTTTGTCACCAGGGTGCGTTGCGAAACACTACCAAGCCCAAGCCCAAGCCCAAGCCCAAGCCCAAGCCCAAGCCCAAGCCCAAGCCCAAGCCCAAGCCCATAGGTACCCTTTCTTGGTCCCCTCTCAACTAAGCCCACGCCAATAGGTACCCTTTCTTGTTCCCCTCTCAAATGAACTATAGTTACTAGGCTAGTAATTAGTCATTCAATTCATCACTCCGCACGTCCTCTCTCGACGTCGGCATCAATCGTAGTCTTTACCATCTCGATCCAGGTAAACCTACCAGAGTTCCTTCCATACCGTACCATGTGATTTTCACTCCGTTTTCCGTCCAAGGTCCCATATCCTAAGGTCCCACCTCAAAGGCTCGTGTCCTTCGTTAGTGTCATCACCTGAGTTCCATTATTGTTAGGGACCTTAGTAAAAGACCCGAGGTGTTGCGAATGGTTGAACTGACTCTTTGATGAACAGCGGAAGCAAATCTTGAACGCCTTGGCGTAGTGCTCATTCATGGAGCCGTAGAGGATCGGATTGAGCGCGTTTGGGAACCACATCATAAGGTAGAGGTATCTATACAAGATAATCGTGTACTCCCAATTTTGGATTTGAGGATTGAGGGTGACCATGAGGAAATAGGTCTGGACGGGGACATAACAAAGTAGAAACACCACCACGACCGAGAGCAACATCTGGGTGAACTTCTTCTCCCGCTCGTGTTTCTGCTTTTCGTACACCTCGTCACTTGTCAGCTGAGATCTGCTTGTAATGCCGTCCTCTGGGACGGAGCTCTTGCGCTTGAAGAGCTTGGTGATGGAGATGCCTTTCAATTTGAGGATAATCACCGCGTAGACGCCGGAGATGATAAATATGGGAAGGGCGTTGTTGAGCAGATACAAGAAGATAGCATACCCCTTTTCGAATATCTTCTTCTCTTCTTCGGTCTTCCCGGGGAATACCTCGATACATAACGTGCCATAAGGAGTATCCATGACTTTTTTAGCACCAGCAGAAGGAAGCACACTCGCGAAGGCCACTAACCACGAGAGGGATACAACAAGGATGGTCTCTTTCCGCTGAGGACGGCGCTTGAACGGGAACACAAGCGCGATGAAGCGATCAATAGCAATAGCGACGAGTGTATTGGTAGTGACGAGACCAAACATGGTTAAACTCGGGTTAACAAGCTTGCACATTATGGTGCCCATGCTCCAGACGCCCTTGAACTCGTAAAAAAGGAGAGGAGGGAGGCATAACATAGTGCCGATATCAGAAACAGCTAAGTTCGTAATGAGGTAATAGGTGAATGTTCTCATGCGACGATGCTTGATAGGGACCAGACATACAGTTACGTTACCCGCGATGGCGAATAGAAATAGCAGGCCGTATAACACATAACGGACCACTTTAGATTCGTCAGGTTCTGGATAGTACTGTTCCGTACTCATGACGGGTGGGATCATAACTGTGGTGTTATTCCCCGGTAGGGATGAGTTCAACTCCACAAGACTCATTGCGGAACTCGATTCCAATCTTCGTTACTTCCACTATGACTGACAAGTTCTTGTTGATATTTATGTCTGCGAAACAGTCTTTATACTTGTTAATAATTAGATCCTCTCAAACTTCTGTTATACTGAAGTATTCTCCAGAAACCTGTAAATGAAATGGAGGAATCTATTAAACATCCACTTAGATATGATTCCATACAAAATGTTGCTTACTATTGGTCTCACGTAATTTGACTGTGAGATTTATCATTCAAGCTGGCAGACGCAAATACAAACAATCTCAATTCCTTTATGTCAGGACATGGAACGGGAGGCACCTATGCTAATCCCAGTTAATCTAGAGTGTGCGCAGCTAAATTTGATTAATAAAATTCCTATAGTCTAGTTAACATAGGGTTAATTAGTATAACCTTCTACAGACATTGTGCGATGAGATTGGAAAAGGTGTTTTACCAGGTACGAAAAATATCATTTAATACTTGCTTATGTTACTTAATATGTACACAGATTACAAGTAAATACATTGGTGTGTGTTGATTAACCAAGCTGTCATTGTCAAATTTGAAAACTGGCTTTGTTTCCTTGTCAAACAAGCTTAACTACATTGGAAAAAGTTCCATTTCGGTCGAAACTGCCACTTCTATGCGGAAAAAGTAAAAACTGCCCTGTATTTGTTTATTGCGCCACATTCTCTTTCAAAAGTCCACAATTACTTTCGTCATTACAGTACTTTCGAGTGGCGTTCTTTCGGTAGGGACATTTGTCAAGTTTATGATAATCCTTTAAGACAAAGCGACATTTAGCGAACATTACTAGTCTCAGTTCTGTCAATCTTTATATTATTCTCGTGTACTGTGGGATTCACTAGTGATCACGTGACAGGACTAGTCTTTTTTAACTGCCTAATCGCAATGCATGCCGGATACAAGGCCATGTTAGGCCAAGCGCGCGCAAATGTCGCACTTGTTCTGTCGAGCATTTCTTCTTTCAAAGGATGCCGCTTCATTGGACTTTATAATAGAAAACTTTCCATTGTTTCTGTTTAGAACGGCCCGACTCTGGCACGGCGTTTGCCGTAGGCCTTACACAAGACAAGTTTTCATGCTACTCACAAAGCTACGATGGCTAATTAAAATTATTGCAGGTTGCAAGGGATGTCACACGCTCGCAATTTGTCTCTCAACTTGCAACACGCTCAATGTAAATTGCAAAACTTTGAGAACCCCAAGAACAAGAGGCGCCCTAATTGGTTCATTTTAGTAACCATTGTTTTGCAAGCTGCAGAAACATGTCACAAGCAGCAACTCGTCTCGCGACGTTGCGAATAGAAGAGATCCGATCTTCTTTGTTGATCTATCGCAACAAATATTCCCTATGGCCATCAGTCGGCACAGCTTGGGGAAGTGGTCAATACATCTGTACTCGAATGGGACCCGATGGGGTGGTGTATGCCGCAACCAACCTTCCTTTAGGAAAAAATAGCCATTTTGCAAATATCTCGTAAAATAATAAATGAATCAAAACGATAGGCTCAGCACCGTCTTCTTTGTAGTTCGAGCAACACATCCATGCAAAACACCCAACACCCCTTACTCGTGCACAGAGAAAATGGGCATCGAAAAAACGGGTGGGTAGGTACAACCCGGGACCTACCACCTCCCACGATAAAATCGGGTCCCGCTCGAGTACAAATGTTTTGACCGCTTCCCTTAGTAAGGATCTGGAAATATCCGATTTCGGGTTTCCTGTGGTGTTGCTCCATTCCACTTTCCGAGGAGGGAGAGGGGTGCGACTGACAAGCTATGAACCTGTAGGCAAGCCAGCGGAAGTCTAAATCAATCTGAACCAGACAGGACTAATAACCTTTCTTCGTGAAGAGCACACCAATTAAGATGTTCACTTATGAATGCTTGACTAATTGACATGTCACATAGCAACGCCATTAACTTCCTACTGTACGAGCGTGGCATTGACATTACAAGAGAAAACGTGTGGAAAGTCTGTCATAGCTAGAAGGTATAGAATGATAAAAAAGTTCAAAGATGAAGCGTGTAAAATTCGGAATTTTAACATATCGGAGCTAGAAAAAGCGGAGTTTGAACATATGAGGCTCGAAAAGCCTCGACTCAAATTCTTTGTGGTCGATTTTTTTGGCTGAAAAACTTGAGGCTCGCGATTAAGCTCGGATTTTCACATAAAAGGAAAATCGGTAATAACGCTCGGGCACGGATTTTAAAGGGAGCTCGGAGGCTCAGCGAGACTCGAATTTTACCTTTCTATACACCTATAGCTTCAAGGTTTTAATATAATATACATTTTAGGCCTGAGTAGGACTAAATATACTTACACGTTTTTGATGATTCAGTCCTTTGATTTTTAAGAGCCACGAATGACTTGCCTCAGACATGGGTCAATATCGTCCTATTACTCCCCTTTGTAATATAAACATCATTTGCTTTTAGAGCCTCTTAATTCTCTACTCAGTTCTTAGGCCAGAAATAACCGAGCCCGGAGAGCATCTATTCTCACCCGCTTATTTAGGGATATTTTTATTTAGGTTATGTTTTTATATACAGGCCGATCTTCTGGCGACATTGTTTTTAGATTTTGCTCTTCGGCCTACGCCTCGGTGAGCTTATTGGAATTTTAAGTTGCAATTTGAATATTTGTATTTGTTGAGAATAGTAAAATAAATATTTTCGTGGCATTTTAAGGGTTAAATCCGACGTTTTAAGTCTCTGAAATATTTTAGCCATTTTGAAGTTTGAATATCCCGCAACGCGCTTATGAATGTCCCAAAATGCTCAGATTTTCTAGTCTGGTTTGACTAATGCCGATTTCTTAAAATCCAGAACTTATGATTTTCCTACGAACAGCCACAATTCTAGTATGCTTATGTAACTGATTGAAAACGCAGACAATTGAACTTGCCTGCTATTTTGGGTTATTTACTCTCAAACTGTCGCAAAAATATTGAAGTCGAACATAAGAAGCTGCCCTCTGATTAATCTGAAACAGATTGTAAAACTGATTCTTATTCTATCAAAAAAATAGTTAATAGTGAAGAATTTATAAATCGAAATTATTTCTCATTGGGGAAGGAGTCTTCGGTGTTTTGACTGCAAGAAAACTGTTTCGCGCAAGAACTGGCGACCTTATTTACATCCATTTTTTTCACTCTGCCAAAACATAGAAAAAGTTCTTCTTTCTTAATGTTAAAACCCCAATTTTTAATATACAATGCTTTTGAGTGGGAAGCTGCCCTCTGATTAATCTGAAACAGATTGTAAAACTGATTCTTATTCTATCAAAAAAATAGTTAATAGTGAAGCATTTATAAATCGAAATTATTTATCATTGGGGAAGGAGTCTTCGGTGTTTTGACTGCAAGAAAACTGTTTCGCGCAAGAAGTGGCGACCTTATTTACTCTGCCAAAACATTTTTAATATACAATGTTTTTGAGTGGGATGTCCCACGCGTCACGGCCTTGGTATACGAAAGAAATACAAGTGGCAAGCGGGATATTCCACGAGAAAGCATTGTTGTATAACTATTATTAACAGCTAAAGCCGTTTTTTTCGCGCTTGCATTTTCAAAACGTTGCTTTTGGGTTTTTCTGTTCCGCAAGTCAACAAACTAAGCCAATCAAGTTCTAGCCCTGTTTCGCCTAGTGCAGTCGACTGGCTTTCTGTCGCGACGAAAACCCAGTTGAGTGCACCAGGCGACCTGATTGGCTGAGATGGTTTGACTGAGAAACAGAAAAAGCAAAATCAAACTACGTTATGAAAATTCACAGCGCAAAACAACGGTCCTGACTATAAAAGTTAAATCTAATTTTTATGCTCACAATACAGTCACAACAGATTATCGTTATTGTGGATTGTGCGGTCATATTACTGTCATTGTGGCTAATAAGGGATAATCTGTAGGAAAGTTGTCGGAAGTTCTAGAAGATGTCAGGAAGGGAGCGAAAGTAAATTATCACTTGTAAGTGTTTGTTGCGCTAGCAATTAGAGCAATCAGGGGAGTAGTGTACACAAAACATCAACAAAAACAGTAGAAATACCTTTTTGCGTTTGCGTTCAAGAAAAACAAGTCCTTTTATGGGAATAAAGAAAATAAACAGTTTTTCTTATGAGGGCATCATTCAAGGTTCCTATATAATAGTATTTGGGTAATCTGACTGAGATGGCAAAGGCATTACAGAAAACTCGTCAAAACTGAAACCCGACAAGAAAAAATAAAAAATAAAAAACGCAGAGCAAAGTGTCTTATTGTGTGAAACAAGTTATCAATAACTGGGCTCAAAAAACCCACTTGCGACAAAGAGAAGACGAATTCATTTACCTCCACCTAACAAAATCTAATGAAAAAGTTCTTCATTAAAATCTAAATAACGCGTGTCATATTATAATGGGTTCATAAGGTTCTGATCTACAGATTGTTGCATTCAGTAGCAGGAGGTAAAACCACGAATCAGTGGGTGTTTTTTTGTGTCAAGCGTAGTTCCGAAGAAGCACATTCTCGCACGAAGACCTAAACCTGAAGGACGCGTTTTCGGTAAATCAATTTTCAAAGAACTTCATTATAGAACCTGTTTAATCTTACTTAAGAGTCGGCTAATTTTATCATATAAACACAAATATTACATATTGACATAAAGCTAGTTTTATCATATAATACAACCTACATAATACAAATATATCTAGGAGATCGAGTATTATTAGGCAAGCAAATGAAAAGAGCAGAACATGAATTATAATGTAAAAACACTTCGTAGTTTAATAAGTTGACAGAGATTCGGATTATCCGGTAAAGTTATTTATTTTATTTCTTTTCTGGTTGACTAGCTCGGTAATTAACTTGATCCTAGCAACTAAACTGGTTGAGAAAGACAGGTATAACAGATATAAGACGAGTTCATAGTTTTATTTCATCTGATTGCTGGACAAGAAAGCAAGAAGAACTTTGTGAAAAACTGGGCTGTTAGAGTTGCCTAAAGGCTAAACAAATAGGATTGAGATAGTAACTAGAAGACTGTGTATAAAGAAGCATTGTTTAAAACTAGTATATTGCGCCATTTTTGCAAAGCATTATAAGAAATGCCTCCTGTGTGAGTGTGCACACCGAGTCGTTATTCTAGAACAGTGGGGTGACTATCAAGGCATGAGGTTTCTCATTTCGTTTCATTCAAGCAGAATATTAGTAGATAAATGTGCTTTATATAGGTATTTAACCTCATTACGTTTGCTTAAACGGAGCAAAAATGAGAAATTTTAACCTAATTGTCTTTAATCCGGTCCCTTTTGACTTTGTTGGCAAAATTTGAAATATGAGTTCTGCTCATTTGATCGCATAGAAACCATAATATAAGAATCATGCAATAAACAGATCAATTTGATAAGTCATCGTTCCCTTGAGGGGGTGGGGAAATCGACATGATTTCGTTCCTTTTTTGTGAAAATAAATTGCTAATTATCTAGCTGATATTACCCAAGGATAAGCGATAAGGGATGGCGGAATAGCAAACGTTTTTTTTCAGATTAGCAAAAGAACAATTTGCTCGAGCAAGAACGGAATATTGACTTTATGAAATCATAGATCAATATGCGGTTTGGACTTTACGTTCTTTTTGTTTTGCAAAGTTGAACGAAATCATTTCGCGATACTATCAGATTTTACCTTTTGTTATTAATGACGACCCTTGTCGCTTTGACTGCTTCAAGTGAATGATATTCCACGAGAGAAAGAAAGTAGTAGGGACACGACTGCGCGAGTTGCGTTTTCCCGCCGAACTTTCTCTTGCATGTGTCGAAAACCAAAGAGTGGTCGGCCTGCCCCTTTTTACCCGCGCTGGGCTCGCTTTGTGACCGCCTAACTCATAAAACTGATGCGACTGGCTCCGAAAACTGACGTGCTCCTCGCCGGCACCTGCTGCTTGCTATATATATATATTGGAACTCGCCTTGGCAAACCCTTGGGGTCTAAGACCTGACATTTAATAACTCATTATGACCGCATTACACAGTTTGATGAGAGACCGAGCGCGCTTAGAGCTCCCGTATGCAATTAGCATACAAGAGAAGAAAATCTGCTGCCAGCTTATCGATCTACACATACAGAGAAGATAAGGATCGGCTTAGATAGTCAGCAAATCCTCAGGCGTGTTTACAATTCATATCAACAGAACTCCGGTTTATGTTCTTTAAAGCTTTTACACATTAACGACCTTATTTAGCCCCTTCGCGGCCAGGGACCCTTATAAAGATTCGCTATTTAGGAGTTAAAGAGAGTTTTCAGAAAAAAGGCCTTCGTGTTTGCATCCAGTAGAAAACCCTGCAGTGTATGTAATTTCCAATCTGAGTTATTGCAAAAAACAATTAGTAATGGCCAAAACTTGGTAGATGAACAGGGCCTATTAGTAGGGTAATATCCGCTCTCTCTGCTCTTTCGTAAATTAAAAACTCAAGCCCTTTACAATTTGGCCAACGGGAGTCCACAGAAAGCATTGTGTTTACGATTACAGGGAGGTTGTAATGACTACACACGAGAATCCTAGAGAGTGACTCATGAAAAAACCTCTACCTAGTGGGAATGCATGTAGCGAAGGGAATTCTTGACTTGAGAAAATGATACTGAAACTAAATCAGGGCTTTTGGACAACGAGAAAAAGTTTTAGAGCACAATTAGTTTGTCTGGCCTAAATTGGTTAATGTGTCAAAAGTCGACGCCTTTTCGGAGTCCTTTACAGTGTCCAAAAACAATTGCAGGAGAACTGTGATTGATGAAGAAGTAATTTGACTAGAATGTTTCAAAAAACGGACGAAAGGACACTCTAGCCATCATCTATCTATTACATTAGCGCGACTATTTTTAGCATGAAGTCGTTTGCTGCCAGTCAGCATCACTTCCTTAAGCGTTTTACATTTCATTGTGCTCAAATACATCTGGGAAACACATACAGCATGAACAAAACTCGAGCGCGAAATAACACTAGACACACGAGTATGCATGATTTTGAAAATTATCAGCTTGAAAACTCCACTAGCTATCGCATTCTGATGTGTCAAAGACAAACCAACAATGAAAGTTAGCATCTAAGTATCAATGAGATAAATGACAGATAATTGGAAAGATCGTAAGACTTACTTGTGATTGTTAGTGATGATGCATTTGGAGCGAATTATTCTGGCGAACTGAGCTCCCCAGAAAAACGAGAGAAAAAGAATAAATTCACGAATCCTTGGTAGTGGTTATTGAATGTCGTGAACCGAAATAAGAGAGATTAGAAGCGTGAGAAATTATCCTTTGCAGCTGGTTAGAGCTTGTTTATACAGCATCGTCTGAAAACCTTGCAAAAAATAATCCAGGGCTTAGCCTCCTTACCAAAATGAAAGAAAATGGCAAACAGAGTCTGCACAAAGCTTGAGATTGAAAGAAGTACAACTAATTGTTTCCGAAAAAGGCCGCACCTTCAATTCGAAAAAACTTAATATAAATAAATGGTAAAATAATGAAGATATTAATTAACGCGGCCAAACTGCTAGAAGGTCATAAGATATCATCAAAAGAAGAATTACAAAGTAATATTACATTGGACGCAAAATAACGACTGCACAAAACAAATATGAAAATTCAATATGTTTACAAAAACCCGAGCAATTTGAACTTTGTATTAGGTTATAAACATGCGCGGAATATTTTTCTCCAAACCATTTCAGTAGTTGAATTCTTCCCTAAACTTAATAAAATTTCATTTTGTTTGTATTTATAACCTCTACTGTAAAACAGCCAGTTCAAGCTTCGGAATGCCACTTTTTATAATAATCAAATATATGCATTTTTTGCTTCGAAACACCAACTTACCAAAACAGTGGTTTGGTCTGCGGACGACTGCGTTTAACGATCAACCCGCGACCATTGAATTTCCGTAATTTTGTTGATTAAATATAAAACTCATAAAGAGGTTTCCCCCTCAAGTGTCAAAAAATTATTAACTAACAGTTGCTTCTTGAGCGAATACCGCTTCTGGGGAAACTGAGTTCGTTGTTGAAGGAAAAAGGAAGAAAGAATTGTCGCCTTTTCGAGACGGAGAGCGTGGGTTTTCGGATCCGGTGCAAAAAGCGAGAAGTGTGAGATTAGAAAGTGTAGAATTTCTTTGTCGGCACACGACCCCAGGCTCAGCCGTGTGTTGTAAAACAATCTGATACGAAATTCCCTTTCGGCAAACTGGGAATTGCCCATGCACTATTTTCTGAATTCCAAACATAGCAAAAATCACAAAAAGGGTTTCGACGCACCTGAAAATCCACAGCTGGAAGAGCCAAAGGCTGTGAGTGTACTTATAAATATTGTTTTCGTTTTTCTTGCGAAAAATAAAACTGAACCAAGACTTCAAGCAATGTTAAACAAAAGTCACAGAACTTTACAAAAGTGGTTGATTCCATTGTAAGTGATGGAAATAACCTTGGTTTATTGAAAGTGCAAGGAGTGAACCGTTTTTTTATTTTTCACAGAATTGTCCCCTTCAAAAATAGCTAATAATACGGCCGGAAAACTCAAAGGATACCACAATTTGTAATACAATGGGAAGGGTAATGTTTACAATGAAAATAATAACATGTTGGATATTTTGTACTTACAAGTGAAAATTGAGAGTGAGAGAAACATATTAAAAATATACTTCCACAACAAGCTGCTCAATATATTTAACTTGTCCCCAAAAAAATCCTTTTAGATCTTACTAAGACGATTTTCATCGTCAGAAACTCTTAATTTTGCTCTTTAAGTTTTTACGTATCACTAGAAATATATTGAAGTATTCGCCCTAAATCGATAGCATATTAATGACATTCACTACACCTAAAACCATAAAGATTCTAGAAACTCAAACCCGTAAAATACTAAAGTTCAGGGTATGAAGAAATGTTTAATGAATTAACAAGTAATTCCCAGATAAGATTTTTGACCTCTTTATGGCTAATAAATCCGCAAGAAATAAAAACACTTATATTGAGTTGAAGTACTAGATCGAATGTTACAATATAACAACAACAAAAAGAACGAGTAAAACTGATGGAGAAATGTTACCTCCAGGAAAAGTGCCCACTTGTGGTTTCAATTCATTTACAACGCAATGGCTTCCTTGGCTCGGTGTTGGAGTATCTTTGAACAAGAGCACGGGATTCGGATTATGACAAGTGCAGCGCGGAAATGCGTCGACCAGAGTGCTGAAACACAGAAAAGTACCTCTACTTCATAGTTTTTTTCAGTCAACAAATAAAGGCGCTTTTAAATCCGCGATGTCATTCTCTCTAAGTATTGTTTGAAAAGCGATTAAAAGGGAACCAATAAATTCTTTCTTATTAAAGCAATTTCATGAGCCGCCTCCAGCTATTTGGTATTTTACAAAGAGCTTTTCAGTTTAGTTTCCACACTTCATTATTATATCGGCCTAGTCGAGGGAGTGAATCATTTCTAGTTCCACAGAACAAGTCTAGAATCGATGTGTCAAAATAGAAATTATGTCTTCAAAGTTATTTACAAGAGATTTCATAGTGTATTTTGCGGATTTTCACCGCGAAAAACCTTTCTAGTTATTTACAGATATTGTTATTTTACAATTCAAAATGCAAATCGGAATTGTAAGGTACAAATTGAAAAAAAGGATGACAAAGAAACTTCCTTCGTTTCATGAAGTAGATGTAATAAGTTTTTGATATACTGTGAAAAGTTGTTTCCTGTGACGGGCGAAACACGGACAACGGATCTTACAATCCAGGAGAAAAGTAGAGGAACTGAGAGCCTATTTTAAAATCGTAAGGCAATTGGAAAGATAGAAAATCAGAAGTAAATGAATGAGTCATTAAATATATTCTGTTAAGGCGGAAATTGTGTATATTGGTCTCTATAAAGAAAAATATTTTCATTCATTTATACAATTACATAAGCGACCAAGATAATTATACCTCGTAATTAAGCAGCAGAAAAGTAAATTAAAGGCCTTATTTATTTAAGAAAGACCAAAACATAAACAAGGAATTTATGTAAACTGCGACAAAGCAGTGCCCCAAGGCCAGAAATGTGATCCAAAGTCATCCAGAATAAAGTGGAAAACTTGAAAATTCCAGAGCACTTGTCCGAGACGGACACTGACTAAATCTCTGACGTGTGAAAGTACTTCTAGCTATTCTGCTGTCGTACGCATGAACGTGCGTCCTAGTACGCGTTTGTATGAAGGAACGCGGCGAGTCCTAGTACGCGTTTGTATGAAGGAACGCGGCGAGAACTCTCGAATAAAGCCATCACAGTTTCGTGCTGTGAATGTTCAAGGTTTGATTTTGCTTTTTGCTGATTTTGCTGTTTCGCCTAGTGCAGTCAACTGGCTTTTCGTCGCGACAGAAAGCCGGGCAACTAGTGCACTAGGCAAAACAAGGCAAGAACCTGATTGGCTTAGATAGCGGAACAGAAAACAAAACAAAATCCCAAACACAAAAATGCGCAGCGCGAATCAACGGATTTAGCTGTAAAACATATATGGACTCCTTCCAATCTGTTAGGATTTAAAGGAACCTAATTAATCCTCTACATGTTACCCTACTTCAGTGTCCACGAAAAGTTTCTTGTTAGAAGCAAGAAAAACTGCAGAAGTGCTTTTCAAAGATTTCCTACGCAATTCAGTTTCCAACGAAAATAGAAGATTTCCTACGAGTGTTAACAGCTTGTACATTTTATGCCTGGGCAATATCTTATATGTCGGTCGAGGTTCCACAAAACACATAAACGGGTGATAAATATAGTACCATGACGTCATTTATAACAAAACTGTATTATTACTTCAATAGGTTTCATATTGAATGGGCTGCGGTTGATTCCAAATTAGATTGTCTATTTGTGGGCGAGGACTACAATATCGATTTCTTGAAGTAAAACACATTACAACTTATTGCTGTTCTGCGCTGAACAGAATTAACTTTTGGAATAAAATCGTTTATCCTTAGAAACCAAGGTTTTTTTTTTCGTGATCGAGTGAAAGGATAGACAAAAAAAAAGAATTGGTTTCTAGGATGGAACTGCATTTTTCCAGAAAAATAACTTAATACAATAAGTTAGTTACGGTGGCCGGCTCACCTTAGTTTTTTCTGAATGACCAACACATTTTAAACAGCTGTTGTTCCCAAAAAGAAGCTTTTCTCTCAAAGTTTTACTCGCAATTCTTCTAGTGATATAATTGAATTTTGTTGTCATCTGCCAAATTCGATTTTCTATTCGTGAGGGAGGACTTGAATATTGATTTATTGAAGTAAAACATATTAGAACTTATCACTGTTCGTGCTGCGCGGAATTAACTTTTTGAATGGACTGTATCATCCTTGGGAATCAAGGGTTGTTTTCAAACTGTCTTTTATCTTTCGTGAGTGACACGTTATGGATAGAAACCCCCTAGGATTGAACGGTTAAACTGCATTTGTTCCAAACAATACACCAAAGGTATACACAAAGGTAAAGAAGGAAAAGTATCTGCCTAGTTATGCGAGAGGAAATAAACTTGAATATTGAACTTAAACGGTGTTGTATTAAAAGCTCTCTATGGAAAAAAATATATATAGTAACAATAATCTATTTCTGTGCAAAAAAAAAAAAACAAGAACAGAAAAAACACAGCACCATAGTAACAATAACAATGGCAATGAATAATAAAAACGGGACATGTTGGTAAGTGAACAATAATCCTAATAATATTTGCACATTATTCAACAAGTAGTCACCAAAGGCGGAGCCTGAGGCGACCAATTGTTTTTAGTACAATAACCCAAGTGATTCATAAGATTTTTAGACAAAAAAAATCCCAATCCCGACTCCCAATCCTTTCACCGGTAGGTGATTATAGCAAGAGAAAGCGAACCTCTCGACCAATCAGCAAGCGGAAATTCTTATAATCACTTGAGTAATTATACTAATACTGTATACTTTCGAATGCGGCTTAGAGATGCAAACTATAGAGACTATCTACAGCACGAAACTACAGTGAATGGGTGTTAGTCTATCCACGAATCGATGAATGTTATCACGATTGTAATATAAACCAACGCCCCCTGCTTCTCTTACGCCCCCCATGTTCTGGTTATGTGAAGTGCTTTGTGAGACATCAATTTTCCATGGCCAAATCAATGCAACATCAATTCAACATCATCAAATGCTGAATGTTGTTGAATCACATTTTATCACCATGCATCCTCAAAATGACAATAAATAACATAGTAACAAGTAACACATACTCTTGGTTGTAACTACATTATTGGCAGCACGTATCTAAAAGATAAGCTATCGCACAAATGTAATATCTTTTATGTGAAAATCCTAAGCGTCTGTCAGGCAAACGTTTGTGATTGGCTGAAGGAGGGGCACCAACACATGAAGGGATTCCCTGCTCTTTGCAGAGAAAAATAATAGCAGAATAAAAATTGTTACAACTTATTATAAAAATTATTACAAATTGTGGTACCTAATTCAAAAAAGGCTTGCCTTGGGGTTTGTAATGTCAGATCCAGGGTAGGTGCGTTACCTGCGGACTCACTCCCTTTGTAATACAAAGAAGTCCTTGAAAGACTTATTTCTAGTAGCTCTACTGACAAATCTGGCTCTTCAAAACCAAAAGCGCAGCCCTCCTTCCAAAAACCTGGATCCGCCCCTTGCTGTTTGGTATTTGAAAAGCATTTTTGGTGGACACTCAAGCAAAGAATCGCACTGTACTCTGAGAAGATTTTCTCAAAGTCCTTTCGTGTTTGGTTGGCCTCGCTTCGTGACTCACCTCGGCTCGCTTCGCTCGTAATTGTTAAGAGGTCGACTTGTGGCAAGTCTATATTCTGAGCTTCAATGCCCCAAATCCAAAAGAAATGTTTATTGAAGTTGCGGTATACGAGTGCGTATACATTGTTGGGAGGAGGGGGAATTTTATGTCCTTATACGCCCTCCTTTTAGATAAATATTGTAACTATTATATTATAAAAGAGTGCACGACGGACAGAGTGGACGCTTGGATCGACGGCTCTAGATTTGAGAGTGATGTTTCCATTTAAGCTGAAAATCACGTAAGCCCATCGTCTAGAACATTGAAATTTTAACAGATTTACAAATATCTGCTTGCCATTTGATAAACATATACGCCTTTCCTCTCGAGTTCGTAATTACATTAACCGATAATAATTAGCTATCGCTCAAGGTTAAAAATCTCAAAGGTCGATAAAAATCGCCTCCAGCGAAATTTCTTCAAATGCCGATAAAAGGTTTCTCGTCCAATGAAACAATCCGCCAGCTTTTCCCGCCTTTCATCTAGCGACCTCGAAGCCGACGTCATTACAGCTAAAACCGTTTTGCTTTGTTCGCAACACACAATCTAGTGCCATCAGTGTTTCCTTTTCTCTCGATAAATTGCAATTTTCCAAATAAAGATTGTTGTTGTTTGTTGTTGTTGTTTGTTTCGCGCTGTGCATTTTCAAAACGTCACTTTCTGTTTGGGATTTGGGTATTCTGTCCCACCAGTTAAACCAAGGAGGCTTATGGGCCAATCACAGTGGCGGATCCAGGATTTTACTAAGGGGGGTTCCGTTTCTTCTTCACTCCTTCGTCGTCTACCAGCGGTCTGGGTTACGCAATAAAATCCTTATTGTTCTGAAGCTCAAGGGGGGTTCCATGGAACCCTTGGAGCTCCCTCTGGATCCGCCACTGAATCAGGTTTTTGTTTTGAATTTCCACCCTAAAAATACCTGGTCAGAAAAACTTTCCACCCTAAAAAATACTCCTCGGTCCTAAAATACCTTCTTCACAGGGATTTCTTCAGCTCACCGCTTTCATTTACAGAACCCCTAAAAAATACCAGATCGCCAATGAATTTTAACCCCAAAAATATGACGGTCATACCTTCTATCCGAAGGGAGTACCCCCTCCCCCCCCCCCCCCCCCCGGATTAAAGGCCGCGCATTAGACCTTTACCTAAGTATGCAAATTACCCATTTAAAACCACATGATATTTAGAAAAATCCTTTCTCTTTCTGAAATTTTTTCCGCATTTTCACGTGGGTATGGAACCTTTTCAAAAGGTGAAAACACCACATGATTTGAAACGGGCAATTTGCATACGAATGTAGAGGTCTATTAGTGGTCTCCCTCTGCCCGAGCAAAACAAAATATGTGTACTTTATCTGGGGTTTGAAGCAAAGCGAAATTTGAAGTGCACTCTGAAAGTGTTTAAATTGCACGAAGTATACAACCAAAGCTTGAAATGTAGGCATTTGTAATCTATAACTTTCGCTGATGCGAGTGTTAACGTTCTTTTGCAAAACGGTGCCGAAACTAGCCTGAATAAGAGAGTGAAACGCCGCCATGTTGTTTAGCTTTCAATGACCTTCAATGGTTATGGTTCCTGCCCGGGTTTCTGCCAAATTTACACGAAGTATTTGATACCAAACCAATGCTTGTAATGTAAGGATTTGTAATTTATAACTTTAGCTGATGCGAGTGTTAATGTTCTTTTGCAAAACGGTGCCGAACGTAGCCTGAATAAGAGAGTGAAACGCCGCCAAGTTGTTTAGCTTTCAATGGTTCCTGCCGGGTTTCTGTCAAATTTACACGAAGTATTTGATACCAAACCAAAGCTTGTAATGTAAGGATTTGTAATTTATAACTTTAGCTGATGCGAGTGTTAATGTTCTTTTGCAAAACGGTGCCGAACGTAGCCCTGAATAAGAGAGTGAAACGCCGCCATGTTGTTTAGCTTTCAATGGTTAAGGCTACAAAGCTTCACACTTTTAACTAGAGCTTTTCCAATGCGAATAGTCTTGGAAATACCAAATATTTCATATCAAAATCAAGCTTATTTCTTATGGATTTGTATTTTATAACTCTTGCTGATGCGAGTATTTACGCATTCTTGAAAACGGCGCGGGTTTCGGGGCAAAGTTAAACAACATGAAGCATCGCCATTGTTGTTAAGGCTACAAAGCTTCGCACTTTTAACTTGAACTTTTCCAATGCGCATATTCTTGGAAATACCAAGTATTTCATATCAAAATCAAGCTTATTTCTTAAGGATTTGTATTTTATAACTTTTGCTGATGCGAGTATTTACGCATTCTTGAAAACGGCGCGGGTTTCGGGGCAAAGTTAAACAACATGAAGCATCGCCATTGTTGTTAAGGCTACAAAGCTTCGCACTTTTAACTTGAACTTTTCCAAAGTCTTGGAAATACAAAGTATTTCATATCAAAATCAAGCTTATTTCTTAAGGATTTGTATTTTATAACTTTCGCTGATGCGAGTATTTACTCATTCTTCGGCTAAGTAAAGTAGGGGCGGGTATCAGCAATGAGTTTGAAAACAGCGCCGCGAAGAACGAAGAATCATGTACTGGCTTTGCTCGTGAAGCCTATGGTTTCAGTATATTAAGGCTAACGCTTTCAAAAATTGCCGATCGGTGAGCCTTTAATAAATGATGTTTTAGTGGATAAAATATTCGCATAATTCGAGAATTAAAAAATAACGCAGATGACTGCTACCAAACGAATGCCACGCTTATTTCCAATGCAATATTCGAAAAATCCCGCCTAGCTTCAACGTTGATTCAGGAAAATTTCCCTGATGGGTTGTAACAATCGAGTAAAAGAGAAGGAGCTTATTTCCAGCGAGAGTGGGAAGGCGGAGCTTAAAAAGGAGGGTTTCCCTTGGGAGAATAGAAAGAGCTCAACTCGGGTACCTCGATATGCATACGACTTTACGTCGGAATGAATATAAATTAGGGAATTAGCTCATTACTGAAAAACAAACTCTCCGTACAGGCGGGATATAAATATCAATCATATTTTATAACTATAGTTAGTGAATAAAGATCAAAATAGAGCCTTTTCCGCTGCTACTTTTTTTAAAGTCTATAGAAAGTTTAGCAGAAAAGCCATTCTAAGTTTTAACACGACCATTTCCCCCACAATGTGACTCTCAAAATACCCCAAGTTCAAATGCCATTTACAGGCCCAATTTAAGATGTTTAGACAAACAAAATGTATGCTTGTCTAAAGTAATGTTTCACTTATTGAAACCCGCCGCTACTTTTTGTGTAAGTGAAGTATGTTTTAAGGAATGAGTTTTACTGTGAGTAGACAGGGCCGGTTTTGGCCATTTCCTTTGTATTTCTGTTGAATTTCGCGCGCGCAGACCGTGACGGAGAGTGATTCACTAGCTTATGCATAAATTTGCATATCGGAATGTCCACTCATTCTGCCCCATGAACAGTACGACACGTTTGAAAAAAGCCTCAAAAGTCATTTGGATTTGTGAGAGTGTAAAAGGATGGCCCTCACGAGTAAAACAAACCCAGACATATTAGCTTAAAGGGGCACTCGCACGCTTGCCTGACAAGAAAATAATTCAAATCGCAATCCATTTCCATCCTCTTGATAATAGATAAAAACTCAATAAATTTGTATTGATTTAACAGTTAAAAGGTCATTTAACTAACCTGGACTATTATTTTGATTATTCCCTGTGAACTTAAATGTATTTTTGGTGATTAGAATTAGACATATTTTTTGACGGGTTGTACAAAATTTAAGCGTGCGAGTGCCCCTTTAACAGCACAAGACAAGTGGCAAGAGTGCAACTCCTAAACCCATATTTGTAATTTGATGTGTGTAACCAGTTAAATGAAGGGAAAGATATCGCTTACAATTCGTTTCGTCCGTCTGGGGGGACGTTTCTGAAATAAAAAAATACCTTAGGCCTACGGCAAACGTGAACTTCAGTCGCTCTTCTTCTGTAACCTTTCCTTTTTCAAAGGATGCCGCTTCATTACAGAACGGCACGGCTCTGGCACGACGTTCGCCGTAGGCCTTTCTCCTTTTTATGCGGGTTTAATTTCGACTTCGTCTCGGGAAACATCGAGATTCTCGGGAAACAAAACTGAGTGTTTCCCTCGGGAGCAGTCATTAAGTGTATAATGTTGTATGTCTGCTTGAGGATTTTTTTTACCTTTGTCTGTTAAAATTCATAAAAAACAAAATTGGCGATCCTCTTTTCTTTAACTAGGCCGGTGAAACTAAAGAAGATAGTAAATTATAATCGAAATGCTTTTGCAATTTGTGGGACTTGTCCCAGGCACTAAAAAGCACCCGTGACCGAAATCTATCCTGAAAAACGGAAGTACACACTAGGGGACGAGTCTCCGAAGCAATTCATGGGACTAATCCCTACGACAGGTTACCCCGTCTGTGCCGAGCGTAATGTCTGATAAATTTGAGGGATTTGGTTCATTTGAGCATTTGAACTTGGAATACGCTGCGATACTTTGCTTGAGCAGGGAATGGCTTGAGTGACCACCAAGCAATGGTTTCAAAGATCAATTCCCAAAGCAACGACCAATTTCGACTTAGATCCGAGGCTTAAAAGAAAGTACAAGAGAAAACTCCATAATTTGTCCATTGTTCAATACCGATGGGATTTCTTTTGTCCTATTCCCCTAAGCCTCAGGCCTAAGCAAATAATCCCATTGTATTCCATGTTTAAAAAAAAGATCAATTCCCAAAGCAACGTTTATCTTATTTAGGTGCACATTTATTTCAAGGAAGGTTGTTCATGCCCACGATGTGCTTTGTATAGAACAAGCAAATTGCGCAGATCTTCAAGCCCGATGAAGGATTTGGTGCGCAGATATTCGAAGTTTTGAGCTTTAAAACAACATGGAATGATTTGGTGCGCATATATTAGAAGTTTTGAGCTTTACAGCTAAACTCGTTGCATCGCGACCCGCGTTTTCAAAACATCGATTTGTTTTTGGCTTTGCTGTTCCGTCAGTCAAATCTTATGAGCCAATCAGATCCTTGCCCTGTTTCGCCTAGTGCAGTCGCCTGGCTTTCCGTCGCGACGTTGTCTAGTTTTAGTTCAGAGGGAAGCCAGTTGACTGCACTAGGCGAAACAGGGCAAGAGTTTCATTGGCTCAGATGGTTTTGATTGGCGGAACAGCAAAGTCAAAAACAAAGCGATGTATTGAAAACGTGGGTCGCGTTGCAACGATTTTAGCTGTAAAACAATATGGAATGTACTCTTCCAGAAACAGTATAAGTATAAATGAGCTCACGAGGAATGAACTGTCAATGACGATAAGAAACAGCTGTAGCAAAGTCACATTTAAAAGCAATCTTTAAAAAATCCTTTTATCTACAGACATACTGTGAGTGGTTGGCTCAATCATATTATCAATTTTATAATGTAAATAAAATTATTTCCAAACTGTAACCGACCCAACTACCTGGTTTTGATATTAGTTGTAAAAAAGGTGACTACTAGAAAATCCCTTATGGGTTTGCTAATCTTCTTCCCATATATGAATTTTAATTTTCCAAAATAAGTAAAATGTATCACTGAAATATGGAAAATAAACTATCTTTAAATTCGCTTTCCGGAAGTTGTGCTGAAACATGGAATTTGTTTGTTTGTTTGACTGCTTGTTTGTTTCTTTGTTTGATTTATTTCCTCGTAATATTTGCGTGGCTAAAGAAACGCGCAAAGTTGCTATCACAAAAACTTATGATTTATAAAGCTGGTCACTAAACGATTTTGTGAAGTAATCACTTCCTTAAATTTCGATATAAGATCGAGCATGATCTTGAATCTCGAGTCTTTTCCTGGAGAATTGTCCCATTTTCTTTATAAAATAATTGAGAATCATTCACGCGGTAATTTGCGATCGATAAGGCTCTCGAATTTTAATCATCCATAGGAAGTTGCCATGGTAATTATCATGGGTAATCATGTCTTGAAATAAAAAAAAGAGAAAAACCGAGTTTTTTTAACCCATCTGGAGGTGCTTGGAAATCCTGATATATCTTCTCAAACGAATCATTTAATGTCGCGAAAAAGGAGTAAAATCTCAAAAATAAAGGTCCAAACCTCCTTCATACTGATGATTTTCAAATTATAGACGAGTTTGAGAACCTAGTGCTATGCAGTTGAGATAGAAAGAAAAGAAAAGTAAAAACTGCTTACCAATTATTGGATATCCAATCCAGCTTGAAAATCACATCGAAATCCCATTTCGGTAAAATAAGGTTCAACCTATTTTGAGAGGTTTAAGAGTTTCAAGTAGGTTCACTGTATAAGGTAAATCGGGTTCGCATGTTTCGATTGCGAGCTAAGCCAGTATCTTTCCCTCCGTACCAACAGATAACAGGATTGTTACCCTAGGTATTTTTCAAAATCTTTTGAGAAGGTCAAAAAGCGCCAGAAGTCTCATAGTGATAATCTTGGGCTGCCTGTGGCCAAATTATGCCAAAATCTCAAAATTATGCGTTGTAACATCTGCTTTGCAGATTTCAAACTCATTTCCTTTGTTTACTGCTGTTTAGATAAAGGCATTAAAACCGAGGGTCAACATTCTTGCTTTTTGTTTGCTTTATTTTCGAATCAAAAAATAGTTAAGCAATTATCAGTTATTAAGCGTTTCTGTTCTTCTTCTAGACAATAAAAATAGATGTTATTCAACGTTTTTCTTCAAGAGTTTTCTCTTATGCCTTCAGAAAATCGTTTTACCCCCGACTGCCAAAAATTTGATACCTCATTTTCGTTTTCACGCTTGGCGGTAACAGTTATTGAGATTTTCGAGATGCTAAGGTTCAAAACTAAAAATATCGTTAAAACACAAGTATAATCCATACGCCCAATCCATACCATATTTGCACATGATAATATTTAGTGAGTATTTCAAAGAACTCCTGAATTGCTCGTTGGTGTACAACATTTCGTTTGACAGGACAGGACAGTTAAGCAATTAAAGTTCAAACGCGTCGTTGAGTTGAGACGAAGTATGATATGCAATTAATAGGTGGTGTAGATTGACAAAAACAGGAAATTATGTTTGCATCAAGCCGGCAACTTTAACAAGCCGGCAACAACCACCATAAGACGACGATGAATAGAACAATTCATAAAACAGTTCGAGCCGCCAAGGCGACTACAATAAAGTGTAAGAAACAAGGTTTATTTCAAGCAGAAAAGAAAAGAAAATGCAAAGAAAAAGAAAAAAACTCACCAAAGGAGCCCCGAGGAGACTCGTACTGAGACGTGCGTATGCCTACGCGCCTGCTGACAGTACGGATGAATAGGGTTCTGTTTGCTCAATAAATATGCTATGGTGTAGAATAAATATGCTATGGTGTAGAATATAGTGCCTTCTGCAAGCCAGCCTCGAGGTCAATGCCAGGGAGATCTGTGTACCAATCTAAATGTACGCCCGGTAACGCGGATAATAGCTCTCGTGGTAAAGTGAGACCGGCCATCTAGCAAGAGATCACTGTCACACCACTTAACTACCCAGCGATAGAGCACTTGGATTTTAACCAATCACAAGGCAGCTAGCAAGAGGAGGATCGTTTGTGTTTCCCTTTCAATCGAGAGTGGCCTTGGGTTCCCGCCCACGTCTCCGCACGGACGTCCACATCAAGCACATTACGCATGCGTGACATAGCAAAGAATCCATTCTACGCATGCGCAGATTCAACGCAAAAGTAGTACGTTGGCTGTGATGCAGCAATAATGTAGCAAGTGATTAATAGTCTGTTACGTCACCTAAGAAGACCTCCAACAAAATTGGAAGCATGTGGAAGCCTCGTAATTGGAGAAAATAGCAGGCCCTAGCGACTAAACTTTTTCCCCTCTAACTGCGAAAAAGTAAAGAAGTCCTTTATTTTGGGAGTCGCGATAAAAATTCCAAGGAGAAAAAGCAGGCACTTTAAAACATTATCAATATGATTTGAGTAAGAGAGCCAGCGGCTAGCAAGCGTCATCACCTACAGGTAGATGAAATACTCCACATAATATATGTATAACTATCGAAACCATATTGACTGTAAGCGCAACCATATCGATGTGAGCGCAACCACAGCAAACCGATTCAACATTTTTCATAATTTTGTTGGATGCTTACGATTGTGAAACCAATTGGATAATTGGATGAAGTGGCATAAAGAGCTAGCATCAACTGGGATGACGTACGTATGCCCTTGATTTGTGCACAGTAGTTTTTCGAACGCGATTCAGCATGCATTCGGCATTCCCAGACGGTATAACGTGTTAGCTCAGTTACAAGGGCAGTGTTACGGTTTAGGGTTGATTAAGTTAGTTTAAATGCAGTTCAATTCACAAGAAATAAGAAAATTTATCATCTAGGTTTGTAATAATAACCTTTCAACTGCCAAATAAGCACACATTTGAAGCATTTTGGTTTGTTATCGAGCGGATGGAAATGGATTGCAAATTGCCAGGCTAAACTCTTTTCAAACATAAGAATGCTTATATCATGCGAATTTCAGCTCCATTTTCTTTCTTAGACTGT
Source organism: Scolanthus callimorphus (assembly GCA_033964015.1). NCBI lineage: Eukaryota > Metazoa > Cnidaria > Anthozoa > Actiniaria > Edwardsiidae > Scolanthus > Scolanthus callimorphus. The sequence continues at coordinate 205,883 of JAWWUD010000117.1, read as the reverse complement.
CCTAGTTTAATATAATTGTGTTTAACAACCGTGACATTATATCGCCCTACATTGAGCACCCCTATTTACGAAACATTGCTGAAAACGTTATGCTCAACACTCAAGTTGCATCCGGATGTCAAAATGAAAAAATATTAATCGATAATGAAAGAGCATAATTTATATGACTTGTTTGACACGGCCCTAAAGGGAATAAAGTGAAGCTGACTCCCGTCATTCACCAACGGAACCCAGAATAGCCCGTACTTGATCGAGAATGGGAACTGTTTGACCTGGACCCTCTTGCTTAGGGCTAGTAGGGACAGTCGTCTGCTATCTTGTGGGTTGTTTCGCCACAGGTTGATATATGAATAACAGGAAGATGCGACTGGTTTGTCTTCTGCAGATTCGAGTATGGTTATTTTACAGTAATCTTAGATGGCATTAGTTAATGTCACGAGAAAAGAACATTGACTATTGCTGGGAAGAAACATACCCTATGTACGCATACTCTATGCGTACCGATGATGTCTGGAAATCCAAGATGGCGTCCGATCAGCAAACGGACCGGGTTTTCCGCGATCAAACATCAGCAATCGCCTGAAAGCAGGCTATCAGTGACACACCGCCATCATTACCAACTACACGTACAGTCTACTTAAACACCCAGATATCATGATACACCCCGTGATGAGAGGTAGCTATTGAATATGGTGAAGTCATCAAGACTTACTTGGGGAAAAAACTCTGCATTTTGTTTTAGTCCTTCCTCCAGCACCTCCACTCATTCACGTCCTATGTCTACCTTGTTCATCAGAAAAGGTAAGTGCTTTGCTTAGACCTTCCAAAGTATCAATTGCAGCGCACTATCGTTAGGATAAAAACAGAGACTCGGCTACTAGCCATTAATCACGTAGAAGATATCTGACGGCAGCAGTCAGTTGGTGACCATATGGGATGACTGGACTTAGCCCAACCCGAGGGGCGTTATGTCTAATAGACAAACCTGATACGCGGAGAGATAGTCCAGATAAGCACTAATAATCCAATAACCTTATCTCTCCTGGTTTGACGCAGTCTTAGAATGATTAAAACCCAAGTGTGACGAATGTGAATGAAATGAGCTCAAGAAGCACTTCCTGGACGCAGTGTGGTTAATTGTTGGTATTGTTATATTCCAGACATAACAATAGATGGTATCAACTACCTGGTCTGGCTGATATAGAGAGAATGCCAAAATGCTTTTGACAAGTTTCTGACTTCGTTTCTGATATATTAAAAGCTCTAGTTTTCGTCTGCTTTGCGCTTCAATCAGTTGCATGTTTCTGTCGCCTCTCCCTACGCCAAACGGAAATCAACATACACAGGAGTGTCTACCTACTCGGGGGAGGGGGGGGGGGGGGGGGGGGTCCCCCCGGGAGTGTCTACCTCCCGTATATACGGGGATATGATCGATTTGTAAAAATTTCGAGTTTCATGCCATTGAAAGGGCAATCATTTTCCCATATATTGTGCTTTTTGTCATAATCAGGGTACGAAAATTAGCTTTTTGTCATAAACAGGATTACATTTTGCGAGCCCGAGCGCGGGGATCACCCTACCCAACTTTGAGTCTACCTCTGAATCTGACTGGTTAGCCCAGTAATGAAAAGTGAAAGGTTCTCGTGTTTAGCTTTTCGTCATAAACAGGATTACATTTTGCGAGCCCGAGCGCGGGGAACACCCTACCCAACTTTGAGTCTACCTCTGAATCTCACTGGTTAGCCCAGTAATGAAAAGTGAAAGGTTCTCGCACTCATGTAAAAAAAAAACGCTCTTGCAGAACATCTGCACTTTCACGACGATGATCGGCTGCCTGAGATGTTCAATTTGCACAATATTGATACCTCGCCATAGATAACTAGCTGATATGTATTCATATATGAATCGTTACTCTTATTTTCTTAAGATACGGGTTCTTTTAAGTTGGTGAAACGCTTACAAGTAGCCCTGTGTAGGCAAACGTTCTCGTGTTCCCACGGAGCTTCTATGTGGAACCTAAAACTTGAAGAAAGCGCGCAAGAAACGACGTCACCATTTTACAAGTGATCGAAAACTCGCTCGTGGAGCTCTCGTCGCTTTTCTTGAGGTTATTTGCTCTAAGGCTCCGCGGTAAAGTTACGCTGACCTTGCTTATTACCAACCTTTTCTTATGATTTATGAATGTATAATAAACGTGCATTATTATTGAGCAAGTGACTTATATAACTCGCTCTGCATTGATTTAAACTTTCATTATCCATGGACTTTTACAGAAAACGCACTCGAAATTGTTGAGACAAGACGCGTTAACAGCGAAAGGACATTGGACATTTGATAGAAGACGGAATGGTGATGAAGAACTTACCAAGCAGACAAATGATCCGTGCCCTGGTTCCAACAAGACCTTGGCAAATATTTATCAAAAAACATTTCGGTAGACTCGGCACATTTCATGCCTTCTTCAACCAGACATCAGCCGAGACGAACACACGAGATAACTCGACAAAATGGGATATGACGGAGATTAAAAGATCTGGCAAAGTGTCCCAACAAATGTCAGGTAGATGGTTCTAGTTACTGTTAAGTGTGTTTTCGAGAATTTGAGCCACAGAATGCGCCACTCTAACGTGTCTACGTACGGCAATCGGTTCATAACAAACAACATGTAAACATCGGCTAAAACGATGCCTCACTTGATAATCCTATCGAAGAGATTGCGGTTCGGGCTTTGTATCTACCGCGAGGAAGGGGACTTGTAATTAGCAGTAATCACTGGGCAATAATTAACAGCAGACGCACTGGAAAAAGCTTGAAAATCATGTAAATCATCGACTTAGAAGCTGCAGGAGGTGCGTTTTACACCGTTCAGATCCAGCGATTAACTATAAGATTAAATATATGATCATTAAAACTTGACGTAAAAAAATTATCTTGCAGCAAATTTGTGGGGAGGAGAACAGTTTGTCGGCCAAGATTTGTTTATTAAAATCTATGTCGTTGAGTCAATCACAACGGAGATCAGTCAAGTAATGTTAGAGTCCTAGAGTGCAAATTGTACTTCCCGGTTCACCCAGTTAATAAAGAGTAGAACTGCTATACAGCAGGTCGAGGGGAAAATCCAGGAGTAACACTAAACAATCTCAATAAGTATCTCAATAAACTTCCAAGAGCTTTGTAAGACTGAAAAACAGATGAGACTATAGACAATAGACGTGTTATACGCATGAAACAAATTGTATAACTTTTCTCTTCTCTTGATTTTACTCTTGCATCTTACCGATGTGTCTGTAATACGGATACAAGGTTAATAAAGTTATAATTATTATTATATTATTTCTTTAGCAGTTGTTTCTAGAACCAGTGGAATCTCCTTGTCGTCTCGGTTACCTCAAATGAAATATCACCTCCACGAGGAATGCTGAAATGGGCTACTGGTCACACTGGAAGGAAATATCTCACACAGAACTTACATTTTACTAATGTAGACTTTTCGCAGTGCTCTCTGAATCGAACAGAGACATATCTCATCTGTAAAGCGCGTTTGAGTAACTAACATATTTCACCTGCAACGTATTTCATTTCATGCTATCGATAAGAGCTAATGAGCTAATGAGCTAATGTAATACCCCATTCACACCGGCGCTTAAACTAGTTAAAAGGTAGTTTAATTAAACTGGTTTAAATCTTTATCTCCTAAGAGAATGAGACAGTTCCAAGGACAAACCTGAATAGACCGTCATGTTACTTAGTGATCATTTAGCTAGTAAGAGATTGTCGCAGTAAGAAACGTCATGTGTTATGAAGAAAAACCTTGTTTAACTGAACATGATTTTGGTGTGAATAGGGTATAAGCCATGTTTTATACACTATCAAGAACATTTCGCCAAAAATTGTCTTTTTGCCGACGTTGCAAAAATTCCTTATTAGAAAATCCCCCCTTACCTTATTTGGAAGGTCTGTAACTATTTCCCTCGAGAAACACAGTTTGGTCGCCATTTTGTTTTTTTGTCTCGGCCGAATGGCCTGAGACGAGATTTGAAAACCACAGGAAGCCCATGCGGATTCGTTTAAAAAACGACACCACTTTCTTGATTAATTAAAATACATTTTCTGAAAAAACCGATTCTCCGAGCAAGCATAATCATGGAGGTATTATCTATAACAACTCTATGTAAGTAAAGAATGCACTGTTTCATTTTTGAAACTAGATACAGATTTCGTTACTTAATTATACTGCTGGAGAAATGGCCTAAGAAATCAGTTTTTAGTAGTATGCATGAACGTCTTAGGCCTAGGGCATACGTCGAGTTAGGGTCGCGTCGATGACATTCTTTTCAAAAGATACCGACTCATTACACTTTAAAATAACATTATCTATTGTTTTAAATGTATTCGACGTATGCCCTAGGCCTAGGCTTTAGGTCTAGGACAAACGTCGATCCTAATTCTAGTCGCACCAGTTTGTTCTGCTGTATTTCTGTTGTTTAGTATACAAAAATAAATAATTTCAAATGACATAGTAGAAATCATCAAAACAACATATCGTGCAAAAGAAGAAGGTAAGTCTGAGTTAAAGAGAAAAATAAGCATTAAAAAAGCAATTATTTGCGACTCTAGTTCAAGTCTAGTTCGAGTTCCTAATGCACATGAGCCCGAAACAATAGCCTTAACTTTAACTAAGGTTCAAACGTCGATCTGTTTTCAATCTTGGAAATTTGATAGCGAAAGCTATTAATAAAATCTCACAAAAGAATGCTTATAATCATGCGAATTTCAGCTCCTTTTTCTTTCTTAGACTAAGACGAAGTACAATGTAGGATTGGCACACCGCCTGCAAATGAGGACAAAGAAGCAGAGAGAAACGAAGGGTAAAAACGTGAAGAAAAAAAAAACGTTAATAACAAGCGAAAAAGAGAAAGATGTAAATAGTTTCAGAAATAGAAAATAACACACATTATTTGATTTAATTCATTTCATTAATCAATAGAGAAATGTCAGCATAACTATCCTGTTCTTCAAGGATACTAAACAGCATTCTTTGAAGTTCTTTTTGAAAAGAGGCTTTGGCGAGCTTTTGATGTCATGAGATATGCTATTCCAAATTTTTGCTCCAATCACAGAAAAATAATTCTTGTGCTGGGTTATCCTAGAGAAATAAATGTAATAATTGTCTGAAGACGACTATCTGGTTTGATATTGATGTACATTTTTAGTAAGTGTAAAGAGTTCTGAGATATTAGGCGGTGCAGAAGCATTAGGCGTTTGTACTTAGCCTGCTCACAGGCGTTGGAGAGTCGAGAAACGCGAGTTTGCTTTCGCTTGGCCGCCATCTTGGATTTGTGAGTCGCGTTTCTCGACCTAAAACTACTCTCCAACGCCTGCGAAAGCAACCTTTATTGAGCTAGGCGTATAATTCTACACGTCACATGCGCATGCGTATAGCCGAAGCACAAAACCTGCGTTTTCCCGCTACAAGTGCGGAAAGCGTCGGCGAAGCACGCGCGCGCTCACGCGGCAACCACTTCCGTTGTTCGCCGAACGTATATCTAGATATCATGAACTGGATATCATGAGAATAGTAAAGCAATCATTCATTAAATACAAGGTTATGCAAGGTCAGATCAAGTTTGCTCAGATAACCCAAAGGCGTGTTCCATGATATCTACCTTAATTAACTCCACCTTGTACAATCCGGCCATGAGTGGTTTGTATTTTGATCCCATGGTATATATACTCAGGAGGCACCTGATTAAATAGATCTTGGACAAGTAGGATATCACAGGTTCAATATAGCGTTGATGTATATAAGGTTTCCTTGCGTTATGCCTTGAGGACTGACTAATCCATGCTAATCCAGGATAAAAAGTTTTCGTTTTAAATTACGAGCCAAAACATTCAATACTAATGGTTACGCCAAAAAGACTATTTTGAGATTAGACACTAGTGAATTCGGTAAACGTTAAAATAAGGTGACTCGTCATTATTTGCCAACTTTTAGGGTTTATAAATCTCCTTTCTGAGATGTTTGTAGAATTACTGAACCTCACTGAAAGACACTACTACTAGAAACTCTCACTAAAAAATAGGGACGTTTCACCTTTATCATAATAATGATTCAGGTGCGAAAATCTACCATGAAACTCCATCAAATGCAGTTTCTGCATCAAATATTTTGACATCTTGAAAGCAAGGATCGAAGACACACACACAGACACACACACAAACTCAAAGTAAAAGTACTTATAAACTGCTATACTTCATTCGAAAGAGCGTGAATAATTCTTATAACTGGTAACTCATATAACTGGTAACTTGTAACTGGTAGGTAACGTTTTCCGTTTTTTTAATATCAATATTCATGCGTTTGTAACAAGAAATGATTCTAGCGACCCGATGGGAATACGTCGTTTGAGCTACAATTGTACGTAAGTCCGTATTGACAAGAAGGCAGCATTAGATTGGTTCAACCGCCCCGTTTTTCATCACGGAATAATGCGGTTTAAAAGACCTTATTGCGACTTTCAATGTCTAATGTCTCTGAACACAAGTTCCAATTGACCCTCAATTCGTTTCTATTAAAAACAGATGCTTGCCTAACATTAATATGTTATAGCTTTTGAATGCTTTCATTTTGAATAAAATCTTGACTTTGAACGAGAAATCGACGATGACTTTGATTTAAGTAAAAATACTTGATTTAAAGCCGTAAAAACACATGGTTACTTGGTTAAAATTTCACTAGACCTTTTCCGGAGCTGTTGATGAGCTATAGCCTTAGGACTTAAAAGAGAAAATTACATTTCAACGATTTAGTGACATCTTCGTAACTACAGTGTCTAATGTCCTTATGAGCTGAATGAAAACATTCTGGCAGGAGTTTCCGCGCTCCTTTAGAGCTTTACATATATTGTTTGTAGAGCGCTTAAAAGAAGTCACTCTACTTATGTTACGAGATGAAAGGGAAACTCCTTTTAACTGCTTCAATAACATTCAAGTTTTATTGCTATTGACCAAGGTAGAAGCGAGCGTAAAAGGCTTAGGCAGCTGTTCACGAATGACGTGATTGCGAACTAAAGTTGTTGAGTAAGTCGGATGGCTCAGCATTCCATTCACAAGTCAAGAGGGGTATGGAACACGTAATATAGTCTTCGCCACAAGTCCACTCATAACTAACATAACTTAATATTTAAGCTTAGACCGTCAAAGTATTTGAGAAAAAGAAACATTTACTTTCAGTGTTATTTCAGGAGTGCTTTCTTGTTTGGGGACTAGGGGTTAAAAATAATATTTCTGCTTTGCCCCCAGAGATTTTCCCCCGAGCACTATTGCCCAAGCTATATCTGTGAGGAAAACCTACGGCATATACGGTTTTCTTCCAGGATTCGTATATAATTTGACAAACTCATATATTCGACAATAAAGCTGATCATAACCCTGCCCTCTTCAATAAAGAACAATAAAGATTCATTTTACGATAGAAGACTAAGGAATTGTACTTACAAAAACAGTCATCCGTGGCGCAAATCCACACACTTCGGTTTTTCCAAGATCAAAAAAGCTTTGATTCAGCCTATTTGCCGCACTTCAGTTCAGCCCAGAACCAGCTGTTTCACTTTTGCTCATAAAGATCGGACAGGCAACTGTTGCCAAGCTGTTTAAGAAAATATAGATTACCAGATATCTGACGAATTACTCACATCTCAAGTCTGGGAGCGGATTTATTACACGAGAGTCGGCGGGTCGAGCACCTCTTGATATCAACAGCCAATGATAGAAATGTCTCCAAATTCCATTGAGAATTTCCCACCTTTCAAACTCACGAACCTATATCCGCTGCACTGCTATTTGTAACAAAAATATGACCTATGAAGGCATTTAGTTTTAGCCGTGAAAGGTGGGGCTAGCCGTTCATTTCACACTCTGGACCAGATCTGATTTATTAATCAGCGTCAATCATCAAATAAATTCGGCGCAGCAAAAGGAGTCAAAAGTATAGCGTGTTTGATGTTTTAACCTTTCGGACAATCGTGTGCTTTATCTAAGGAGGATATGTTTTGAGTTTTGTTATTTGTTCAACAGCCTTTCGGGTTTTACCGGTGACACAAAAAGACAAAAACAGGAAAAAGGTGCCGCAATTTGTATTTCCTTTTCACACATTTTAGACTACCCAACAGAAATTTATTTTTAACAAACTCATATGTGTTTGTCTTCTTCTTGTGCTAAGTGTTTATCGCATAAAAGGTTATTTTCAGAAGTAAAAGGTTGTTTGCCGTACCTCAGAAAGCCTTGCTTTTTCCCGATTCTTTGTATTAGTGCTAATAAGCACTTTTCTCTTCAACGAGAATGAACACTTACTTTGTTACAGATTATGTTGGCATGGTAACACAAAGCTAAAGAAGAAACGTCGAAACGATGTTTCTTCGTTAACATTAAGGTGGCTCCCGAGTATTTATTTCAGAAATAGACCTCAACTTCTAGCGTATGTTTGACCCTGAAAAAATCTTCCGATTTCCATAATTGTTCTCACAGAGCTTAAGCAACCTCTGCACTACCAAATGGTGTACTTCATTGATATATTAAGCTCGTCTGTTTGGGGTATTTTAAATTTTCCAAAGAAGGTGTTTTTAGAATAATTGTTATAACTTCAAAATTCGACCGTGAATGATCTTATTACCAGCTAAAATCGCATCCACAGTAATATATAGATTTAGCCACTGGCTAAAAGCGGAGCTCCCGGTTACATATTTTTATAAAAGGGTGCGTTTACCTATCTTGTTGGGCCTTTGCTAGGGAAAATTATAAGTCCTGCAAAAGATTAATAATGTGACTTGTCGCGACGTCACTTGCTACAGGAAACATTCGTGTTCTCCATTGCCATTCTTGCAAATTCAGATTTTTTTATGTTGCATTTCAAAGAGCTCCATACCCACATACTCCGGATGTTTTCTCGACTGTACCCAAGTTTGTTCGCCTAGCGATGTTGCCTTCTCGAGATATAGACTTTTATAGATTTAATAACGTCATCGATGACGTCATGTCACGTGATCTTGGTAATGCATCCCCCTTGCCTCCAAAATAAGTTTACCCAAGTTTGGTCACCTAGCGATCTTGCCTTCCTGAGATATTCACTTTTCTAGTTTTGATGACGTCATGTCACGTGACCCTGTTTGTGCACCCACCTTGCCTCCAAAATAACTTTACCCAAGTTTGGTCACCTAGCGATGTTACCTTCTTGAGATATTGACATTTCTAGTTTTGATGACGTCATCGATGACGTCATGTCTCGTGACCTTGGTAGTGCACCCCCCTTGCGTCCAAAATAACTTGACACAAGTTTGGTCACCTAGCAATGTTGCGTTCTCGAGATATAGACTTTTCTAGTCTTGATGACGTCATCGGTGACGTCATGTCACGTGACCTTGGAAGTGAACTCCCCTTGCCTCCAAAATAACTTTACCCAAGTTTGGTAACCTAGCGATGTTGCCTTCTTGAGGTATTGACTTTTCTAGTTTTGATGACGTCATCGATGACGTCATGTCACGTGACTTTGGTGGTGCACTCCCCTTGCCTCCAAAATAACTTTACCAAAGTTTGGTCACCTAGCGATGTTGCCTTCTTGAGATATTGACATTTCTAGTTTTGATGACGTCATCGATGACGTCATGTCTCGTGACCTTGGTGGTGCATCCACCTTACCTCCAAAATATTTTTACCCAAGTTTGGTCACCTAGCGATGTTGCCTTCTTGAGATATTGACTTTTCTAGTTTTGATGACGTCATCGAAGACGTCATGTCACGTGACCTTGGTGGTGCAATCCCCTTGCCTCCAAAATAACTCTACCCAAGTTTGGTCACCTAGCGATGTTACCTTCTTGAGATATTGACTTTTCTAATTTCGATGACGTCATCGATGACGTCATGTCACGTGACCTTGGTGGTGCAATCCCCTTGCCTCCAAAATAACTCTACCCAAGTTTGGTCACCTAGCGATGTTACCTTCTTGAGATATTGACTTTTCTAATTTCGATGACGTCATCGATGACGTCATGTCACGTGACCTTGGTGGTGCACCCCCCTTACCTCCAAAATAATTTTACCCAAGTTTGGTCACCTAGCGATGTTGCCTTCTTGAGATATTGACTTTTCTAGTTTTGATGACGTCATCGATGACGTCATGTCACGTGACCTTGGTAGTGCACCCCCCTTGCCTCCAGAATAACTTTACCCAAGTTTGGTCACCTATCGATGTTGCCTTCTTGAGATATTGATTTTTCTAGTTTCGATGACGTCATTCCGGACGAACGAACGAACGGACGAACGAACGCACAAACCGGAAGTCCATGACAGAATCGTTCGATGCATATACACTTTTGTTTGTTCCTTTTTCTCCTGCATGTAGCTATGGGGCTCCGCACGCAGGCGCCTTCGGCGCCCGCGGGAGCTCCGCTAATAAGGGTTTACTCAGAGAAATGCCCAAGTCAGCTTTTACCATGCGATTTAAGTTGTAAACGATGTAATAATTTTGCCTCTAAAAATGTCTTATTCCGCTTCTGTTTAATGTGCCGAGCGCGGATATCAGAAAAGTAGGGGAGCTCTACAGGATTAAGTATGCCTACCAGAGAAACTACCTGGATCTGAAAAAAATCCAGGCTGAGTGGGATTCGAACCCACGACCTTCGGGTATCTAGACCGCCGCTCTACCAACTAAGCTATTAGCCCGTTGGGATTGGTGTGTGGGTCGAATCCCTACTCATTGCCAAACTAAGGCAGGATTTTCCTACCATGTAGACTGACACATGAGAAACTCAAAGCGAAGACTTCTGGTTTCGATTCTCTGGTAGGCATACTTAGTTTGTGAGTCCCTGAAGACGATTTATATATCTACAGGATTATATCGGCTAATGTTAACTCTTAATTATATAAAAGAGAAAAAAGAATCGAGTATCTACAGAAAGCGATATTTAATAAACAAATGAGAGCAGCTTCTTGTCCAGAATGTGCTGTTGCTATAATATTCAATTCGAGCTCGAAATAACTAAATTGCTGGAATTGTTTCGTAAGTTTCTTTCGTGAGAGGTAGAGTACAACTAACTGAGAAGACTTACCAAGTTTGGGCTCGTCTTTCCAATACTATGTTGAGAAACATTATCCAAAAGGAGTGAGTGTTTCGTTGCTCCAACACAAACGCCAAGAAAACCCATATATTATGAGCGCAGTGTTCTCGCCTCAGTGCACTTCGCTAAATTCTTCACGTGCGACGCTTCCTAGTCCCGAAGTAAGACAAGTTAATATCCGGTAGCTTTTTCCGATCCCGCGGGTCGAGAAAGCGTCGCACGTAAGTATTTAGCACCATGTGCACTGAGACGAGAACGCTGAGTTCATAAACATATGGGTTTTCTTGGCGTTGTGTTGGAGCGACGAAATACTGACTCCTTTTGGATAATGTTTCTCAACATAGTATTGGAAAGACGAGCCCAAACTTGGTAAGTCTTCTCAGTTGGTTGTATTCTACCTCTCACGAAAGAAACTTGCGTAACAATTCCAGCAATTTAGTTATTTCGAGCTCGAATTGAATATTATAGCAACAGCACATTCTGGACAAGACGTTGCTCTCATTCGTTTATTAAATATCGCTTTCTGTAGATACTCGATTCTATTTTCTCTTTTATATAATTAAGAGTGAACATTAGCCGAGATAATACTGAAGAGCTTCCCTGCTTTTCTGATATCCGCGCTCGGCACACTAAACAGAAGCGGAATAAGACATTTTTAGAGGTAAAATTATTACATCGGGTACAACTTAAATCGCATGGGAAAAGCTGACCTGAGCATTTCTCTGAGTAAACCCTTATTACTATGGATGCGATTTTAGCTGGTAATAAGATCATTCACGGTCGAATTTTCAAGTTATAACAATTATTCTAAAAACACCTCCTTTGGAAAATTTGAAATATCCTTAACAGACGAGCTTAATATATCAATGAACTACACCATTTGGTAGTGCAGAGGTTGCTTAAGCTCTGTGAGAACAATTATGGAAATCGGAAGAATTTTTCAGGGTCAAACATACGCTAGAAGTTGAGGTCTATTTCTGCAATAAATACTCGGGAGCCACCTTACTATATCAAATGAACTACACCATTTGGGAGTGCCATTTGGTAGTGCAGAGGTTGCTTAAGCTCTGTGAGAACAATTATGGAAATCGGAAGATTTTTTCAGGGTCAAACATACGCTAGAAGTTGAGGTCTATTTCTGCAATAAATACTCGGGAGCCACCTTAATAGCGATGTGCCCGCTATATCTAACTAATCCGGACTTAAAAGGAATCCACTAGCAGTTAGAATAAGCAGTTGACAAAAATATTGTACCAAACTAATTTGAATTGCAACAGTGGGACTGTTTTCAATATCTTGTGATTAGAAACCATTTCTAATAATACCAAACACTGAAAACGTTCTTACACAGGGAAATGGTAGTGGATTAAAAATGACAACAATTTTCCTGTGTTTGCACTATTAGGGGAAGTGGTCACAATATCTGTCCTCGAACGAGACCCGATTTATTTGGGGTTTATGGGGTGGTGCATGTCGCAACCAACCTTCTTTTAGGGAAAAATGCCCGTTTTTAACTGGGAATAATTTCTCCTAAAATAATGACTACAAAAGATAGGCTAAGCACCAGCTTTTTTATAGCGAGAGCAACACATCCATGCAATAACATCCAACACCCATTACTTGGGCGCGGAGAAAATGGGCGCTAAAAACAGGTGTGTGTGTGTGTGTGTGGAGAGAGGGGGGTACCACCTACCACCGCCCGACTACGACTACAAATGTTCTGACCGATTCCCTAGTATTTCAAATTTTATTTTTTTACACGCTCAAATGGGAATTTGTTTCTGTTTTACGTTACTGCAACATCTATAGCATTTAGAAAATGTAAAGTGAATTTGAATATCTATATATTAATACCGTAAGAGAAATCGTGTCCGCACTCACTCCGCTTAGCCCTGAAGCTGTGCCGCCATACGAAGTTCGCAAACCTGAAGAGAAGCTGGAAATCCGGACCGTGGGCGTGTTTTTGTTGGAAAAGATTCACCCTGGGCAAAGTTCTAATTCAAGCGATTTCTTAAGTGAGGGACAAAGCCGCCATCGCCGCCATGTTGAAAATCTCCCACAGAAACTGAAAAAAAACTCAGTTCGCGCAGCCGAAAGCACCAAAGACATTGAAACCTGAATGGTTCTCTTACAGATTACATACAGAAATGTGCAGGGTTAATTCTAACTTGAAAGATCTGAGCTGAGAAAAATTTTCATATAAGTTTCACAAACGTACACACTACCTTGCTTCCCTCGGAGCACGCGCTCGAAAAGTCACGCTAAGTCGAAATGACACATTTACAAAACAAAGTCCGTGAAAGTCGTGAATAATATTCTCTAAGTATAAATCCTGACGGCTCTATCGCAAAACGAAGGACACAATCCCGAAGAGAAGGAGGAAATCCCTCCAGTGGGCATGTTTTTGTTGGAAAAGATTCACTTTGGGCTAAGTTCTACTTCAAGCTATTTTTAAGCGAGGGATAAAGCCGAAAAATATAAATAATACAAACTAAAAAAAATTTATTAGTCGTTAGACCATTTTTACTTGACCTGTTTCTTCTCTCCCCTCACTGAGATATGATAAACATACAAACAATTTCGAAGTCAAATTGCATGCGCGTTCGATTTTCACGGGTTCTTTGACCGATTTGAGAGATGGACACACGCGTGATTTTGTCGCACCAATCAGGGAGACCAGTGCAAAAAAAAAATCCTTTTAGGCTCACTTCATTTATTTCGGCATGGTGGGACGGGATACTCATGCTGATGGGAAGTTATTAGTAATGTAAACTGGTAAATCCAGCAGTTTATGGAAGGGGGAAATCATGAACCCCTCCCCACATCCATATGGCCATTGTGATTTTTTCCCCGTTTTTTTTTAAACAGAGAACGAGAGAGCACTTTAAGTAAAATAAATTTCCCCCTTACACTCCGTGAATTTTTCACGGGCATCAGCTAGTCTATATATTAATTCGCCCCATGTAAGGTAATCCAAGCAGATCTTGTATTCCGGATTCCAGCCCTTGTATTCCGGATTCCAACCTACTGGATTCCGGATTCCATACAAGTGGATTCCGGATTCCATAACTCTCAAAGAATCCGGATTCTTTATCTGAATAAATTCTTGGATTCCGGATTCTCAAGGCTTTTGGATTCTGGATTCCTGCTATATGGATTCCGGATTCCATTCTACGGATTCCGGATTCCAAAGCTAACAAAAAGTCGGATTCCGGATTCTGGATTACCTTACATGGGGCGAATTAATACCGTAAGAGAAATCGTGTCCGCACTCACTCCGCTTAGCCCTGAAGCTGTGCCGCCAAAAGAAGTTCGCAAACCTGAAGAGAAGCTGGAAATCTGGACCGTGGGCGTGTTTTGTTGGAAAAGATTCACCCTGGGCAAAGTTCTAATTCAAGCGATTTCTTAAGCGAGGGACAAAGCCGCCATCACCGCCATGTTGAAAATCTCCCACAGAAACTAAAAAAGAACTCAGTTCGCGCAGCCGAAAGCACCAAAGACATTGAAACCTAAATGATTCTCTTACAGATTACATACAGGAATGTGCAGGGATAATTCTAACTTGAAAGATTTGAGCTGAGAAAAATTTTCATTCAAGTTTCAACAAACGTACACACTACCTTACCTTGCTTCCCTTCGGAGCACGCGCTAAGTCATGCTAAGTCGAAATGACACATTTACAAAACAAAGTCCGTGAAAGTCATGAATAATATTCTCTAAGTATAAATCCTGACGGCTCTATCGCAAAACGAAGGACACAATCCCAAAGAGAAGGAGGAAATACCTCCATTGGGCATGTTTTCGTTGGAAAAGATTCACTTTGGGCTAAGTTCTAATTCAAGCTATTTTTTAAGCGAGGGATAAAGCCGAAAAAAATATATATAATATAAACTAAAAAATAGTCTTAGTCCTTAGACCATTTTTACTTGACCTGTTTCTCACTGAGATATGATAAACATACAAACAATTCCGAAGTCAAACTGCGCTTTCGATTTTCACGGGTTCTTTGACCGATTTGAGAGACGGACACACACGCGTGATTTTGTCGCACCAATCAGGGAGACCAGTGCAAAAAAAATCCTTTTGGGCTCACTTCACTATATTTCGGCATGGTGGGACGGGGGTAAATCCAGCAGTTTATGGAAGGGGGAAATCATGAACCCATGCCCACATCCATATGGCCATTATGATTTTTCCCCTTTAAGTAAAATAAATTTCCCCCTTACACTCCGTGAATTTTTCACGGGCATCAGCTAGTCTCCTATATATTACTCTAGACTGCTTGCAGCCCCTTCTTTGGCGAACGTCCGTAAAAAGAGAATAAAGTCCTAGTCTTGTTTGCGCGCTCGTATTTCCAGCTCACGAGAAGAATGAAGAGACTGCGTCCACCAAAGCCTGAAATTGCTCGATTCAAAACGACTTCCTCTTTAATATTTGTTTCCAACTAAACATATTTTAGGTGGATTAAACTTGTGGTTTTATGACTACACTAATTAAAGGTTCCCTGCGGCAAACTGTTTATAATTACAGGGTGCTAAGTTCAACTTGGGCTCCATGCATGTTTGATTACACTTCGCTAATTTAGGTGTTCCAATTAACGCCCATAAGACCAAGATTATCAACCATGGAATATTGGACATTTTAATAGCCTTGGCAACGAGCATTTAAATCAGGCGAACTGTCTGTTGTAAAGCAATAATTATGGAATAGCAATTAAGGAAAGTTGCTTTTGAAACGGTATTGAAGCTGGGATTTTGTTCAAAATGAGATTTCATGATTTTGAAGGGCCAAAAGTTAATGCGCCACCTGGAAGAAAAATTGGAAACTATTTCGTCTTAATCTTTGTACAATTTTCATGCGAATACATGATTTACTTCAATATCAATACAACTAGCCAGCACATCCTTGGAGAAAACCGGATTTTTTCGTCCAGCACATCCTTAGAGAAAACCGAAGTTTTTCGTCCAACGCATGGTTTTACCTATTTATCGCTGCTGTTGTGAATAAGCAAGAAAATGGCTCCTAAATCCCACAAACACGACATTCTACGGTTAACAAGGATCATAATAGTATCGTCGCATTAAGGAGGCTGCCTACAATTTTTTCTGCTCTCCACCACCAAACTTTCGGAAGGAAATTCTTTGCGGCATAAATAACTTTGACATTTTGGAGCCTGAAAAAGTCCGTTCGAGTAACATAGAAATCGGCCCAATGAATTCTCTCCAAACTTGCTGTGATTAATGTTAGCTACTCAGGGATTAGTGCGAGGGGTGTCATTTTAAAAGTTTAGGTCGCGCAACGCGTCTGATGGCTGCGTATTATAAACAAGGGTGTGGCTATAACGTTGCTATAGCAACTCCGACCACAACAAAATGCACACTACAATAAAGTTCAAACCCTCCAGGGTAACCATGTGAAAGTTCAGACCGGTAAAGGTTTTTGAGCCTGAACAGCAGGCATACAAAGATTGGGCGTTGAGGATCTGAAATGGCGACCGATTGTTCTTGATTGGCGACTAGATGCTTAGGTTTCTTTTCTTTTTTTTTCAGTTCCTGAATCGTGAGGTTACATTTGAAATCAATTTTATTTATATATATTTTTCTAAAGCGCCACCTGTTTTTAACACCTAGACCTAGCAATTTGGTTACTGGATAAAAACAATAACTTCAGACACAGAATGTACATCATGATTTACCCCGGAAATCATTACCAGTGTCATTAATGGTTACCCTTCCGGAGTTCAACTTTTTAAATCCGTGGACTTGTCCCACAAAAGCGGTCATGCATATTTTTTCTAGATTGCGACCTGTTTTTAGCACTTAGGCCGAGCAATTTGGTGATTGGATAAAAACAATAATTTCAGACACTGAATGCACATCTATGATTTACCCCGGAAATCATTACTAGTGCCATTAATTCCGGTGTTCAACCTTTTAAATCCGTGGACTTTGTCATGTACAGGCGAGCAGCAGTGGTCCAAGAAAATAGGAAAATAGGAATTCGGAATAAAAGAGGAGGAAAACAGGAAATACTACCCGTGCTATGGTAGCTTTCGATTGATATTTTTGCCCACCGCTTTCGGATTTTGAATACTACTGTAATTTTAAGGTCTGAGTAAACCATTTTCAAAATTCATCCCTTTACCTATCTTTAAAACATTTCAAAAAATTGTCCACAAGATAAAACAATAGTTGCCAGTTGCTAACGTTTAAAGATGGCAGTAAATCTAATATTAAGCCAAATATATAAGTTGATTTTTCTCTTCGATACGAGCCAGCGTCTAGTTTGGGCAAAAATCCGTAAAAATCAGCGCATTTTTTCACCAATTTAGCGCAGGCTACTTGAGTGATAAATACTATGGGGTCAAATTACACGGGCAAGCTCACCCTTAAATAGGCAAGCGCACCCTTAACCTGAGTAGGCAAGCGCACCCTTAACCTGAGTAGGCAAGCGCACCCTTAACCTGAGTAGGCAAGCGCACCCTTAACCTGAGTAGGCAAGCCCACCCTAACCTGAGTAGGCAAGCGCACCCTTAACCTGAGTAGGCAAGCGCACCCTTAACCTGAGTAGGCAAGCCCACCCTTAACCTGAGTAGACAAGCGCACCCTTAACCTGAGTAGGCAAGCGCACCGTTAACCTGAGTAGGCAAGCGCACCCTTAACCTGAGTAGGCAAGCGCACCCTTAACCTGAGTAGGCAAGCGCACCCTTAACCTGAGTAGGCAAGCGCACCCTTAACCTGAGTAGACAAGCGCATCCTTAAATAGGCAAGCGCACCCTTACCTGAGTAGGCAAGCGCACCCTTAACCTGAGTAAGCAAGCGCACCCTTAACCTGAGTAGGCAAGCGCACCCTTAACCTGAGTAGGCAAGCGCATACTTAACCTGAGTAGGCAAGCGCACCCTTAACCTGAGTAGGCAAGCGCATCCTTAACCTGAGTAGGAAAGCGCACCCTTAACCTGAGTAGGCAAGCGCACCCTTAACCTGAGTAGGCAAGCGCACCATTAACCTGAGTAGACAAGTGCATCCTTAACCTGAGTAGACAAGCGCACCCTTAACCTGAGTAGGCAAGCGCACCCTTAACCTGAGTAGGCAAGCGCACCCTTAACCTGAGTAGGCAAGCGCATCCTTAACCTGAGTAGGCAAGCGCACCCTTAACCTGAGTAGACAAGCGCACCCTTAACCTGAGTAGACAAGCGCACCCTTAACCTGAGTAGGCAAGCGCACCCTTAACCTGAGTAGGCAAGCGCATCCTTAACCTGAGTAGGCAAGCACACCCTTAACCTGAGTAGGCAAGCACACCCTTAACCTGAGTAGGCAAGCGCATCCTTAACCTGAGTAGGCAAGCGCACCCTTAACCTGAGTAGACAAGCGCATCCTTAACCTGAGTAGGCAAGCGCACCCTTAACCTGAGTAGGCAAGCGCACCCTTAACCTGAGCAGACAAGCGCACCCTTAACCTGAGCAGACAAGCGCACCCTTAACCTGAGTAGACAAGCGCACCCTTAACCTGGGTAGACAAGCGCACCCTTAACCTGATACCCAGGTCAAGGGTATACGCATGCCCCTGTCTCCTCTGCAGGCGGCTTTGTGTGGCCTGTTTTTGCTTTTCGCCCCAGCACAGCAACCCCACGCTTTGAACTATGTTTCACTTTATAATTTCAGCCAAGAGATTCCTGCGGAAGCTTGCCTGTGTATTAATCTGACCCTATAGTATTCATCACTTAAGTAGCACACGCAAAACTAATTTAATTGGCAGAATATACGCTAATTTCTTGTCTCTTCAGATTTTTAGTCCAAAATTGAGAGTTGTTCGCAATCTACATGTTTTCCCTACGAGAATTCCCAAAAAAATAATGGGCTCAACATTTGAAACCTTCGCGGGTACCTTCACGCAAAAATGCTCTACGCGGCGCATTTAAATAAACACCAATAAAGTAACTATATAAAATTTCAAAGCTTAATGAACGATAAAATTTCAAAGCTAATGAACGAAATTTATGATGCCGCAGCTTTTATTCTGTGTTTTCGAAGTCGCCGAAAGACTAACGCTGAAAGGAAAACGATAAAACGGCGCGATTTAAATATACAAAATTCTCGCGTGAAATACTGCGCATTGGCTTGAATTCTGTCTGAAATCAATCAACACACATTGAATTACTTAAGTGTCTCGGCGATTTAATAATATTTTTAATATCTTACACCATTTTAAAATACTACTTCCAAAAGTTGAATGTTCATTTATTTGATGAGTTGCGGCCCTCGAACATTAATAAAAATGCGAGAAATCAAAATATCCAAAATCACCAACACACTTTCGAAGATCAGTGTTTTGACTAACCGCTCGCCAAATTTGAAGGCAATCGTACAAATCCTTGTGGGTGAACATTTCGCGTCTGTCCATCGAATCGGCAGCAAATCAATCACGTGACTGAAAACAAATCTATAAACATTTGAAGTTGTGTCAACATCTGGAGCGCTACTAGCAGGAGAACAAACAAACGTGACATGATCGGCCAATTGGAGGCAAGCCTTCTGTGTGCGCGGGAAAGTATTACTGCGCTCGGATTTCATGTTGCGCTCCTGCTTTGGTAATTGCTAGATATATCTCTCCCCAAAACGCGCAATTATGCAGTTCGTATAAAATATAATGGGTAAAGTACCACCAAAGAAGACCCAAAATTGTGTAAAAAAAATCAACTGGATTTCAATTTCTTGTCTGAAACACCAAAGACAGGAGGTTTAGGGCGAAACATGGGATCAGCTGGAACAATAGGGAAAATTGAAACTCCAAACTGTCATATTTTCGTTCATCGAATCAGCCAATAGAAACCAAGGACCCTTAAAGAGCCCTTGTCAGCCACTCCTTTGTTATTTTTATTCAGCCATGCCACTATCTCGATTCTGATTGGCTAAGAGTACGCAGCGAAATTGTGTTGGCGCGCAGTGCGTGACGTCATACTACAGACATTAGGATTGATGCACTCAAATGACGTCATAACGCAAGCCAAAAGGTTTGGCCGCCATCTTGGTTTTCATTTCGGAAGCGAAAGCCAATTTCGCCAATATTCTCGTTGAATCTGTTATGATTTTTGCCAAGAGATCATTGCTCAGGATATCTAAACCTCAACTATGGCTATTTGAATTGAATACGAAGAGGAAATTACCAATAAATGTAAGCTAAAGTTCAAAAACCGTTTCGCCGAGCAAGGCCTCGTCGTCGACTTCACTTAGAGGTAAGAATTGCTGGTTGCTGAATAATAAAACAATTATTGAATTCGGTTTTCGCATGATAGTGAGATTTGCCAACGCCTCGAGTTAGTGTTATCCGCCTCAGCTTCGCTTCGGCAGATAACACAAACCTCGGCGTTGACAAATCTCACTATCATGCTCAACCTCATCCAATAAGTGTTAATTGTTTTCAGTCGATATCAGAAAACGAATTGCGTGTAGAAATCTTGAAATAGTCTTCTAAAAACGAAGTTTTATTATTCATTTATCGAATCCAATCGCAAATATTGCACTACATCCCCTGAATCAGCCGATGGAAATGGATGCTTTCTCTGTCTCGGTATGTTGCTAGGCTGACAAAATGGAGGCTGACAGAGGCTCTTTAAACAGAATTTCATACGAAAAAAAGAGCAAAAGAACTTACTTGAAAATTCCCATACAAACCCTTATAAATCTCTGCTTTGCCGTGCAGAAAATTGGATGACAAATATGCTCAGTGCTTAGATACATAAAGTAGTTGCCTAACACTCTTCAAGACAGAAATTTGACAAAACACTGTATAAGGTCCCTTTTTGCTTGGCGGGACCCGCCAAGTGAGAGTTAATGGGATGTGCTTTATGTACATTGTATGCAGCTGAAAAGACACTGGAACAAACCATATTTTCATTTGAATTTGTAAAAGGACGTTTAAAATATTTTTATTTTGTGAAGCTTTTAAAAGATAATAATTAATTCCTTTTGATAATATCTACTTTTCGTAACTTTTAGTTTTTAATGATCATGTTTAGGTTAATATAATATCTTTTTTATGATGTAAAGCGCACTTGGGCAATTTGGGAAAGTGCGCTATAATATAAATATTAAATTATTATTAATTATTATCAATTGGCCAAGCCACATGCCGTCTAAACATGAAGGTAAAATGACATAATATGGGCAGAAATAGTAATCGTGCGTGAACGTTTCGCTCTAACGCATTAAACGCAGTATTAGCGCCGATTTCACAGACTCTGAACAAAACGTGTAGCAGTAACGCAAATCAAGTGCGAATTACTCACGACACTTATCTAAAATCCACTCATTTAAACTATTAAAACGTTGCTACGCAGTCGGATATTTTACGAAACGCGTAAAATTTTACGAAAGACTATGGGCTCTCATATAGCACTGACAATACTGAAAAATAAAAGGAATTTGTTAAAAGCTTTTGTCTAGTTGTATAAAGTAGCGCAAGTTTACCTTTTTTTTTCTCAGTTTCCACTCTTTGATGTTATGCTTTCTTCAACAAATAGCTGAATCTACCAGAACAGTGAAAAGCATCAGGATATAAGTCAAATACGACATTAATAGTTAGTCAGCCAATAAGAGCAGGCCTTAGATAATAGCTATGATGTAATTTGTGGGTGGTTTGGAATAATTATAGGATTAGCAGAAGCCGACAGGCCGGATTATAAAAATAATCAGTCCGTCCGCGTTGATTTTAAAGAGTCCGTTTCAGCCACTCCTTCGTTATTGTTTTCGTTCGATATTAGGAAAAAGCAAAGTTTCAGACTTGCTTTACCAAATTCAATCGATAACATTGCTATATATTCTCTAAATCAGTGGATGGAAATGGATGCTTTCTCCGCCTCGGTATGTTGCTATGCTGTCAAAAATGGCGGCTGACACAGACTCTTTAAGACTCGGAGACTTCTAAACAAAGGGTGAATTCCCAATCCCTACTCTAGAGTAGCTATCCGCGGCCCTAAACTCAGCTGATCCATGACTCGCTGTTTCCAAAATTTCTGAAACAACACTGTCCTGAAAACTGTGCTTGATAAATTTTAAGGCCCCGATTACATGGAGCGGGCTGGCTCGGATGGGCGGACTGAAAACACAATCTCAGCCCGGTATTATATGAGCCGAGCTGGCCCGCTATGGTGAATCGTGGTTCGTTGGTGATAGCTACAAAATGGCGGACGCGCGAAACATTCGCAAGGCACTTATTGCTCTTCTACTACGGCAACTTGCGATGTAGCGTATTCTCTTCCAACTTCATGGCACTAATAGGTGCTCTGGATAATGTATAAGATGTGTAATTCTTATCAAGAAGTGTAATTCTGACTCTTCAAAGCGAGACCGGGCCAGCCCGGTTGAGCGATTACATGAGAATTTTTCAGCTCGCTTTGCCGGGATCCCGGAGGGTGACTACCGAGATCTCGGCAAACCGGGCTGAAAATTTCCCATGTAATCGCGAGTCAATTTTTACAGAGTTTCTGCAGACAGCCAAGATCTCGGTAGAAAAACTCAGCCCGTCCATCCGGGCCAGCCCGCTCCATGTAATCGGGGCCTAAATGATGAAAAACTTTGGTCCCATCCGTCGAACCGCAAAACTGTCCATCTCGGGGTTTCGATGCGCCCGCGATCCTCGAGAAGCCAAGCAATCGCGCGCGACGTTACGAGGAGGCCTAGTAACCGAGCCTACCCCTACACACAGCAAACGTTCTTGGTGGCGCATAATAACTGACCTGCATTAATGACGATGTCATGGACTTGAGCGGTATTATGGTTGGCTCATCCAAACTGGCTTGCCTTTCATCTGCTGTTATCCATGGGAAATCCTATGAATGGTTAAATCCCACTTTAAACATTTGCTGGCAACCTTCTTTGCCTTTTAGATGAGCTATGGCAGCTTTGCAAACTTTGACAAGACTAATAGATGAGCTGGAGGTGTCTATCGCTAATCTTCAATAGGCCGCTTGCTTTACTAGGTCACGTGACCCAAAATGCAACACATTCTGAGTAAAATCGTGAAAATTAAGCTCTGCTATTTTATGCTGCAAATTCAGTTTCTGACTAATATCAATTGGTTCTTTGTAGTTCTGAAATTGATTTTGACAAAACAACTCGTTTTTCAGTGCCGTTCCTCTTGTATCTGAACTGAGTTGAATTGATCAGTATTTCGTTTTCAGAACTATTCAAATGCTCGACAGTCATTTCCTCATAGTCCATCATGACAAAAATATTTGTCCAGATAATTCATGTTTCAATATTAGAGTGGATTTGTCATAAACAGAGCTTCTCTTGCTCGCATAAAGTTGTAGGGAGTACTTTCCGCGCAAATGACCTTGAATGAATGCAGCGCGCGCCGTAATTGGCGGGAAACCATTGGCGCGAAATGTTTGCAACCTCTTATATTTTAACCTCTTCCAGAAGCCACTGTGGATCCTTACCTCAACATCTCTCTGCTGTTGCAGGTCAAGCTCGGCGGATTTTCTCGTAAAAACAAGAACCGAGAATGTGCAGTCTGTACAAGAAAAAGAAAAATACGTTTTAACAGAGTCCCCCTTTGAACTCTTCCATAATGGGGTTTGGCAAACATCACAAAGACCCTGACTGTCTTCTTGATGGACAAGTGGCATGTGAACAGTCAATTGTTGGCCCTATTTTAAGTGTACTGGTAGTATTGTGGCGCTTCAAGTGTGTTCAGAGAAGGCAGCCATGGAAAACCTTGCGGGAATTAATAACCCAAGATCTAACAGGGTGCTGGCGTCTGTTTGCTAAAGACGCCCACAGCAGAGGCCCAGTCTAAATGTGCAGACTGATAGTATTTGTGCTAAGGTCTTTGTTTAATCATTCTTTTTTTTTCATTACTACATAATTAGCTTGATCTATTTTCTGCCATTTCCCTTGACAATGGTGCTTGCCGCACCGAAACACTTTTTTATCATTTGTAGTTTAAAATGAAAGTTGAGCTAATAAGAAAGCAATGTAGTGGTGCTTGCAGCATTAAGAGGTCCCTAAAACTTCCTCCATCTAATAAAAGCAGACTTACCAGCAGGATTAGGTTTGAGCAGGGCATCACAGACACTAATCTTCAGGAGAAATCCTCTTAAAGCAGATTCAGTGTGTAACAGGAAGTTATCATCACTGAAAAAAGGCCAGAAAACATTCAATAAGCATGCATACAACAGGGGAATTTGAAACATCCCTCACAAATAATGGTTATAAAAAATCACTTTGAGGTGGGGGGGGGGGGGGGAGTCTTGGTCTGTGCAATATTTATTTTTGTGCTCTGATTCTGTAAGCTGCAATGATATTTTCACAATATACATATTGTATAGCCAGGAATAAACCACAGTTTTTGGCATGCAGGAACGGACCCCTCCCCAACAAAGACTTAAATTAATATGGTTAGCCTGTTATTTCAACTTGGTACACTGCATACTGATTTACTCATTTTGATGCTGGCCCCAAATAGACACTGTTCCCTTACCTTAAACTGGGCTGCACAGATTTTCCAAGTTCAAATGTAAACTCTCGATGGGATGGTACTCCTGCAACAATACAAGATTATTATATTGATTATTTATTATATAAACTACATGTATAGTTTATACAAATTACGAAGGTTTTCACAGACATGTTTCAACAGATTCAACTGTCATCATCAGTGAGTTGTTCTAAGTGATTTACAAGCTGAATAAATAGCAAGAGAAATTACAATAGTAAATTACGTCAATTGTGTAAAGGGCAGCATAATATGCTAATTACACTGCAAGCTTGAGATTGATATGCTGGACTTGTCTATTTAAGGATACATGTATAGTGTTTTATCAGGAATTTGGCCATTGAGAAATATTGTACAATTCACACCTGTATGTGAAAAGTTATGATAATGCCCACTGTCACAAAATTCATCAAATCAAAATGTTTTCACAAAAAGGTAGTACTGGAGATATGAAAATAATTTTCTTGTGTTCAAATTTGATATCTCATTTTTTGCTGTGCCCGCTTATGAGATATTAATAATATATTTGAAAACATGAAGAATGATAAATTCCATATCCAGCGCCCATGTATTATTCTCTATAATATATTGATTGTAACATGCCTGCCTTCTTGATTCTCATCCTGATTCTCTTAACAAGCTAATAAAGGACTTACCTTATCAGAAATTACAAGAGATATCTTCTGGACTTCTTCCTAAAAGCAAGGAGAATTTGGTTTCAAATACAACAACTGTATATTATGAAAATCACAAGAAATTTACCCGGGAGACATACAGTAAATGTATTTATACAACTAGTTGTAGCTCTCGCTAAAAGTGCCAATGAGCAATTTATAAGTGAATCATATTTGCCCTTTAATACTCACTGATGCCCTAATTTTATTTGGCCGACTATTTTATATTCATTGATCCGCAAAGCATTAGCATTACTTTAGGAACAAATATCTTCCTCTAAATTTCATATGTAAAGGTTACATTTCCATGAGCATATGAACAAGCTAAATCACTGTGATAGCAATGATTGTGTAATAATATAACAGCGCGAGAAATATATACAAACACCTCATCGCGTGGCGTCAGGGGTCAAATAGTAGATTTCTCTTCTGATACTGATAGTGCTCATGTATTTGGTTACAACTTGAAAATCGTGGCACTTTGATTGGCTAGTGGTTACACCACTCTGAACTCAATAATTTTTCTCCTCGCACGGCTCTATAATGCTGCCGCCTCGCAGCCTCGCCTCTTATTGAGATAGTTAGCGCACTCTGACTGGTCAAGAGCCGTGTTTCAAAACTCTATAAAGGTCATAGAAATGACGCCATAAAATAGCAAATTGGCAGAAATTGCTTGAAAATGCCACATTTTTTGTTCTCACTTTAGAAATTATTTTATAGAAGAAATACTTAATACTTAAATACTTAATAAATAAATTTAGCTCATGGTAGCTTACACTAATGTCTGAGCTGCAGGACTTTAAGGTCTTATAGCTTGCGTAGGTGGCCAGGAGCCTGCATGTTAGTGTTGGCGGGCAAGGCGGCGTCCTTAAATGACTGCAGGCACGGCATATTAGTAATTTCGGATGATAAAAGGTTCCATGTCCTAATAGTTCTAGGAAAAAGGGAGAAGCTATACGCTGAGACAGATGCTTGGGGTTGGAGGTACTTTGCCTGGTTTGATCTGGTAGGGCGGGTATTTGGTTTTAAACATGGGGGAAAATTTATAAAACATTTTTCCTGTGCCTTCATAGAGTTTTGAAAGCCTTGGCTTTTGTTTGGGAGAATTCTTGAGTCAGATCATGAAGCACTCGACTTCGACTTGTGCTTCATGATCTGCTCTCGAATTCCCAAACAACGCCTCGGTTTTCAAAACTCTAATATAAAGATTTAGGCACTGCCTAAAAGCAGAGCTCCCAGTCAGTTTTATGTCATTTTTAAAGCTCGGTGTCATCGCTGACGTCTCTATGATGAGCACATCACAATACGACTTTGTTGTAGTTCTCTGGTGACCTAGATAATTCTACTCAAGTTTGGTTGTCTTAGAGCCTTCCCTTCATGAGAGATAAATTTTCAACTATGGATGACGTCATTGGTGACGTCACATCATGTGACCATTTTTTCGCTCCTCTGTCTAAGGGTCTTTCCTTTACGAGATTTGAATTTTAAGCATAGACGACATCACATCACGTGACAGTGTTACAACACCCCCCCTTGTAGCATAGACAAAATCCCAAGTATGGTTGTCTTAAGCATGTTCCCCTGAGGAGAAATATTTTTTTCTTTGTATACCACAGGGATCCCATGTGTACATGGACGGCGGACGGACGGTGTACGCTATAGGTTTTTATACAGAAAAAAGAAAATAATAATAATATCTCACAAAAGGAATCATCTATAACAACCAAACTTTGACACAATCATCTATGGGGTAATGGCTTTTCAATGCACTAAACAGTTGGGCATGGCGCGCTATCAATAAAATGAAAAAATGAATTTAATTACCTGTGACGTTTCAAAATCAACTCAATGGTATATGTTTTTCCCTTAGGTATGGTGCGCCACTTGTGCAGAGCTCCACTATGAAGGCACAAAAAATGTTTTATTTCTTAAAGGCCCATAGTCTACTGGGAACCTTTGCGATTTGTTTTCAATTGGATCTATTGTTATTCAACAGCTGTGGTTGGCTGGGTTGTAGGTCCAAAGGTGTTCCTATTGTTCTTCACATCACACAAGTTTATAACTGAAAATTTGCAGCGAATTTTCAACTGCGTTTTATTCTTGTGTGCCTGCAATGTGGCTTCAAAATCAACTCAATGGTATATGTTTTTCCCTTAGGTATGGTAAGTTTTTTCCCCGGGAGACCAAGGGTAAAAACCAAGGGTAAAAACAAGGAGTCTCCTGTGAAATCTGGGGAATTTATTCTACCAGGTGCATAGTTGTGATTGCTGATACACTGAATCTATTTTAATGTTGAGCCCCGAGGATTGATTCTCACCTTTTCAACCAAAGGCTTCATTGTCAGTAGGATATCTTGAATGTAGCTATTTAGTGCTGGGTGGCAACACATCTGAACATAAAGAATTTGATCATAATTTTCATTTCCGTAATTGCATTTATTAGGATTATTATCTACTAGATGGTAGAATTTTTCTACTTTATAACTACTAAATAGAGAATAATACATGGGCACGAGGGGATATGGAATTTATCTTGAGTGTTCAAATTTTGATATCTCATCATGTATTATTCTGTTTATTATATACTTTTCTGTGTAAAATTTTAGATTTCATGAATTTCACCACCAGGAACAACTATTTAACAATAAGTCGCCGAAGGCCATGTGATTGTCGGCAAATTATCACCAAGACGAAGTCGAGGTGACTATTCGCTGATAATCTATTCACAGACTAATTGTTTCGGTATAAAGGCTCAAGTGATTCATAAGGTTTTTAGACAAAAAAGTTTGGATTTTTTAAAGATCATAACAAAATTCGCACGTGCACTCTCAATCTTTTCAATGGTATAATCACTGGTATGCACACTCAAACCAATTTGAAGAAAGAGTTATTATAAAGAGAACACAAACCTCTCGACCAATGAGCAAGCAGAAATTCTTAAAATCACTTGAGAAATTACAGTATACTAAACAGTAGTAGTTTCATGTCAAGTGCAATTCCCATTTGTATGTAAACTTTAAAATATTTTGTTATTATCATTTACACAATATTTCCTACATTTCTTATAGGAACTAACACAAGTTACTAATTGCATTTAAACCTTTCAAAAGATGCTAAATAGGCTTTAGGCATTCTACATGTTATTGTATCGGTAAGTATGTTTGAGTAACCAGATTGTTTTACTCAATTGCTCAAACCATTCAAAAACCTGTGCCGGGTAAACACTGAAGAATTTGAAACTTGATTAACATGGTTTTCAAAGACGCACCTGAACAGGCACATTGTATTTCTTTCTTCTCTCAAATACATTGGCAGGATAGACCTCTCTTATGTAGAGAATCAGATGGAATGCAACTTCCAGAAATTCACACAAGATGTCTGCACTCACTGAAAATAGACAAAATACAAAACACGGTATCCAGACGGTATGCACACTCAAACCAATTTGAAGGAAGAGTTAATGACTAGTCAGCTGTACAGTACATAAGTTATACAATGTCCAGGGCTTAATGATTTTTCGTTTTTCTGATGTGATCAATTTACTTTTGCATCGAAATAAGTTAAGCTTACTTTTAATAAACTTTTAAATCATTCGTTTGACACTGGCACAAACGATGCTCTAGCTGTTGCGAAACTTTAACACTATTTACCTGCTTTGGCATTGAATTCTTCTCCTTGTTCAGCCATGGTCTTAACGAGGTGACGCGATTAAGCAACATGGAGAAATTTCAGGAATAAAATGTTCGACTTCATTCCCGCGACAGGTTCGAAATGGCCGCCATTTTGGAATAGCGCATGCCGCTGACAATCTCGTACCCAGAGCCCGTCATCTTTTTGGGTTGGTACTTCAAGTACCCATCCTGAAGTGTATCATATTTAGTATCCGTTATCATAACATCTATATATACCTATCCACACCATCACCACCTATCAACACCATCACCACCTACCTATCCACACTATAAACAGCTATCCACGCTATCACCACCTATCCACACTATCAACACCTATCAACATATATCCACCCTATCAACATACATCCCCACTATAAACAACTATCCGCACAATCACCAACCTATCCACACAATCACCACCTATCCACACTATCAACAGCTATCCACACTATCAACACTATCAACAGCTATCCACACTATCAACAGCTATCCACCCTATCAACATATATCCACACTAAAAACAGCTATCCACACCATCAACAGCTATCCACACTATCAACGCCTATCAACACCATCAACAGCTATCCACACTATAAACAGCTATCCACGCTATCAAAACCTATCCATGCTATCATCACCTATCCACGCTATCAACACCTATCCACACTATCAACAGCTATCCACGCTATCAACAGCTATCCACACCATCACCACCTATACACACTATCACCACCTATCCACACTATGAAAACCTATCCACACCTATCCACGCTATCAACATATATCCACACTATAAACAGCTATCCACACTATCCACGCTATCAACACCTATCCACACTATCAACAGCTATCCACGCTATCAACAGCTATCCACACCATCACCACCTATACACACTATCACCACCTATCCACACTATGAAAACCTATCCACACCTATCCACGCTATCAACATATATCCACACTATAAACAGCTATCCACACCATCAACAGCTATCCACACCATCACCACCTATCCACACCATCAGCAGCTATCCACACCATCACCACCTATCCACACTATCAACACCTATCCACACTTTCAACAGCTATCCACGCCATCAACAGCTATCCACACTATCAACAGCTATCCACACTATAAAGACCATCAACAGCTATCCACACCATCACCACCTATCCACACCATCAGCAGCTATCCACACTATCAACAGCTATCCACACTATCAACAGCTATCCACACTATCAACACCTATCAACATTATCAACACCTATCCACATTATCAACACCTATCCACACTATCAACAGCTATACACACTATCAACAGCTATCCACACTATCAACGCCTATCAACACCATCAACAGCTATCCACACCATCACCAGCTATCGACACTATCAACAGCTATCTACACTATCAACACCTATCCACATTATCAACACCTATCCACACTATCAACAGCTATACACACTATCAACAGCTATCCACACTATCAACGCCTATCAACACCATCAACAGCTATCCACACTATAAACAGCTATCCACGCTATCAAAACCTATCCACGCTATCATCACCTATCCACGCTATCAACACCTATCCACACTATCAACAGCTATCCACGCTATCAACAGCTATCCACACTATCACCACCTATACACACTATCACCACCTATCCACACTATGAAAACCTGTCCACACTATAAACACCATCAACAGCTATCCACACCATCAACAGCTATCCACACCATCACCACCTATCCACACCATCAGCAGCTATCCACACTATCAACAGCTATCCACACTATCAACAGCTATCCACACTATCAACACCTATCCACATTATCAACACCTATCCACACTATCAACAGCTATACACACTATCAACAGCTATCCACACTATCAACACCATCAACAGCTATCCACACCATCACCAGCTATCGACACTATCAACAGCTATCTACACTATCAACACCTATCCACATTATCAACACCTATCCACACTATCAACAGCTATACACACTATCAACAGCTATCCACACCATCACCAGCTATCGACGCTATCAACAGCTATCCACACTATCAACACCTATCCACATTATCAACACCTATCCACACTATCAACAGCTATACACACTATCAACAGCTATCCACACTATCATCACCTATCCACACTATCAACACCTATCCACACTATCAACAGCTTATCCACACTATCAACAGGTATCCACACCACCACAGCTATCCACACTCTCAACAGCTATCCACACTATCAACAGCTTTCCACCCTATCAACGCCTATCCACACCATCAACAGCTATCCACACCATCAACAGCTATCCACACCATCAACAGCTATCCACCCTATCAACAGCTATCCACACTATCAACACCTATCTACGCTTTCAACACCTATCCACACTATCAACACCTATCCACCCTATCAACAGCTATACACACTATCAACAGCTATCCACACTATCAACGCCTATCAACAGCTATCCACACCTTCACCAGCTATCGACACTATCAACAGCTATCCACACTATCAACACCTATCCACACTATCAACACCTATCCACACTATCAACAGCTATCCACACTATCATCACCTATCCACACTATCAACACCTATCCACACTATCAACAGCTTATCCACACTATCAACAGCTATCCACACCATCACAGCTATCCACACTCTCAACAGCTATCCACACTATCAACAGCTATCCACCCTATCAACGCCATCAACAGCTATCCACACCATCAACAGCTATCCACCCTATCAACAGCTATCCACACTATCAACACCTATCCACGCTATCAACACATATCCATCCTATCAACGCCTATCTACACCATCAACAGCTATCCACACCATCAACAGCTATCCACCCTATCAACAGCTATCCATACTATCAACACCTATCTACGCTTTCAACGCCTATCCACACTATCAACACCTATCCACCCTATCAACAGCTATCCACCCTATCAACAGCTATCCACACTATCAACACCTATCCACGCCATCAACATATACCCACCCTATCAACATCTATCCACAGTATCAGCAGCTATCCACACTATCAACAGCTATCCACACCATCACCACCTATCAACAGCTATCCACCCTATCAACACCTATCCACACTATCAACACCTATTCACACTATCATCAGCTATCCACACCATCACCACCTATCACACTATCAACAGCTATCCACCCTATCAACGTGTATCCACACTATAAACAGCTATCCACACTATCAACAGCTATCCACCCTATCAACAGCTATCCACACTATCACCACCTATACACACTATCACCACCTATCCACACTATGAAAACCTATCCACACTATAAACACCATCAACAGCTATCCACACCATCAACAGCTATCCACACCATCACCACCTATCCACACCATCAGCAGCTATCCACACTATCAACAGCTATCCACACTATCAACAGCTATCCACACTATCAACACCTATCCACATTATCAACACCTATCCACACTATCAACAGCTATACACACTATCAACAGCTATCCACACTATCAACGCCTATCAACACCATCAACAGCTATCCACACCATCACCAGCTATCGACACTATCAACAGCTATCTACACTATCAACACCTATCCACATTATCAACACCTATCCACACTATCAACAGCTATACACACCATCACCAGCTATCGACGCTATCAACAGCTATCCACACTATCAACACCTATCCACATTATCAACACCTATCCACACTATCAACAGCTATACACACGATCAACAGCTATCCACACTATCATCACCTATCCACACTATCAACACCTATCCACACTATCAACAGCTTATCCACACTATCAACAGGTATCCACATCATCACCTATCCACACTATCAACACCTATCCACACTATCAACAGCTTATCCACACTATCAACAGGTATCCACACCATCACAGCTATCCACACGCTCAACAGCTATCCACACTATCAACAGCTATCCACCCTATCAACGCCTATCCACATCATCAACAGCTATCCACACCATCAACAGCTATCCACACCATCAACAGCTATCCACCCTATTAACAGCTATCCACACTATCAACACCTATCTACGCTTTCAACACCTATCCACACTATCAACACCTATCCACCCTATCAACAGCTATACACACTATCAACAGCTATCCACACTATCAACGCCTATCAACAGCTATCCACACCTTCACCAGCTATCGACACTATCAACAGCTATCCACACTATCAACACCTATCCACACTATCAACACCTATCCACACTATCAACAGCTATCAACAGCTATCCACACTATCATCACCTATCCACACTATCAACACCTATCCACACTATCAACAGCTTATCCACACTATCAACAGCTATCCACACCATCACAGCTATCCACATCCTCAACAGCTATCCACACTATCAACAGCTATCCACCCTATCAACGCCATCAACAGCTATCCACACCATCAACAGCTATCCACCCTATCAACAGCTATCCACACTATCAACACCTATCCACGCTATCAACACATATCCATCCTATCAAGGCTTTCTACACCATCAACAGCTATCCACACCATCAACAGCTATCCACCCTATCAACAGCTATCCATACTATCAACACCTATCTACGCTTTCAACGCCTATCCACACTATCAACACCTATCCACCCTATCAACAGCTATCCACCCTATCAACAGCTATCCACACTATCAACACCTATCCACGCCATCAACATATATCCACCCTATCAACATCTATCCACAGTATCAGCAGCTATCCACACTATCAAAAGCTATCCACCCTATCAACACCTATCCACACTATCAACACCTATTCACACTATCATCAGCTATCCACACCATCACCACCTATCCACACTATCAACAGCTATCCACCCTATCAACGTGTATCCACACTATAAACAGCTATCCACACTATCAACAGCTATCCACCCTATCAACAGCTCTGCACCCTAACAACAGCTTTCCACACCATCAACAGCTATCCACCCTATCAACAGCTATCCACACTATCAACACCTATCTACGCTATCAACACCTATCCACACTATCAACACCTATCCACCCTATCAATGCCTATCCACGCTATCAACAGCTATCCACCCTATCAACAACTATCCACACTATCAACACCTATCCACGCTATCAACACCTATCCACACTATCAACACCTATCCACAATATCAACATCTATCCACACACTATCAACAGCTATCCACACTATCAACAGCTATCCACCCTATCAACATATATCCACACTACAAACAGCTATCCACACTATCAACAGCTATCCACCCTATCAACGCCTATCCACACTATCAACAGCTATCCACCCTATCAACAGCTATCCACGCTATGAACAGCTGTCCACACTATCAACACCTATCCACACTATCAACACCTATCCACACTATCAACACCTATCCACCCTATCAACGCCTATCCACGCTATCAACAGCTATTCACACCGTCAACGCCTATCCACGCTATCACAAGCTATCCACAACATCATCAGCTATGGTAGTAAAAAATACTCTTTTCATTATGATTTCCTCGTTGTGAACCTTTCTGTGTAGATTTCCAATTGTTTGATTCGTATAGAAGGACTAGTAGGATAGACTGGAAACGACTTCAAGTTGCGCACGCGCATTATGATTACCATATTTGCCACATGGAAAGTTTTTGTCGAGTGGAGCACTAACACGTTCTTGTCACCTGTTCTTCATTGTACAACTTTTAAAAGTTCGGACTGGGCTTTCTAGAAGCTTTGAATGGCCGTTTGCAAACTGCTGGTTGCTTTGACCTGTTAAAAGCTACTCGTTGTGCAACTATGGTGAGTTATGTAGCGTTCATTCTTATCATGAAAGGGGCTCTTGCACATTAATATATGTCCACCGTGGACATAAAATAAGTAAATTCGTAACAGTGAAAAATCATGTACATTTTCCCATGGTAATCAAAATAATCCTCCAGATTAATAGACACATGAAATTCTAGGTTGTTTTGACCTGTTAATCAAGAGGATGGAATTGGATTGTAATTTGAACTATTTTCTTGTCAGAGAAGTGGCCAACAAGCGTGCGAGAGCCCCTAATTTTGGGAGATGATTTTGGCCTATAGTTTCGAACTCAGAATATTAATGGCTGTTCAAAACTAATATGGTTGCTCAAACCAGACCTTTTTGTCAGATGCTGATGTCTTCATAATTGAGCATCACAACTAGCACTTCGTAAGAAATAGTGTGCGTGTTGATAAATGTATAGATAGCTGGTGAAGAAGGGCATGGCGTGGAGAGATTCTGATTGTGTTGATGGTGTGGATAGCTGTGGGGAGATTCTGATTGTGTTGATGGTGTGGATAGCTGTGGGGAGATTCTGATTGTGTTGATGGTGTGGATAGCTGTGGAGAGATTCTGATTGTGTGGATAGCTGTGGAGAGATTCTGATTGTGTTGATAGCTGTGGAGAGATTCTGATTGTGTTGATAGCTGTGGAGAGATTTCGATTGTGTTGATGGTGTGGATAGCTGTGGGGAGATTTTGATTGTGTTGATGGTGTGGATAGCTGTGGAGAGATTCTGATTGTGTTGATAGTGTGGATAGCTGTGGAGAGATTCTGATTGTGTTGATAGTGTGGATAGCTGTTGAGAGATTCTGATTGTGTTGATAGCTGTGGAGAGATTCTGATTGTGTTGATAGTGTGGATAGCTGTTGATAGTGTGGATAATTAACCATTATCCTGCGAGATTGCGCAGAATATCGTCTGATACTTAGCCGACGAGGGACGAAGTCCCGAGTTGGCTAAAATCAGACGATATTCTGCAAAATCGAGCAGGATAATGGTTTTATTATTCAGCACATCGATAGCACAAAAAACCCCGAAAAAAAATGACTTTTGTGCATTATTTACGAGCTCAAAACATCATATTTCCCTGAGAGACGGATATCGCAGGATAGCTGTCATGTACAGAGACAGCTATTGGCGATCCAATGACCATATTTGGGCAGTGCATCGATGTGCTGAATAATAAGTGTTGATAGCTGTTGACGGTGTGATGTGATTGTGCAGAGAGCTGTGATGGTGTGGATAACCGTTGTTAGTACAAACCAACTAATGGTCTATTACAAATCCTGCATTCTGATTGGCTGAGCTACTAATGGTCTATTAGTGATAGACCGTGCCTTGCAAACCACCACCTTTCTTTGCAAGAAAACTTGATTTTTTCAACATAAAATAATGGAATTCATTGCCAAAGCCGACCAACTAGTTGGTTTATACTAAAACAATTAGACCTCTCGTCCTCATGTGCTATGATATCAACATTCATCATAGCACATTCGGCCTTGAGGTCTAATTGTTAAATAGTATGGATAGGTTGTATTGGGTGGATAGCTGTTGATGTTTGATAGGACTTGCCTTGCGGCTCGGTAGAGGAAGCTGGGTTTATTTCTACCAAGGGACGGACCATTAGAAAAGTGATGGGGGGTGGTACCTTTCCGAGTTGCTCGATTTTTTTTTTGTCTGGGGGCACGAAATTTTTTTCAGGGCTTAACGACCTGCAGGAAGTTTTTGTTCACTATTATTTTTGTCATTATTACCTTGTTTGACCTAGTGGAAGACATTTTACAGATAGAGGGTATCACTTTTTTTTTTCGTTGCGCGTGAAGTGGATTTTGATAAACGCATTTCATCAAGCCTCTAAGAGAAAGGGTAGATGAACATTTCCGTTCTGTGTGTATAGTAAACAAAGCATGTAGGTTTTCTTATTGAATTATGCGCGCAATTCAGTGCTCGCCGCAAATGGCGAAATTATTTTTATGCGTGAAGTGGTCCAAATGAGGAATTTCTATGCTTGTAACGTTGAACTCACGCTCATGTTTTTTTTCTCTTCCCGAAGCTGTTCGATTTCTTTTCTGTGATTATCGCTTGCTTGAATTGTTTTTGCTTTGCCCCCCCCCCCCCCCCCCCACCTATCACTTTTCTAATAGTCCGTCTCTAAGGACTTAGCTAGACTTCAAACCTTTCCACCAAAGCATGTTTTCCACCATAAAAAGCAAACGAAACAATTGATGCGCCTGTTTGTTGGATGAAAGGATGAAAGCGAAAACGCAATTTAGTGTTTAAAAATGTAAAGAAATCGCAGGATTATGATAGTCACAGTAAAACAGCGAAAAAATCGGTGCGGCGTTTCGCTTCATTTCCCATTTACAAGTGTATCTTTCATGAGGAATGATTATCGCGGCTTCTTGGTTTCGCAACGGTTTTAAATTTATTTACCGAAAAATATTTATTAAGAGCGAAACAAAAAGATAGAAAGAAGCTTGGAAATGCTTTGAAAGTTTTGCCGTGTTCAATGCTTGTAATATCGCACGAACAATTCACTCCTCTTCACTCATCCTCCTTTACAGAAATAGTTGTGTTAAATAACTTCTCATTGTCTGATTTGGATTTCCTTAGGCTGATCCAAAGTACACCTTTGCGGTTGTTTTGCTGGTGGTTGTTGGCATTACAAGTGTGGATTCCGTGGTTCTTGGGGATGCTGAAAATGAAATCCTTAAGAACATTTGGCTGAATTTCGTGCTAATCCAAGACATCCTCGATACGACTTTTGTATCCAGCCATCGTTCGAGAACGCAAAGTTAGTGCCAAAAGTGTTTATTTGGTGCCCATTGCAGCATTACGGGACGGTGGTATTATGTCCGGATCACAAGTGCGTGATGAAATTTCATGCTTGGACATCAAACACAAAAGTGAGAAATTTCGAAGAGCCAAGACTTGTATATGACTTGTGTGGGTATATTATTCTTGTTCAGGCAGTTTACAACTGCCCTTACAGTCTTGAACATAGAACAACATCTGGTCACAGCTATTTATCTGCCTCGGACACGATTTTGAAATGCCTGCCCAGGGATGTGACAATCAAATTCCCTTTAAAGCTTTATTATCGCTCTGCTTGTTCACAAGCTTTGCTTGATTACTTGATTGTACATATTGGTCGGGGACAAACATTTTTGGAACTCACTGAGGACATTGCTTCCATGAACTATAGAACATATATTCATTTGCATAATGGAATGGTTGATGAAGGCCAGTTTTACAATAGGGAGACGTTTGCATTTCCAAGCAATGACCATTTAATGTACATGTTTCTTGCTTACTTTCAAAGTAAGGAAAACTTATTTCAAGTTGAAATGAACCACCTTCAATGTTCGATTCTCACGTGTGACCACACTTTCAAGGTAAGCAAACACATTGGAGTGATAAGGAGAACAGATCAAGCATTTGTTAATCAGTTTGAAAACATTTTCATTGGGCTAAATGAGAATGGGCAAGTTGTGACTTGGAGACTTACAAAAGTACAGCCTTTGACCAAATCGAAGACCTGTTAAAGGATTTCAAAGAGCAACTTGATGCAAAGGACAGTCATTAAAAATGATTATCGTTGATGACTGCTGTTCAGTAAGACAATCATATAACAGAGTTTTCCCAAATGTTCCCGTATATTTAGACCTGTACCATGCTTGTCAGCGTTTTGTCAAGACTCTTCCAAAAGGTTGTGCTCATTCGCAAAAAATGGCAAAGGACTTTGGCCTTATTTTCGTGCAGATGGTGATACTAGCGATGAAAGAAAGGATGTCACATCTGAACCAGATATCATAGAAGGTAATCTGGAAATGTTTTTAAGTAAATGGGAGTCTCGCCTTTTAAGTGCAAGTGCTGATGCTTGTAAAAATATCCGCAAGCATATCCAAAAGGGTTGTTGTTCTGGTATCCCTGTTGGAGTTGGTACACAAAAAATGAGCGACTTCACAAGTACCTTAAACGATCACTTCTCGGTGGAGCTAGTACTATTTCTCCAGAGCTTGCAGTGGCAGTGTTTACGTTGGTGTTTTATGTTTGGAGCCAGAAAAGGTCCCCTGACGCCAAGAAACGTATGTCAAATAGCAGAGTGGTACCAATAGCTCCTGTAGAGAGCAATATCCAACATTTGTTTAGTGCCATTCCTTCTCTGCGAAACCAATTAAAGTTCAAATGTGACAGTGTTCCGAAGGAGGTTCCTTTGGCTGTGTCTGCTGGACCAATCAATGCATCAACAACAGTAAAGTTCGATTCCGATGTGCAAGAAAGGTATCGCGGCATTCCTGATCAAGTGTCTGCACTGCAAAATGAAACCGTGGTCAATTACGTAATTGGTCGAGCTCTTCACTTAATTGAGATCCTATCTTCCCTCGACAAGCACTGCATTTCAAGAGACTTTAACATCTTCGATTTTCCATTTTCGGATGTGAAAACTCTTATTGCTTCAATTCATCCAAGCTCAAATGAAACGAGCAGTATCGAAATGGACATGAACAGCGAATGTTTGCAAAGGCATTTGGCCTCTTTTGGCTTACAAATTGACAAGGTTCCGGCGATGGAAATTGTTGCTTTACTAGCATCAGCAAGCAGATCCACAGATGTTTTGAGTCGAATGAAGAAGAGTACTGTGATTTTTTAAGGTCCAGCTTGGGATTAGTCGGCGACATCGAAAAGGATTCATTGCAACTACGGAAGTTATTCTGTAATGAAGTTAAAAACAACAGTGCTATGTATGAACTTTGGGTGGACTTTGATGTTGACAGTGAAGTAGAGAGGTTTTCAATACACGAGCAGTATCGAAATGGACATGAACAGCGAATGTTTGCAAAGGCATTTGGCCTCTTTTGGCTTACAAATGACAAGGTTCCCGGCGATGGAAATTGTTGCTTTACTAGCATCAGCAAGCAGATCCACAGATGTTTTGAGTCGAATGAAGAAGAGTACTGTGATTTTTTAAGGTCCAGCTTGGGATTAGTCGGCGACATCGAAAAGGATTCATTGCAACTACGGAAGTTATTCTGTAATGAAGTTAAAAACAACAGTGCTATGTATGAACTTTGGGTGGACTTTGATGTTGACAGTGAAGTAGAGAGGTTTTCAATACCGGGATGGTATAATAGCAAAATGGGTGATTTGTGCGTTGTCGCCTGCAGTAACATTTTGAAAGCTCCGATCCTTGTCGTCACATCTCTACCACACTCTCCATACCTACCATTCATACCGGCAGAAATCCGCGGTACGAGAATACTCTACATAGCATTTACTCACTCCATCCTCGGTCATTATGACTCTACTCGTGGTAAGTACTAAATATATATCATTATTTGCAACAGTTTTTCTATCATTGGCCGCTCAAGGTCCCGGGGGCGGGGGGGGGGGGGGGGGGGGGGGGGGCACTTGGCTTGATATAGGGTGGGTATGTGCCGCTGCAAATTTCAAATGCAGACTCCGTTCTAAAACGATTTGTTCAAGAAAAGCTCCCCCCTTCAATTTCGTGCCCTCAAAATGAGACCCCGTTCTAAAGAGAAATTACATTCATAGTGGTTAATCTCGTGTTAATCTTTTTAGAAACGTTTTTAATGTCTTTCCTTTCCAGTGTGGATGCCAGGACGGGTACGCGATGATTTTGTCTAAATTAATGGGATGGATGGCAAGTTTTTTTTTTCTGCATTTTTCTCAAAGGCAAGTAGTTTTTGTGTTTTCTTACCGGACGCGTCGTGATTAAAAAAGTCATGTTTTATTCCAAATCGATAGGGAAAGGGTAGAATTACTTCAGACAATGAAGTCTTTAATAAAAGTTGCCAGTGAGCATATGCACAATATTTTCTGGAATTTATCGCCTGCTGTAATTAAAACCAAAGCCAAAATGAAAATTAACACCGCATTTGCTTTAACCGGTGACGCAAACAATTACCCCATTCATGGGAATGCTGGGAACAAGGTTATGACGGCCGGTCCTACACACATACATAAATAAACCTTTATTTAGCCCCGCTGGCCACAACAACTGAATTTACAAACATAAAAACGGCTGATTTCCATGTGGGGCGTCCTGTCCTGTAAGTGCCGAAGAACATCAGCAAATAGCTTCCTGTACGCTCTGCGTACCTATGTTTTACAGATCTAGGCATAGAGAATCCCGTGAAACCACTGCCACTGGGGTTAGAGTCTTTCATTTTTAGGGGCGGATGTTTAGGAGGGTTGCAGCGCTAAGTTGGACTGGTTATAATCCGTTAATAGAGTTAATAGATCCGCCCCTGATTTTAAACAATTATTGGAAGTCTTATCAATCAATATTAATTCACAACTTCTTATTTGTCATCGTAGGGTTAAAGCGAAAAAAGAACACCACAAAAGCTACATCAGGTATGAATTCGCAAGAAACACCTTTACATCAGGAAGGATATCGTTCCTAGAGGCTAGTTCGCGCCACCGTGTAATACCCTCTATATATACAATAAATGGACTATCTATCTATCTACCTAGAACTATAACTAGGTCAGGTCTCACATGGAATGGCTGCAGTAACACATTCCTTGGAAACAATCGTCTATTAGATATTTACGGAGCCTGAGCATACTGAGGCGACTAAGGCCTAGTACATACGCCGCTCTTATAATGAGCCGTACCAAACTGTTACCATGAAATACTCGAAACTCGCAGCGTTGAAATCGATTCTACATTACCGGTTTGATTTAGAATAGTTTAGGCTACAAGCAGACGAGAGATGGACAAAAAAATATTGTTTTATTGAGATTTGCATTAGGATCGGCTCATGATAAGAGCGGCGTATGTACTAGGCCTAATAAACCCTTTTCAAAAATGGTCGCCGCAAATTCAGATGTCTTAAATTAAACTGACTTAAAATCAAATACTGGATCTAGAATAGAAATATCCTTTCCTCCTTTACGACAGGAACAGGAATCAAAGCAGGCAGGATTAAGGGTAAGGTCAAATCGCAAAAGGACACTTATCGAGCAAATAACGGCACAATTACTAGTGCACACAACCTGTCCTTTCCGCGGGGAAACAAGCATGACTCCAATCTGAATCGTCAAGTTTCTACCTGTCGCTGAGAAATCTACGAATCACTGACATTGATTTGTTTAATGGCACGACGCGGCAAGTTCGTAACGTTTGCTCTAATTGTTTATTTATGTAAGATAAAATGAGCGATAAGTTCGCATTATATGGAATAGGTGCACACTGCGTTTGAAACAAAAAGGGTAGAGGTTTGAGGTTAATAATGAACCATTAGGGGTTCAATTCAAGCAATGGAGCCGCGCGTGCTATCGGGAGCTAAGACTCAGAGGCTTAAATTGAGCAACTGATAATGTTTATGTTGTTGTTAAAACGTCTAATCCAACATTCGTTTTTTGTTTCAGTGAAAAAAGAAAAGGGAAGGTGCAACCTCTGTTAAAACAGAAAGACGTCCGACATGGTGCTGTGCTCAACTTGCGAGCAGTGGCAGCACAGGGGCTGCACTAAACTAACCAATTTATTTGAGTACGAGCCCGACTGGCAGTGCGCGCGCTGCGAACATAAGCGCTAATTTTGTTCACCT
This sequence comes from Scolanthus callimorphus, assembly GCA_033964015.1. Taxonomy (NCBI): domain Eukaryota; kingdom Metazoa; phylum Cnidaria; class Anthozoa; order Actiniaria; family Edwardsiidae; genus Scolanthus; species Scolanthus callimorphus. The sequence goes on along the minus strand of JAWWUD010000117.1, from coordinate 163,453 downwards.
TTTTCACCTTGATGACCTTTCTCACCTAATGCTCAGATTTGGCACATCGACGGAACTCGTAAGGGGCGACCATTTAACTTTTGAGGGGGGGGGGTGGGCTTTTTGTCGGTGCAAGATTTTTTTTCTACCTCTGTTAAGCGGTGAGAATTTTTTTTCCAATAAAAAAGAAGGGTTTTAGTCATCATTTTGCTGTTCAGGAAATTTTTTTCGGCCTTCGGGCCGTGCAGGATATTTTTTTCAAAAAAGCCCCCCCCCCACAAAAGTTAAATGCTCGGCCCCTAAACAGCGTCAATTCCTGCCCAAATCTGTCGACTGAACAAAGTTGTCGGAGTTGTTTTAGTGTCAGTTGAGTGAGCAAAGTGATCAAAAGTAATTAAAAAAGCGTTTTTGCCCACCGTGATTAGCTCGCGGCCTGGTTGACCTGTTAACGTCAGGGGACAACTAAAAGGGTTTGTTTAAAAAAAGAATGGTTTATCTTCTCTGTGGTTAACATTTTATCCTGTTACACTCGTAAAAGGATTTTTTATACGAAAAAAGTCGCTTAATACTATATTAAAAGTTGTAGCATTTCACACTTTGGAAATAAAAATGCATTGTACCTGATTCACAATCTTGTTTTTGAGATTTTTCACGATCATATACAAAACTCGAACCGCACTCCCAACCCTCTCAATGTTATAATCACCTCTCGACCAATCAGAGCGCGGAAATTCTTATAATCACTTGAGTAATTGTACTTATGAATGTTAGTAGGGGCGTCCTACCTAGTTTTTTTTATTTTTATTGCTCTTGTTTCCATGCCGCGGTGGTCACGTATATTTATAAGAGCAATAGCAGATAACTACAAGAAATCAGTGATAACTACAAGAAATCAGTGCCTGTTTGTATGTGCATATCATCGCCGCATTGGCCTTTTTATTGTTAGTGCATTGAGACTTAGTAACTCTCAAAACTTTTGTACGGGGATGCTCGGTCCAGATCCGGACCCCTTACCTTTCTTGATACCAATTTTACAGCAGAAAAGGTACCCCTTTCTTATACCAAAGCAGAAAAGTACCCCTTTCTTATACCAAGCCGAAGCCGCGTTTAGGTTGAAAAACCGGACAGACCCACTTTTATACCAAAATTGCAATCCGTGAAAACCTTACCCCTTTCTTATACACAGTCTGAAAACCCTACCCCTTTCTTATATCTCCAGCCTGAAAACCCTTCCCCTTTCGAACCGAGCATCCCCCTATACCCCCCTCCCCCCCGGAGTATGACAGGCGTCGGTAAAGCGTATGATAAAACTAGGGCTGAAAAATATATATGACCCCCCCCCCCCCCTACCAAATATCTGTCTGTGCAAACGTTGAACTAGTTTAAGCCGCTTCATTATTTATCGCCTGGGGGGAGGGGGATGAGAGGATTTTGGGTAATATAAGGTCAAAACGCAGTGATCCTCCCCCTATAAGTACAATGATTAACGTGATCCCCCTCAGAGCAGTTAAACCGCGTTTTTGTGATCCCCCGACCCCTATTTGACCTAGTAGAAGACAATTTACAGATAGAGGAGATCACATTTTTCTTTGCGCCCGAATTTTGATAAACGCATTTCATCAAGCCCCAGAAAAAGTGTACATGAACATTCCGTTTTTGTTTGTGTATAGTAAACAAATCCTGTAGGTTTTTTTATTCATGCGCGCAATTGCGCGCTGAAATGACGAAATTATTATTATTCATTTTATTATTCATTCATCTCACGCTTACTCTTCTTTCGAACATAGTGACTGCCCGTCAGGCCTATCACTGCAGGGCATTATTGTAGAGTTTGTTTTTCCTCGCCACGATACACTTGTTCTTGTGGTGAACGGTGCGAATGTAGTGTCTGCGTTGAGCGAGTTGGCAAAGGTGATATTAGATTCTATTCTTTCTGCGCGCGAAGCGCGCCGAAATTTTTTATTATGTATTGAGTGAAGTGAAGTACAAAAATGCAAATGTTAGAGAAGTTGCTGGAATAACTACTTCGAAAATTTCTTGCGGTCCCCCCTTTCAGGGCTTCAAACTTTGAGAGATGTCCCCCTTTCGCTCGCCCCAAAATGAAGTGATCCCCCTAAAATCCTCCCCCCCCCCATCCCCCAGGCGATAAATAATGACCGGTACCTTAGACTGTATTATAGAAAGTGTTCTGTTGTTTTGGATTGGAAGGGCGCGACTCTGGCACGACGTTTGCCGATGAGGCCTAAATTTACAAATGTCCTCTTATGTATCACGGACCATGACGCAGTTCGTGAACAATCACAGGTTATTACACCGGAGTTGAGCCTAACTAAAGCTGCACTCGAGGAACGGTACGTGTTTTTTGTGAAAGTAATCTTATCTATGCGCTTGGTTACACGACTTATAGCTGGTACAGCAATGGGTAAAAAGGGGCCAGTCCATTGAGACACTTGTACATGAGGGAACTCTCATTATTTATCAGGTGGGGAGGGCCATGATTTTGGCGGGGAGGGCCACGAATTTTAAAAAATCCTTTAAAGGAGGATCACAATGTCTTTAGAGCGGATTTAGGGAGGCATTCGTCATAACGAGTCCACTTATGCATTCTATACAATAAAGCCTTAGAAACTGAGACAGCTTTTTGATGTAGTTCTTTTTACAGTACTGATACTTAGCAGGCCGCCAACAGGCAGATACAACTGAGATTCATGGACGGACGACAAACTTGATGCATAACTCTCTGCCCCTCGTAAACTTAACTTATAACATGTGTTAGAGGTCTAAAATCTGTAAAATCTTAGCCTCCGAGTTCCTTGTTTCACATTCCGAGCCCGAGCCTTTTCGTTAATTCCAGGCCAGTTAAGAGTTATCGGTGGATAAACGCTTATCCAACGGATAAATCCTGAAGAAAACCTATACAACAGATAACTTTTATCCGTATATAACTTTATCCAACCATTCAGGAACCGGCCCTGGTTTTTGAAAATCCGAGCCTCGCGACTTGCAATTTGAGTCGAGTTTTCCAAACCTTGTAAATTGAAAGTCTGAGCTTTCGAGCTCCAAGTTCAAAATTCTGATAAGTAACGATTTGCCAAAGGATTAAAGAAATTTTATTAACCCGGCGTTTCGACGCTAACATTGCGCCATTATCAAGAGTGAATGGTAGAGTTAAACAAAGCGTGAATATAAAGGCATTTATGTTATTTACCGAGACCGGAGGTCGAGGTCAGTATTTTCAAGGCCGAGGTCACGGGATTCCATACCACTGACCTTCCCATACCACTGACCTGATGAAACCCGACCTGGTGGAGATGTTTACCCTACCTGGTGAATTTTCTGCTTCCCTGGTACCTGCTGAGTTTTCAAAATCTCCCTGGCAGATTTCCCCCTTCCCTGGTACAATGACACATGACTGAAAAAATTCAAGGAAACAACCCAACATTCCTGCAGTTCTCGAAACGGGTGGCGACTGAGGCGTTCCACTGTCACGTCAGGTCGCTCAACCTCCCAGAACGTTAGTGTTAGACGAACCAGAGATGAGGCATATGCCACATATACATATAGTAACGCAGGGCCCGAGGAAAATCAGACCACTTCCGAGGCAATGTGGGCTATGTTTCAACAGAGACATGAGCATTCGTTCACGACGGAAGACCTGCGGAAAGTAAAGAAGAACGTAGAGCGTGATGAGGACCTTCATCCGACGATGGTCCAACGATGGCAAGGAAACACTTGCACATCGGAAGGATGCATCCGTGTCAGGGTTTTGCGAACCTCCTTGTGGCTAACAGAAATTGAACTAACGAGCAAAAGGCCAAGCTCCGGGCAATTCATATGGCTTGCAAATCCCGTCCAATGAAAACCCTAAGAGATTTCCAGAAACGAGGTATGGAACCGCACCAACAATAATCGGGCAACATGCTTCAAGAAGCGATGCTCAGGCTGCTCCTTTGCAGGAGTCTGTATTTCCCATCGAATCCGCGAAAGACGCAAAATGCAGCTGAAGAAGAAACATGCGAAGAAGATCCAATTCGGCACAATGCCTTCGATGTAGGAGAAATAGTAGTGTTCCGTGGCACTGATGGATTGCCATTCAACCTTTTAAAGATCACCCGAGCTGTACCTCTAGGACGTCTGGGTCCACGATCGCAAATCCGCGGTGACTTTCTGGTTGAAATCGAAAGAAATGATACCAGTGTATGTTATTCCGAAGATTAGAACTGGAGGAATGGTGCTATGTCATACGCCCATGCTTTACGCGACGAGGGAGACAACATTGTAACCGCGTCGCTAGAGGAGGTTATTACTGTAACCAAGAAGAAATTCGTGATGTCTTTTGAGACGAGATTCTGCATATAGCAGAGGAATTCGAAGACTCTATCAAAAGAGCTTTGGGACCAACCCAAGACCGTGCGGTAGAACAAACAAGCACTGTTCTGAACTAAGTCCAGAAGAAGAAGTTGAAACTTCGGAAAATGAAGCCCGAGAGACACTTAATTATCAAGATCGCAGACAGAGAAAGGGGAGGGGTAATAGATACCACGGAATCATCGCATGTCTACGGTAGTTCTATAGCATGGCCTTCATCGTGGTGCTTTTCATTGGGTAAGTTTAACACACAAATAAGAAGTACGTGCCAATGCAATATACCTGATTTCTATCGGCAGCGATGTGCTGTATTTAGCGCTAAATATTTTCCAAAATTGGTGTTGCACAAAACTCATAAAGTAGTAAGTCCGTTCAACATACTTCCTTAACTTGCAACAAGGTATTCCACGACATGTTGTTTTTGTTGCTCGTTTGACTCCACCTGCTTAAATCGTTCTGTTCCTTTAACAGTTTTGTATCTTCGACCAACCGTCTGCCCGTGCCTGAGCGACGTTCTGAGGATTCATTTCCTTCTGCCACCTATTAACAGTCTGAGAGAGCCCGAGACAATTATCGACAGTCCTTGACGAGATTTCGGCTACTGACGGCCCTGACGGGTAACTGTATCGCTGATCGTTAAAAACATATTTTGGTAACTACATTGATCTCTCGAGCCGGTTGCATAAAACTTACAAAAAAGGGGTACATTAAAAGTGTGTCCGAAGGCACTCACTCGTGAAATATTTTTCAACACTTCGTATCCCCACGCGACCATTCAATATGTATCCTTATATATCCTTGATTTATGCAACACCCGTAGCTTACGGCAAAAATTTTAATGTATTTAACCCGGCGAAAAATCAGCTGACCCGATGCAAAATTAGCCAACCAGGCGACATTTTCCTTGAATACCCGGTGATAATTCAGATTCCGCCGGGTCTGTTACAGAGGGGTGTTATACTGTACAGTATTCCCAGCTAAGTGTTTAAATTTTTAATGGTTTAAAATGGACTCATTCGTGTTATATATACTTTGTTAGGTATGTTATTTTTGCAAACTACGCTTTGACTAAGATAAATTTCCAATGTCATAAGTCTGACTAGGAATCTTGAAACACGTCTCCATAAACAACTCAATAATTCTTAATAATGGATTCGGTTGGCAAACATCAATAGACCCTAAATAAGGGGTCATTTCTATGTAAAGGAAAGCGTTAGTTTTATCAGCGCAGAGCTCTTAAGTGCCGTAAACCTCATTAATAACAAAAGCCAATATGGCGAAGAAAGCTGTTTCCAATTGCTTTAAATAAATCCCTTTTTTCGAGATGTTGCCGTATCGGGATTTTGGACGACTTTTGATATGTTATTAAGTGAGTATAATAGAGTCTAAATCCGTTCAGATTTGTACTGTTGCAATTTGTTCTGGGTTAGCCTTATTATTCACGTAAAATGACTGGACTACTGTCCGCCAGCAATCGCGCATTCGGCGGCAAGTCAAGATTGCGCCGGGTCCTACAGGCTCCATTAATCTAAACGACAACGCATCATGCGTGCTTCCAAGAAATCCCGCTTGTAGAAAACTTATATGCCCTTCCGCATCGATGATCAGTTGCGTGTTCATCAGTTGATAGTGCCTATGCCCACTGTAGAAAAGGCGTTGAGGTTCTGTAATAGGGCGATAGATCTCGTGCGGGGTCGTATCTATCGACCCAACAGCATTCGGAAACTCAGGCCAGGTCCCCATAAGATTGTTCCATTCTGTCAAGTTTGGCCACACCACTTGGTTTTGGAAATATCGCCAAAATACAGGCACTATCTTGTACACCGTGCGCACAACTGATGCAGGGTCGACGTCGAATAGCAGCGCAAGGGAGTCGACATGTGGATACTTGCGCAGTAAAATCAGTACTAGTAAAACTTGTTTTATGAGACTCATTTTCTGGCGTCGCTGCCTCACCCGAAGCGCTTGGCATCAAATCATTTGCTATCCTCATGAAGGAGCCTGGTGTTTCTCCCGTATTTCTCCAAAATAACCAAGCTTGTCCTGATATCATAGTAAATACGTCGCGGCCGTTAAACGGAAAGCCATTAAAATTTGGCAGAAGGTGGCGCGGAAACCGCAGGCGATTTTCAACAAGAGGCAACTGTAACGATGTCAAAAGAAGCAAATATGAAAGAGTAGCTAAGAGCACAGTTTGAATATCTTGTGCATCCATACTGCTATGGCTGTCACGCCAAAGCGCGCGTTTGGACTTAACCAGAACAATACATTGCCGAATTGCCACGTGCCCAGCTCTCTCCGCAATAATTAATTAAGTCAACCAATTGCACCCTTCTAGCAGCTCTCTATTATGAAGCAGTCATGTCAGAATTTTTGCGTCCTTCGAACAGCGAGATGGAGAGTAATACAAGACTGGACAAAAGTAAAGGTAAAAGAATAATGAATTGGTGCAGTTTCTGCTTTGGTATTCACTTTGAAAGACAGGCGCTGCAAAATCATGAAATAATTCATTTTAGCAAGCACGCGGGCCTAGTTTATATTTTCTAGCTAACTCGTGTTTTCTATTTTTCATGCAATTCTTCAGACAAAAAACGACTACGAGTATCAATCGCAGAGGAGAGGGAATTCGTGGAAGACTGCTACAATAGATGTCATGGAAAAGATTGGGGCAGAAGTTGTTAAGTTTGCGAGAGAGGGCGTTGTAGACGCCGGTCTGCCTCCGCACGCAACAAATCTCTATCTTGATCAATCCTCTGAGAGGATTAAAACAAGAATGAGTAGGATTGTGAAGGAAGCCTTGCAGCAGCTATCCACCCTCCCCCGGTAGCATCGACAAGTCAAGCGGCTGAGCCTCCAATGCTTATAGCAAATCAAATGCGATATGCAAAGAAACAAAGGCCGGAGGACAGAAAACGAGACGCAGTGAAGAGAAAACTTGACGATGAATTTGCTTTCGACACAAGTAGTGATGAAGATGAGGATAAGATGGGGAAGAAAAAAGGAACGTCCGTCGCTGAGGAGGCACATTCAAGAAGCTCACAAAAATATGTGCGAGAAGGCCATGAAAACTATGGACAGCGTTAATGAACTTATGGCGAATGTAAACAACTATCTGAAGCAAAGCCAAAAGTAACACTTTTACTAAACGTACTACACGACATGTTAACTAGTATTTAGAGTTTTGTTTTGTAGATGCTGGGGCTATATCGCTCGTTATATATTAGCCTTTTTCGTAATATTCCTCAATTTTGAAAAAGAAAAAACACATTTTACCAGGCAGCTTTGCAATGTTTCATATATTTAAAAATTACTTGCGGTTGAATTGTAAAAATTCGATTCAAAATTCAGTTTATAAAAGAAGTATTCATGATATGATGTCTGATATCAGATTTTTAGAATATTTTGCAGACTTGGGGTCTACTGACAAAATTCTACTAGCTAAATACTTTTCCTTAGGAATTATATTTTGCCAATCGTAGACATTTTTCCTCTACTCGAATCAATCAGGCATGCAATGCATCAATTTGTAACAAAATAATTTGTCCTTGTTCACAAATGGTCGCTGCTCTAACATTTACTGTAAGCTTTAGCCTTGTTTTGGCTTTCGAAGAAGAAAATTTTTTTTCTTTCTTTTGGGGATTTATAAAATGAGTGAATCTATCGCACCTCGAATTTTTACGTCCTAGCTGGGCTCATTAGCATATAAAAATCTCATTACCATATATAAAACATGGGTTATACGAAATCGTTCTAATTTGTCAAAAATTGGGACTGCTTTGCGCGCAACAGGAACATTTCCTCCATGTAATTTATCAAAAATCGGCCGCGCGCTTTGCGCAGAAGAAACATCATATTCGGCAAAAGTTTGGAGCGCTACTGAGGATCCACCAAATTTCCACGCATGCATTCATAACGCATGCATAACTTCCTTTGACCGCCTGAGCTCTATATAATTGTGCGCCTTGGGATAGCCAGGCCAGTCACTCCATCAAACAGGACCTTGCCCAGAACGGTATACTCCACTTCCATTAATTTTGATGGCTTGTATAAGGCCTACGTTAGTAGTATAGGAGGGACCGAAATATCCTGTTTTTTCGGCGGGAATACTAATTTTCGGCAGGAATACATAATGAGCTTTGCGGTTGAATTAATGAGTGTCACCACGTTGAATTAATGAGCTTGCGGTGATTGTTTACACAAGTCCTTTTGTTCTTTACTGCGGTTGAATTAATGAGCGTCACCAGGCGGAATCAATGAGTTTGCGCTATAAGCATAGGAAAAAATGCGGAGGATGACGTTAACATTGTTTATTATTTCTATTTATTATACATTACATTGTCCCTTATTTAGCAGGAAAAAAATACAATTCTCAATTCCCATTATAACATCTTGATACCACTACTACGAGAATCCTCTTCGAATTCGTTTTCTTATTCAAACGTTTGAGGTCCTTTGGGAGCTGCAAGATAATAGTGTTTTAACCAGAATTAAAATGAGGCAAACAAAGGAACTACGAAAAGGATTCTGGTAGTAGTGGTATCATGAAAAAAGGTATCACGTAAAACAAGTTGAAAATCGATATTTTTGTCAATTCTAACACAAAGATTAGCATAGAATATGTTTTGAAAGGAAAATCCAAAATCTTGCACAACTTTTTTTAGAGCGCCTTCTAAAGAATAGATTTTGCTTAAATTGGAGCTGGGCAATTTAATTGTAAGAAGCTGGAACTTTTTAAAGGAAATCGGTACGTTTTTCTTAGAGCTAAAAAATATATGCTCGTGTACAATATAATGAAAACAAAATTGTTCATCAGATAGAGAGAAGCCTTTATTTAAAATTAAAAACACCCAGGGTTAAACACCCAGGGTTGTCCATTCAGGTGGCCACAAGGGCCATCCTGCTATCAATAGGAGCCCTGGGTATAAACTAAAATATACACTGACATACATAAACATTTTACATAATATGATATAAAAATATACAAAATATGATAAAAATATATAAATGTATAAAATATAGAAGTATAATGGCATATAAATATTTAACAGACACGACTAAGCTAAAATACCAATTCCATTTACAAATTATAGCTATTAAAAATAGTGCAGCCGTGATAATAAAATGCGCGCTTTGCAGCTTCTGACCGAACTAGCGGACTCGATAATCGGCCTTATCATAGAGATGTATATAGCATTGGTACTATGAGAGCTTACATGACGGCGCACACGGCCAAGCATGCCAACCAGATAGACAAACCTCTTAGCTTTACAATGATATAATCCTAGAATCCCTTGACAGGGGTGGTTGCGCGGCTAGGTTGTTCTTTGCGGATTTCCGCAAAGGATTTGACCTCATAGATCATAAGATTTTATTGAGCAAGCTAGCTAAGTATAACTTTCATAGTTGTTTACTAAGGTGGGTGACCTGTTTTCTCCAGGGTAGGTCCCAGTTTGTTACCATCTCATCTGTGACCTCTTCCCCCTTATTTCTGAATGGAGGTATTCCCCAGGGGACTAAAATTGGTCCGTTACTGTTTGCCGTAATGGTTAATGACCTAGTGTCATCATGGTCTCCTCGAGCGAAGTTTGTTGACGACCTGACTATCGTATAAATAGTGCCAAGGAATTCACCATCATTTCTCAATTTTATTGTTGAAGATATCAATCAGTATGCAATTGCCAACCATATGAAGCTCAACCCAGTCAAGTGTAAAGAAATGTCGGTTGACTTTCTTCAGTATAATAGCTGCGTGCCTCGTCCCATTGTCACCGGGAACGCTATTGTGGAGCACGTCGCGTCGTTTAAATTGCTCGGTGTTTACATCTCGCGCGATTTGACATGGGATGTACACGTTGACTATTTACTGAAGAAAGTTAACAAGAGGTTGTACATATTAAGGGTTCTTAGGCGGAGCGGCGTACATGTCAGTGACATGATTAAGATCTATTGCACAGTCATCCGCTCAGTCCTAGAGTATGCCTCTTCGGCGTTTGCAAGCCTGTCGGTGTCTCTGAGTCATGCCTTGGAATGCGTTCAAAGCGCGCATTGTCCATCATGTTACCTGGTGTCCATTATCAGGAAGCATTGGAGCAAACTGGTCTTACTACACTAGAAGCCAGAAGGGAAGCAGCGTGCGTAAAATTTATGCAAAGCTTGAAGCCGGGTAACCCGCTGCTGCCCTTGTGTAGAGGGTTGGTGAGCAACTCAAATAGCCAGCAGTATAGCCTCAGGTCACGTAAATTACATAGAAACCAGTGAATACTGTCCGTTTTCAGAATTTTGTATCGTATAAATACTTAGAATATAGTTATGTGTGAATGCGCAATGCTCCTGTAATCCAGCTGTAAGCTGCAATAGGTGCTTAATAAACTATATTATCGATATATAAACGACGTTTGTGGTGTAAATTGTGACGCGATACAAATTTTTCCCGCGACGCCCCTCAAAGGTATACCTTAAATCGTGCGACGTCAGGAGCTTCGCGAAGGTGAAAAACATTTGACGTAAAATCTTAAAAAGTACTACAAAAAGCGTTTAAAGTGAATTAAATTACAGAAAATGAATGGCGGGCAATACGAAAGAATAGGCAATTGAAGCTCAGGAAAACAGTTGACGCGTCATTTGAAGTTTTAGAATTCTAATGTAGGACTGCACCAAATGAATTTCAGGAAAAATAGTCATATTACTGATTAAATCGGTTTACCTTTCCCGAGACCTTAGAACCGCAAGCTCCAATGTCCCCCTGTATATAGTGACACAGATCTCTAACTCATCTTACTTTTCACCTTTCCTACAAGCTCCTCGAATTTTTTCTCTGGAATTTTCCCTGGATTCCCCGTCATATCAATGTACAGCAGCTTAGCAAAGATCAGAGCCATTTGCCTGGCGGGGGCCATGACGTCTTCTCGAAGAGCAATGGGATGATGGGTTTCTTGAGTGAAGCAGCTAGCGTCAACTCACATTGACAAGTCTCTGATGTTGAGTACTTCTGTGTCACACATGATATGAAAACCTGTGTTCAATGGAATTATGTGCATGTAAATTAAGAGGAAACCCACCAAGGAATCATTCTCGTAGACAGGGCTCCCCGGCTCGTAATCTCGCGGTGGAGGCTCTGGTGACTGCCACTGACACATGCGCGAGATGTAATACAGAGCCGCTGAGAGGAAGCCGTTTCAGCGCATGCTCCAATGCTCAAAATCAACCAATCTGCGACAGCCTCAAATGGATGTCCCAGAGCCTCCCCTGCGAGCAGACGAGCTGGGAAGCTCTGGGTACGAGAATGCCAAGGAATCGAGTAATTTTGAAACAAAGTAGAAACAATTTTTAAGAGTATTAGGAGACCAATTTCCTTGTTTGTAGCACTTTTTGAAAGGTCTTTATAAAATAAAGAATTGGTGATAACAACGAGAAGAAATTCCCAAGGAAACCTGAGAAATTATTTTTCAAAGTTTTGAAGGAATGGTGTTTGCTGTTGACGTTCATTTCATTGTGCTGTCTATGTATATAAATTGTATGGATTTGGACAATTTCAGGATTAATTTTCGACGTTTGGTGTTGTAAGAAATGATTTTTTTAGATCAGATATTTAAAAAAACAGCAAGACAGAAGTCTACTCTGTGATGTAAATATTGCTCCAATAGTTTTTTCCAATCGTTACTCGATTTTCAAATGGAACTTCTCAACTAAAATCTCTACAGAGATGTACTTTGAATATCGAGAGAGTTTGCAGGACCAAAGAGACGGTTTATGTCACGAAACACCTGATACTTTTTGAGCACTCCACATTACGCTTTATAATTTGCTCTCACTTCTTTCAATTTTTGGTTTATATCCCAACATCCCTATAAAATGTTTGTGGATAATAAAGTTGACACGACAGGATACTGATTTTCGAAATAAGGTAAGACGGATTTCGGATTTGCTACGTCGGCAAGCCGACAGTTTTTGGCGAAATATTTTGATATGATTTGTGAGACTGGGTGTGGACTCTTTAGACATAACAGAATGTTGCTACTAAAATATTTACCTTTGCTTCTCTAATGCCAGTATCAATCTCGGAAAAGAGAGAATCCCCCCTCTCCCATCTGACAAAAATCCATCCAACACGTGATGCCGCTCTTTTCTAAGTTATTCCGCAGTTCTATGACCCAGCCTTGTATGCTCCACTCATAGGATATAAATACATGCTTAGGGATCTCGCTATTCTCTGTGGGAACTTTTGACGAGGACGCGAGTTTAGTATCAACCAGTTGCTGCATTGCTCCTGAAAATCCCGTCTTCTTTGTCACTGACTTTGTTTTCTCTTCGTTTCGGAGATTCATTGATGCCATGGCAGTTTCAGCCTCGCCTAAGAAATGAGTAAATATAGCTTTCTAAATATAGAAAAAGAACAGCGTCAAACCTTGCTTTCGTGCCGCCGTAGCAGCCTCTGATTGATGGTAACTTTGCAATTTTTGGAAAGACAGTGCCAACATATAAGACACCGTCGAGAGAAAGATCTTTCTGCGCATGCACCAACGTTCAAACCAGCCAATCAGCAAAGGTCCCATTCTCGAACCCGCGGGGGAGGCTCTAGTGACAACCATTGACGCATGCGCGAGATTTGATACAGAGCCGTTGAGGCAAACAACTTTCTGCGCATGCCCTTACGTTCAAAATCAGCCAATCAGCGAAGGCCCTAAATGGATGTCCCCAAGGCCTGCCCTGCGAGCAGACGAGCCGGGGAGCTCTGGGTACGAGAATGCAAAGGTCCTCAAATGGATGTCACCAGAGCCTCTCCTGCGAGGAGCGGATAATGATGGTGATCTAAAAACAACTTCTGAAGGAATATTGGATTTGCTAAAGTTTGCCGGGATAGCAAATATAAATACGAATCCCATAACAATGTCGTATTTGCTGCACTCTGAACAAGAATTTCAAGTTTGCTACTTGCCAAGCTTATAAAGCAGATCCTGCAGATCAAAATTGTCCACATTCCTACCTACGACATTGCTGATATCCGTCAATATCATGTCGGCACACACAAGACTGCGTCCTTTCTCTGGTATCTCAATATAAAACTCTGCATGCTCAGGAACCACTTCAGGAGGATATTGCGGGAAATTTATAAAACCAGCAACCTTCACCCATTTAGCAGAGGACACCCAAAATGCTTCTGTAGCCATCATGTAGCCATGGCTTTTCATGTTGCTGAGCTTGTACCACAATGAAGCGCGGATCTTTGTCCTCTTTTGTTTGGGATTTTCTGGTCCAAGACGCACGTGAAATGAGAACTTGTACGAATGACCTGATGAAGAAATAAACAAAAGCCCGTGGTTCAGATGATTCGACTCTTTAATATTATCCGAAGCGCAGAATATAATTTTGAATATTTACTTTGAAGTGCCGGCTGGGTGTTATACCTGGGTTTTGGACAAAGGTATTTCTTTGTTTTTCGCTGTACAGTCGAAGCTCTCATAAGCGACCACCTCGGGAACTGAAAATTGCGGTCGTTAACGGAGCTGGTCGCTTACGAGAACGGCTCTCGTAAGCGACCACCAAGCGGCTTCCTACTTGAACAATAGCAGTGGTCGCTTACGAGAGCTTAGTACGATAAATCTAGAAATATCATGTGATGCTAATGCTTAAATAGTTTGATTTATTTCCCGAGTTTAATTAAGAATAGATGACCGCAAATATGTACATAGGAAATAGCATTTCACCGGTGCAGCTTGTACCAGTTTGGCTTTTTTTTTGGAGGTGATGACTGATGTTTTAAAGACAAAAAGTTCTGTGGTCGCTTACGAGAGCTTAAAAACAATAGAAGCTTATGATCTACAAAACAGCAGTTCTTCCACACTTCAACTACTGTAGCCTAGTATAGCACTTTTGCAAAGCTAGTGATAAGAGGAAGCTGGAACGTATTAATGAAAGAGGACTGCGGGTGGTATTCAATAACCGGAGCGCACCATACGAGGATCTTCTCATGCGGGCCAAATTGACTACCCTAGAAAACAAGAGATTACAAAACATCGCCATATTATGTACAAGATCAAGCATGGGATGCTACCAACAACAGTCTTAGAACTTTTTAACACTAGCCCTACTAACTATAATCTAAGAAATGCGGACTTCAGGATGCAGCGACACACAACAACAACATATGGAAAGCACTCGCTGCGACATTTGGTCCACTATTATGGTCAAAGCTTAGTTACAAAACAAGATCATTGTCAACCCTAAGCAGCTTCAAAATGGCGATAGTATCACAGAACTTAGTATCCATTACACAAGATTGTCGAGACTGCCCATTATGTAATTCGTAGTTATACGGGATGAATACATTTCTTCCAGTAACTTTTTATATATTCGAACTGAACGCTAAGTGACAAATTTTGATAATATTTGCTATTTACTTATTTATTTATTTTATTCTGAATTGTACATAATTTTAAGATATTTTAGCTAGATACTTCTTAACTAGATATATATTAACTAGATATTCTCTAATCAGATAGTACATACTTATAATTTTAAATATTTTTACCTAGATACTTAATTACTAGATATTTGTTAAACTTGTAGATAGTCTCCCCGATTAGCGAAGCACTTGTGCCGAGCTAGAAGATTGAGACTTTAATAAAGTGATTATTATTATTATTATATTATTTGAAATTGTGGTCGCTAACGGAGCTGGTCGCATCGATAAGGCGGTCGCTTACGAGAGCTTGAAATAACAGAGTCTGTGTGACAACTCAAACGGGGTTTCGGGAAAATGGTCGTTATGGGAGGTGGTCGCTTACGAGAGCGGTCGCAAAGAGAGCTTCGACTGTGTTTTGAACGTCAAAGGGCAAAACTGTTAGGGTGGCCAAGTTAGCTAGACAACGGAAGGCAAACGCTGACACGGATTCTCAGGCAAGACACATCAAGTATTAGTGCTGTCGTGTTTAACTAGTCTGCGCGGGTTGCCTGCGGGTCTCAAATCTCGCCAAAACAGAAGTGAAAAGGAAAGACGATAAACAAACAAAAACATCATTTCGTTACCGTTATCAATAAACCGCACGAGGTGCTGAGCCAGGCCCTGCCAGTGTTCCTTTCGATTGTTCACTACACAAGTGTTTTTACCATTAAACTTGAGCTTTAGGGACAGCCATGTTTGCTCCTCTTGCGTGCCATCCCATCGGAACCGAGTCGCTTACCTGCTGGAAATTTGGGTTGATGAAGAGGTTTTTCCCTACACACGGCTTGTTACCTAGGAAGGAGAAACATTCAAATAAGAGCGTGCAATGGTTGGATAAGAGGAATAAGAGAATTCAACATCGATATTTGGATTAACAAATACAGATGAACTGGAGCGTGGATGCTTTAATGATTTTCAAACTGGAAGAGTCCGCGAGGTTCTGGTAGAAAAGGAAAAGCTTCTCCCAACTAGTGAACCGCTGTGATCGAGGACAATCAGCTGTCAAGTACAGAACAAAGGACAAAGTAGTCAAGTGAGACACGGCTATGACGTCATTTTAGTATAACAATTGGTTGCGGATGCCGATTACACCTACAAGCCGTCATTATACGGTTGAAAGTCGTTTTCCACGGTTGAAAGCCTATTGCGTTGTAGCAAACAGGTAATGAACTTGTTGTGCGCGCATTGGAATAGCTTACCGATCGTGTGCAAGTAAAAAAGTGTTTTCGAATGCGTCGTGATGAGAAAAGCAAAAAGTTTTGTTCGTCGTAGAATAAATAGCTCATTAGAAATGCCTTTTTACGTAATACGGGCATCTTACGGGCAAACATCTTAATATTCCTCGGAAAAATACGTCCACAACTCGTAAAATATCCACTAAAACTTAATAATCTTCTAAGAAGCTTCTTCTGACAGCATTTCGTAACATACTTGTATCTTGCATGGTTGCATCTGCGCACATAAAACTTGTTCCTGGTAGAGGACCTTCAAATATATCTCAGCCAGCATGATTGTAGAGTCAGGTCCACAGTCAGGCATGTTGAGGCAACCGTAGAGTTTGACCCAATTGTTGCAAGTAACTCCAGCTACCTCACCAATCCTCAACCAGGTGGGAGCCGCCATATTGCTAAGCTGAAACCACAACGTAAGCCTGATTCCATGGCTCTGTTCCTTAGCGTCCGGACCAAGCTTCACGTAACCAGACATATCGTACTTATGTCCTGTTGAAGGAAAAAGAGCCCACAGTTCAAGGACAGTTTTAGGAATTCTTCCAGGCTTCCTTACCCTCTCAAACCCGAGTCTCAAATGCGCACGATTTGGGCTCTTCTAGATTGATTTTCAGCCGTCCAATAAAAAATCGCTTTAATAAGGTTTCCATGACAACGTACGCGTTCTTCAACAGTTGTGGCGTCTGGGTGTCGGACTGGGATGAAGTACTTGCACGTTTTTTTTCGCTTGCTCGCGAGAGCGTGCCTTGTCATAGAATCGTTCACCTGCACGCATTACCAAGAATAGGCCATTTGCACTAACTGGGTCACGTGACCCCAACTACCTCTTAACGAGATGTCTTCTCAAAATCAATTCCAGAAATACAAAGAACCAATCAACATTAATCAGAAACTCAACTTGCAGCTTAAAATCTCTAACCTGGAGCAATGGCAGCGAGTTGAATTTTCAAGATTTTATTCAGAATTTATGGGATTTGGGTCACGTGACCCAGTTAGTGCAAATGGCCTTTTGAAAGGCCATAACGGGACCGACCAATCAGATTCTACTGCCCGATTTGAGTTCAGTGATGACGAAATGGATTAGAAAATATATCACGTGAATTTTGACGTCTCATCTAGCAAAGTGAGGTACGATCGAGAGCAAAGGGACGGCCAAATTCAGGCTAAGGCCTTACTGCAGTTTTTATCGAAATTTCAATTTTTAACCCCCAAAAGCGTTATTTCAGCCGTCCATTTGAATACCCCCCCCCCCCCAACGCCAAATGAGATATGCACGCAAGCAAACGCCAGAGAAGAGGAGAACAGACAAAATGGCCCACTTCGCTGATTCATCCTCTGACGAATCCGATGGAGCTGAAGTACCAACAGGGCATCCGGCGCAGATTGCAAAGACAAAGACGCTCAGAGAAGTTACCGTGGAAGCTCAAACAGCCCACAAAGAGATGTGGGAAAAGCTGACCTGGGCATTTCTCTGAGTAAACCCTTATTACTATGGATGCGATTTTAGCTGGTAATAAGATAATTCACGGTCGAATTTTCAAGTTATAACAATTATTCTAAAAACACCTCCTTTGGAAAATTTAAAATATCCCAAACAGACGAGCTTATATATCAAATGAACTACACCATTTGGTAGTGCAGAGGTTGCTTAAGCTCTGTGAGAACAATTATGGAAATCGGAAGATTTTTTCGTGGTCAAACATACGCTAGAAGTTGAGGTCTATTTCTGCTATAAATACTCGGGAGCCACCTTAAAATGCATCGGAATTGCACACAACTTGGTGGAATTGTAGTTTTTATTATCCTCTGCCGGATGTGCACTGCGCATGTCACTACGAGCTTCTACATAAATAATATTGCTGTATTTTAACCTACCTCACTGATCTGTCTTTGATCAAAATAGATTAACGGATGTTCTATTAGCTTAATGTTTAACCTGTGTGAGGGGATATTTTTTATTCACCCCCCCCCCCCCCCCAATTTTTTTTGGGCCCAGCTATAATATAATAGTTCACCAGGTAAACATTACGCAAAAATATTAATAGGCCAGGTTCGAATTACGCTCCAATGCTCACAAGACAAAAGCTTCAAATCGAGGCTTTCTCCAAGTTCTAATACATTTACAGTAATTTCAGAAGAAAGCCTCGAGGTTATTGTTTGTAGGCATTGGAGCGTAATTCGAACATGGCCTATTGGGCAGCAAAAATGCGTTTTGTTTGATTAGGTGACATTTAAGTTATTAAAATGTAAAAAAAGATGGTTAGAATGATTGCATGGGCTAGAAAATATTGATAACCAGGCAACAGCCTCGTTTCCGTTATTTACATGATATCGAGGCTGTGACATCATATCCAACATGGCGGCCTCCATGGTCGAATCTCTTTGAAGACTGTAAGTATAATTGAGTTAATCTTCTCTATTTCATGCCTTCCATGCCTTAAAATATCTTCAAACAGATAGGAAAATCAACTTTCTGAATCACATAAAAGGAAATTATAGGGGAACAAGATGTAAAAAGTGAATAAAATATAACTTTACCTTCGAGAGATTCGATGGCACCAGAATTACATGCATGCTATTCTATTCAATTAATCATGCACAGTCTTGTTTGGAATGATTTTTTATATGCTCTGACCGGATATACATGTGATAACCCATAAATAAAAATCTCTATAAATAACATGAGAATCTACATCAAAGAATTTGCAATAAATAGATTGTTAGTACTTAAGTTCTAATTATATTTTGGTAATAGTCGCCATGGATGAAAGGAATAAAGAATGTGATGAGGGTAGCATTACCTTACCTGTCCACTCTGTGCCCAAAAAAAGAAAGCTTGACGGCGACACTCGTGTAATTTGCCAAAGTCCCCGCAACTCTGAGTCTGATCCACTAAAAAAAGCCAAACCATCTTCTGTTGAAAAGTTAATAACTCGGCAAACACGAGAAAAGATCAGGAACTGCTTGACAGACTAGGAGATGATGTAGAGAACAAAGAGTTGTTTTGGCATTCCTATACAAGCGCACAAAACATTCGCAATAGCGAAGCAGCAAGATTTAATGTCAACGCAGAGAGCAGCGATTGCACCGAACAGGCTATTGAAAGTGAGAGAAGTTCTCGTTCCGTTGCTCAGGTCATAGATTGGTCCAAATGTATGTTTGTAAGAACAAACTTACAAAAACGCAAGGAACTAATAAGTATTACCACATTTGAAGCATCTGAGAGTATAAAGAAGGCTGCCGAGAACAGAAAGGATCAATCGATGTTGCACATCCTGAGAAGTGTGAGGCATGACTTAATTGCTGCAGAAGCAAAATATCACAAGAACTGTTATTTGATTTACGTTTTGAAGAAGGATCCACCAAACTCAGAAAGCCTGGAATCGGCATATGATATTTCATTCAGGAACTCGCGACTGAGATAACTATGGTATACGGGAAGGAAAAGCATATGAGATGACGTCTCTCCTGGCAAGATACCGAGAAATTCTGAAGAGTGAAGGCGTTGAGGCGGAAAGCTACACAAAACAGCATCTAAAAGCCCGCTTGCAGAAGCGTTTTGGAGACAATAGCGACCTTAAGATAGAACTCAACGCGGCGGTGGCGGGTGTGACGTGTGGACGTGATGGCTTGGGACGAGGAAGCGGCGCATGGCGGGAAAAATCAAAGTTAAGTTTTGATCTCGAGGCGGCGCTCGAGGAAAAAATCTCCTTTTATATCGAGTATGGCGTCATTTAGAAAACAAGGGATATTTTGGTCGATTGTTACATGAATGATGTAATTTGTGACGATGAATTTGTTTTACTTTACGATAGCAGTTTTTCAAAAAACCAGAATTTCCTTATGAACATACGGAGGACGATTTGACCTAGAAGACATGGCGGACTCTAAGTGTTTGGCAGAATTCAGAGTGAAAAAGCGAGACTTTATAACCTTGGCAGATGCTCTACAAATACAGAAACCTTCAGGTGCAATCAAGGCTCTATCAGCAACGGTATGTAAGGGATGTGCTTCGCCGTTTTTCTTACCCTTGTCGGTACTCCGATTTGATACACCGATTTCGACGACCTGTCCCAGTCCTAAGCATGATTACGAACAAGGTTTTGGACTTTATCTACGAGCACCATGGCCATAGAATCCTCCAGTGGAATGATGATATTTTGAGTCCAAATAAACTCCAAGTCTATGCAAATGCCGTGCGTGACAAGGGAGCTGCTCTACATAATTGTTTTGGATTTGTTGATGGACTGTCGATCCATTTCCAGACCAGAACAAAATCAAAGAATTTTATACAATGGCCACAAGCGGGTTCACGCCCTCAAATACCAGTCTGTTGCTCTCCCAAATGGAATCATAGCCACATGTTTGGACCAGTCGGTAAGTGGTACGGTTGCTCATTGAGTGATATATTATAAACTATACATACTAAAAATTTATTCATGCACATATTGTGCATGAATAAATATATATTGTCAATATGAAAAGCTTATTATCCCCCCCATGTTCCCCCTTTTTCTGTGTGGTACCAAAACCCATTCATTCAACTCCACTGGCCAGAAAACAGGAACCACTGCCGAGGCCTGCAAATACAAAGAATGACCAACGCTTGCCCCCTCAGACAAAAATTTCTAGCTACGGCCTTGATAATAAACAATCTCTTTGTTTATATAATTAGGTTTTATTGATAAATTTAACTTTTTTGTATTAGAGGGCAGGAAACATGATGCAAGCATATATCCTGTTCTTCCGCAGCTTCCCACTTTTCTCGGATTTCCTCAAGTGCTTTATCTAACTCACTTTCCTCAACCTCAACTCCACTTGCCCTTTTCTCGTTCGCCATTTTCGCACGGTGCTTATCTAACAAGTGCTTCATGTGGTCCCTGACCGATTTCACGACGACTTGGAATTTCAGTGAGAATGTGCATTCAGATTTCTTGCTATTTCTTGCCAAATTTTGGTCCTATCTACTGTCCTCGCCTTGAAGCGAAAAGGCTCGAGCAACAGAACTTCCCTTACCAATGCAATGTCGTGATTTTCGGTCCACTCCATCACAGATCTAAAGGAAAATATTAAAAATGGAATAACAATTTCAGTCAAATGGTTTTGGTGGCATTTCAGCGACGAGAGTGAAAGTTTCCTAATAAAATTTTTATGGAGAAATTCTTTAAAATTTCAAACAGAACAATAAATCCTTATAAAAGCAGCCTTGGCCGCCAAAAACATCGCAATTAAGCGGAAATAGCTTTAACGCTTAATAGAACTTCAACTAGAATGAATGAAACAATCTGTCAAAGAAGATTAAATTCTCAGCTGGTTTTCGCAGCCTGCGAATCCGAAGCCTTACTCATCTTTTTTTCTTTACTCGTTGAAAATATAAAATGTCAGAGAAAATCACAACCAAACAATAAAACAGCTTTTGCTCAACTCATTCTCTTGGAAATATGTGTTAAAACAAGGCAATTTGAGCGAAAGAATGGAAAACAAGCTCACCTTTCGAAGAGGCCGTCAAACTAAAGGTTTTCGCCGCCGCGACGAGAGTCGAGGCGGCCAGAGTGACGTGACACGTATGCTAATTAGGTTCTAGACCAAGTGAAACTACTTCCGGCCGGCCGCGTCGAGGCGTATCTTAAGGTCGCTATTGCCATCTCGGGATTCGATCCCCGGACCTTTAGCTTAAAGTGCCCCAGAATCATACCACCAGGCCACTGAGTAGGTCACGTGACTTGTGAGGAACTGTTTTTTCTTTATACATGTTATCGAAGTCATTCGATAAGACTTCGATCTCGGAACTCATTTCATAGACTTGTTCTTTCTCATTTCTTACCTGTAATGCTTTCCCCTTTCAGTTTCATCCATATTTGTCTATGTCTTGTGCTTTAATGGATAGTTCTTTGTCAATTTCGACTGGCGTTTGCTGTATTCCACGCTCGATTAATAACTGATCGATCGTAATTCACTGACTAAACTCGCAAACATCCACCTCGTAAATTAGGTGATCGGAACAAAGCAGCACGACGTTGAAAACATGCAGCACAAAACTGAGGAAAGGTTTTATTTTCAAGCACTCTGGCGTGATTTGATCTCTTGTAGCAATAAAATTTAAAAAACATATTGCGCATGCTCAGTGGCAACTTCAATATTGTCAACGTTTTAGTACCTTAGCCATACTCATATACTTGTCGTAATGGAAATATCCTGAATAATACACGATGGTGGGGATGTATGACGTGATACCGAGAGCATGCTCAATTCACATCACCTCCAAGAAGAAAATTATCGTCCCACATGGACGACTGATTGGCCTATGTGACCTATATATATATAGGGAAACTTGACAAGTATGGTTTGAGTAATAATTCTCTGACATGGTTAAAATCATACCTCACGGGACGGAGTCAGCAATGCTTAGTTAATGGGAGTCTATCAACAGTCAGATCATTAACGTGCGGGGTCCCTCAGGGGAGTATACTCGGTCCGTTATTGTTCCTTGTATATATCAATGATTTGCCCAACTGCCTTAAATTTTCTAAAGCCAGAATGTACGCGGATGATACCAACTTGACTATAGCGTCCTCCGATCTTTCTGTTATTAAATCTAAACTAAATCTAGACCTAGACAACATAAGACACTGGTTGATAGCCAATAAGTTAAGTCTCAATGTGGCCAAAACGGAGTATATGCTCATAGGCTCTAATCAAAGACTCTCCACCCTTGCAATAAAATAGATATTCACATTAATAATAGTGAAATTAAGAGGGTCAAATCTGCTAAATCACTGGGGGTAATCATTGACGAGAGCCTCTCTTGGGAGGTTCACGTCAACGAAATCTCTAAGAAGATCTCACGTGGCATTGGTGCCATAAAGAGAATAAGACCCTATGTGCCTCTTGAAACCCTGAAAACAATTTATGCCTCAATATTCAGCCTCACTTCGACTATTGTTCTCCCGTGTGGGACAATTGTAGCCAAAGTTTATTAGACAAATTACAAAAGTTGCAAAACAGGGCGGCACGTACTCTACTTTCACTACCTATGACACCCCCAGCCAAGAGGCTTTGAGTAAATTAGGATGGGAGAAAATCATGTACAGACAGACCGAGACGAGGTGTATTTTCATGTATAAGATTTTAAATGGACTACAGCCAGAGTATCTCAAAGAGCAATTCGTTCATCGCTCTGACATTGTCCAAAGATGTGTCAGAGACTCGAATAACAAATTAGCGCTTCCGGCACCAAGGACGAACTATCTAAAAAGAAGTCTGCGCTATCGTGGTGCAGTTCTTTGGAATGGTTTGAGTCCAGAATTACGCCACGCGAAGAGTCTGGCCTCTTTTAAGTCATTACTAAAAACTAACTAAAAAGACAATCGTGTCTGGCTTAACAATTAATTATAACAATTGATGATTGTACATATATTTATACACGGTTTCCATGGAAACCAGTTTGTTTTTACATGACTGATGTAAATCCGTGTCTAAATAAATTTTATGTATGTATGTATGTATGTAAAATTATCGTCCCACATGGACGACTGATTGGCCTATGTGACCTATATATATATGTTGGCAGAGGTCTGCCGCTTAGAAGGGAGAAGGGACAAAACACAGGATACCCAATGTCGAACAAGTGGCTGCCATGATGCTACAAGGGATGGGGTGGTGGGGAGATATACCGAGAGGGGAGGGTAAGTCATGTCCGTAGCCAGGGGGAGGATGGTTAGGGCTCAAAGGTCGTTGCATGGACCCGAAAACAATGGTTTGGCGATCCTCCCTGTCAGTAGCAAAGCCATAAAAGTCAACTGGAAAGGGTCCATTCCAAATACACTGCATCACGCACGTGAATAAGTGGAGAGCACTAATAAGCAGGGAGGAAAGAGTAAAAAAAATCATGTAAAACGAAATCAAGTTAAATCTACAAGTCAGTGGATGGCCGAGATCCATAGCCTGAATACTACTATAAATGAATGAAAACAGGGGTACTCCGATTTAAAAGAGCACTGTTCTCTTCAATAACCTTATGACGGAAACAATATGTTTCTGCTCTTGAAGCCGCAAACTGTAGGCAGTAAGGGAAAGACACTGGACGAAAGCAAAAATAAATACCGCACGCTAAAATGTTTCCTTAAGCAAACCCAAACAGCTCTCTGGTTTTCTAGGGCATTTGGAATTGATATAGAAGCTATTATTATTAAAAACAGTAAAACTGGGGATAAAAAAGGCTTTCCGTGAATAATGGTGACAAGAAAAGCGAGACAGATACCAGTACCAATGAAAAGGGATTTAATGGACTTCCTGATGAAGAAAGGGAGAAAGTTGAGAAGGTTTTGTTTCTTCAGGATAAATTTTGTGTAGGGGACAGAGCTTACCATGAATTTTCTTATGTTTCCGATGGACTTCCTAAATCTTACCTTGTCCAACAGTGTAGATCAAATTTAGATGAATTGTGCCATCTTGAAGAGCTTCCAGGCATGCACAAGGGTTCAAAGTGACCTCTTGTGCTGCCACTATTGGTGATCATATCAAGGATTACATCAAAAACAATAGTCATTATAAAGATCAAAATCAATGGTGATGGTGCCAGGATGACCTCCCAAAGTAACTTTATTATCCTTTCATTTTCACTTCTTGACTCTGGCCAAGATGTGATGTCTGCGAAAGGTAACCGGACCTTAGCAGGAGTTGATGGGCCAGAAAGCTATGACACAATCAAGGAAGCCTATCCCAAGTATTTCAGGAACTCAATTCTCTAATTTCCCAAGGCTTCATTCTTGTGGATGGCAAACAAATTAAGACAGAATTTTTTGGGAGGTGATTACAAATTTATTTTGCTAATGCTTGGCCTTAAATCTGCAACCATCAATTATGCATGTGCTTGGTGCAAGGTTCCGAAAAATGAACGTTGGAAAAGTACTATGAGCTTTAAAGCTTTCATTTCATGAGATCAAGAGGTTTTGCAAGGCTAAGGGGCATAATAATTTCTGCTGTGAAAATGAACCTCTCCTCAACACAGAACTTGATCACTTAGTGCCAGATGAGCTTCATATGATGCTTCGTGTGACTGATGTGCTTTTAGAAAATGTTATCAGAGCAGCTTTAGATTGGGACAAGGAGATGGAATTGGACCGGAAGAGAGGACAGGAAAGAGGAGTAAAGCTTGCACTAACTGTTGAAGTTATAAGGTCTTGTGGATTGACATTTCATGTGTGGCAAGAAAAGAATGATGGAAAAGAGAGTGGGAAGTACAAATGGACCAGTTTGAGGGGGGATGACAAGAAGAATCTTCTTTATAATTTTCCAAATGTAAATAATTTTTTAACAATTTTTAAAGACAGAAAAATTGCTGCTACTGTTAGAGAAATTTGGCTGGTTTTTGGTTCAATCTACAATCTGTCACTTCCTGGACGCCAGACCAAAAATGCCAGTGAACTCTATCAGAATGCATCAGCCTGGATAAAACTCTTATCACTTCTTTGAATGGAAAAATCTGTGGACATGAGAGAAAAAGAGTAACCCCCTACATGCACATGGTGCTACGAAAATCAAACAAGTGGGATTCAGTGGGAAACATTTTGCGAGCAGAGGCCCGGCAGTGGGAACTATGAGACAGAGAGAGAGTTGTTGGTCCATACGATAAAAAAATGCTGAATACTGGGATGAGGGTGTGAAACATAAAAAAAGAAAACTAGATAATCAGAGAGTCCACAGTTACTCCTAGTAATTTCAATCAAAACTGGGTGCACATTTTAAAACCTTAATTTTGATAGTTATGTTAATATTAGCTGCATGCAGCTAGAAACTGAATTAGACTGGATCTTAATTGTACCACAGGTAGCCATGCAGCTATAAACAAATAGGCTGAGAGGTTCTATTATTTGAGCAATGGTTTGGTTGGCAAAAGTGAAATATCTCCAAATTTTACAATATGGTCTTAAAATCAATTACTGCCATTCTCATTACACTGCGACCCTCGACCTTCAAAAGACCGACTTCAAAAACGTGTTCTACGGGACGTCAATCAAACCGTTACCATGACGATTTCAAAACTTTCCCGCTTGACTTCGACACGCTGTGGTCTCGCGTTTGCGCTGCGTTGCTATTTGTGCTCTCGCGACAGCTCTCTCGACTCTCCTAGCTTCTATATAGCTTTACTGTTTTCTCTCGGGCTGTTTTCGCTCAAGATGGACGACAATCAGTACGAAGATTCGCAAGAATACTCTGAAGTTGGCATTGAACTGCCAGACATCGATGAAACTCAAATTGTTGATGAGGTGAACGAACAGGTCAGTGTTACACTGGTCCATCAATATCATTGTCAGTTTCTTTGCACTTTTAGTTTTAGTCCATCCAAACCAATTTTGGTTAAATTCTAACTTACAATCTTCAGCGCGAGGTTGCCCTATTCACGAGAACAAAGAATGGAAAAGTTGTGGGCGCTGAAACCACTCCCTTTGTCTTGCCAAAGAGGTGGAACTACCACACGCTGATAGCCTGTGTGGAAGATTATACGAGAAAAATTAACTGGGGAAGACGTAACTATTACTCAGCTGTACTACAAAAAGTCAAAATCCAAAGCTGTGGTGAAGATGGCAGGAGATACTGACATACCGGCACTACTAAAAGAGTACCCCCTCGCGTATCAGAATGGCAAACGCCGCTCGGAAGTTACCATGTACTTGGCGGTAGACTTGAAGAAAGGCAAGTACTCGCCTACACCAGCCATTTTTGTCTTGTGAATCTGATAGTGTAATGACCCTGTAATTTAGCTTCTAAACTGAAAAACTTTCCATGTAAACTTATTTGGCCCATCAAACAATCTCTCTTTGTGTTGTTTTCTATTGTTGTAACCCATTTTTCCCTAACACAGGCCTCTTTTCTTTTTACTCGCTGTGAATACATAGGGAAAGAGGCCGCTGCTATAGCAGGGAAAACAACTTTTCAACATTGCCCTTCTTGTCTGTTCTTGACCCACAGACTATACAATCCATTGTTACAATTCATGTTAAGAGATATTATTTTGTGATTGCTGTATCTTTTATTCTTTCATATATAGTTTTATCAAACCCAAGAAGATCACCTAGACTCGCCACTAACCGTGACACATTTGACATATATGTACACGAATTATCAGGAGACATGAAAGTTTCTAGTCAATCTGATGTACTTCACAAGGTGAATTATAACTCCTCTCTCCAAGACCTCATGGCACTGCTCAAGACCTATGAGGCAGAGAAAAAAGTTTATACACCTGCAAAGGGATTGTATTGGATCAGGAAGGGGACAAAGCAAATAGTTAGTCTCAGGGGAACAGAAGATCTGGAGGCATGCAAGCTGGAATATAAAGGAAGAGCATACGCTTGGCATGCCAGGCAGTAAGCCTTGAAAAGAGTATGGAGAGAGGTGCAGGATTGAATTTATCACTATTGTGTTGTTCCAGAGAATATCCATCGTCCCACAGAAGGGTGGAATCCCCCCCCCCCCCAACGTCTGGAATTTCCAAAGGAAAATACAGTATTCGTGTGGAAGAAATCAGGTAAATTGACACACCACCCCTCTGGAATTTCCAATCCCTTCCATGGGGGTATGGGGATGGATATTTTCTGCAACCACACATTTCAATTAAATTATCAAAATGTTGTATGAAATGGCACATAATATCATGATATATCACACGTCTGATAAAGGGTTGATTTTTTTGTAACCCTAGAATAATAAATTGAGGAAGAATTTCTGTAAGGCCCATACGTGATGAAATATTTGTTTCTAGTATCTTATTGGTCAAGAGTGTATCACATAACAAAACGAAATCTGACTGTTTCCCAGGCGAAAACTGGTAGGGTAACTGCATGTTTTTTTTAAAAGGCATGGGAACAAGAAAATTGGAAGTCATGTGACTGAAAATAAGATCAAACTGAAACCAAAATCCACCACATTTGCATAATATGCATAATATTAATAAAAATATAACCTTCTTTATTACTGTTTTTTTTCGTTTGCGTTGTTGTTCTTTTTGGCATGATATGATAATAAAGCACTGAAACCCCATGGAAGCATGTTTTGCTGATAATTTCCAGAAGCTTGGCTGAGGGAAACATCATTGGTCTTGGGACCACAAAACATACCGTTTTACTAAAAGTAAATAAATGTTAGCATCTAATTTTGTTCTGCTTAGGCCACCAGAGTGACAAATCATAATATTATCAGAGTACAATGAACCTCCCTCTAAATCTCTGAGGAATGTCAAGTTGCAATGGGCAAGCAAAGGTCAAAGACCACTGGATTGTTTCAAGGAGTAGTAATCTTTTTCCTAGTTTTAAATTACTATTACTACCATTCACAGAAACCCCATGTACAAGCAGAAAAAGGCAGCTGTTTCCAAGCAAGACATCCGTTGGGAAAGATGATAACACCTTATGGAACGATACCCATGTGGAACTTGTAAGAGATCTTGAAAAGAGGGGAACCATGTGGCGGTACAGCACAAAACATCTCAAACTCTGGACTGACCAAATAATAGAAGGCAACTCTGCTGGCATCAACGAGGAACCAAGGTGGGAGGACCACATTGATTCAGTGGGAATACCCCCAAAAGTGAAGAGGTCTTCTACTGGAAACAAAGAAACTGCAGCTACCCCACCTATGTCTGGCGGTTCAATGCTTGAATTTATGATGTGGCAGCAGCAGCAAAGGAATGACCAGGAGGCGAGGAGAAACGATATGTTTCAGGCAGCACTGCTGGCCTGCCTGTCGACAATCAGCCCCAATCCCAGAGCTCAGGCATGTACTGTTTATTATATTATACAACACTAGTAAAACATGCACTCTGATTACCAAAATCTCATGTTTCGAACATAATGCATGTTGTTTGGGCTTTTCAATGTGAGAACAATCGTTTTTATTGTTATATAAAACAAATAGATGTTATTTTTCCACGTGTCTTTTCTCTAATACATGCGCTTGTCTGCATCTAGTAGCATACTGTTTTTGTTCAAAGGCACACTGTGATGTCCTGCATGCATATATTACAGGACAGGTGCATGGAAAAATAACATCTATTTCCTAAATAACACAAGCTAAAATATCGCTCTGAGAAACAAAAACCAGTATCATACTTCAAATTGCAATTGTGTTCCTTTATAGTATATTGCTTATTCATACATTCTCACTTCTACTTCCACACAGGAGAGACAGCAAGATCCAAGGTGTCAAGTGCAAGCTTCTACAGTAAAAGGCAAGTGATAGCAAGTCACCCTTGCAAATACAGTATGCATCACCACTATATCATCTCAGTGATCTGATAGGTTGGGACAAAAATGTGTTGTACAACCAGAGGGTTTCTGACCACCAATGCAATAATTGCATGTTTTGCAATTGTGACAGCTAGCCAATAAGAAGGCTTGGATAAAGATAATGTTTTATTGACCTTGAAGGACACTGGTTTTTGCCCCTGTCATCCCTTTCATTTTCCTTTCACTCTGAGGACAGAGTGAAAGCTGTGAGTTTGCCAACATGAGCAATATAGCTGATTTTAATTATTTATTCCAGCTCTTGGCCAGATGACACCAGCTGACTGCCTTGCCATACTTCATTCCATTGGGCTATCAAAGTACAGCAGCGCCTTTACAGACAACTTGGTGGATGGTCCAATGTTAGATGCATTTTTGCATCCCCAAATTGGACAGGCACTCATGACATCAATTGGGATATCAGATGAAGACTGTCTGACATTAGTACCAGAGATATATCGATTGAAGGCTAGGGGCTTCTAAAACCCACACTACAACAACTGTCTAAGTACAACTGAACTTTTCATTCATGTTTTTATAGCCCAATGTAAGGGAATCCAGCTATAGGTATCTGGAATCCGGTCTGCATTCCATAATCCAATCATTTCTCTTTTACTGGAATCTAGAAGCCAAGACAGGTGGAATCCGGAATCCAGGGGGGTTGAAACTAGAATCCAGGGGCCAAAATCCAAATAAGCTCATTGTATTCCCTCACATGTACATAGGGCAATAGTCATTTTCACAATTCCTCGCTCTATTGTGATATAAAAATAGGAATTCTAGCCTGAAGTCGAGTCTACCATTGACCAAACGATACATTGATTGACATTGATCAACGTTGACTCGACTTCAGGCTAGAAATCACAGTAAATCACAGTAAAGCAAGGAACTGCGAAAAGGACTATTATTAACTACGGCATAGCAACTGGACAACTAGTATGGTAAAATATATTATATTATACCTGTACCTTGACAATAATATGTTAGCCCTTGACACTATATTATTTCATGCACTGCAACTAAAAAAAATACCAAAACTAAATTGCTCTCCCAAAAATTGAAAACAGACAAAAAATTTAGCCTCATGTATATTTTCCCTCCAAAAATGTATCAGATGCTCCTGACGATACAGTACTTCTGAGTATCCAATCTCAACATTTATGGGGACAGGAGAATCTAAAAATGTTATCATGTTAATCAGCATTCCCATTTAGGGCACACAGGCAAATGAATGCTAATGTTCAACGTTGTTGTTGGCATCACGCCACCATCTTAGATGTACCCACTATCTAGGAAAAAGTATTTGCAGACATGGTCAGAAACTCCTGAAATAAAGACAAAATCAATGTTAGGGAGCTGGCTATCATTTTTTGACAATAAGGATGTATACAAGGTAATTATAAGGAATATTTTTTTTAATTATAAGGAATAATTTTTCCAAGAGGGCACAGTAACAATTCTGCATTCTGATTGGTTGTCAGAGCGTGCGAACAGGGGCAATATTTTACTATCTCTGACCTAGGTCACGGTAACCATTTGCCATTTCCCAGCCGGTAATAACATATATTTCCACAATACTGTGAGACTTGCACATACACTGAAAAAAGCGTTTGTGAGGGTATCTATCAGCTATATCCCTGTGCCTCTGTACATAACCATTTCTTTGCTGCACCAAAATATCCCTCAATGGGATTCAAATCTGGACACAATATCCTTCCACTGCAGTGTCTGAAAAGTGGGGAGCTGTGGGTTTGAGACTGCTACCTTCATTATGCCAAAAAAAAAAAAATTCAAAATCCTTTTGTACCACAGAAATTCCAAATGTACCTTGTAGGATGAACTGATTTGCATCCGTATGCTTTACATGTAACCACAGTCTTCAATCAAGGAAGTGCATGCGTCAGGGGAAATCTAAAAAACACAAGGTAACTCTCTCAGGGGTATTTTCATATATGATTTAAGAAAATGTGGGAGAGGGTGTGGTTGGTTATGACGGCCAGGCGGGGGTAAGTATTTTGCAAACCCCCATCTTACTAATGAGCCCCCCCCCCCCCCACACACACACACACACTTGAAAACCGTTCCGCCGTCCTTGCAAAACCATTGATAGAATAGTAGATGGTGCCCACAAAACATGTTATTGTTGGTTCTGTAAGTCTCTAAAATTGTCTTATTACTTACTACTGTATTTTCACTCGAATCTAAAAAATGACAGGAAAATGCCACATGGTTGGAACAGATGACAGTATTAGACTAAACTATGACATAATGTACAGCTTGTAATATGGCCTGCAATGCATTCTAGTAACCTATCTGAGTTACTCTTACATTTTCCAATGCAATCTCAAAACATCTTTGTGGGTACGAGTCACAAATGTCTTGGTGTCTCATCATCCATCTCTTGGCAACACTGAAGCACTCTTCAATAGGGTTCATGTCTGGTGAGTAAGGTCTATAAACAGAGGTTCACAGTTATAGACTGAGTAGTATTCTTACCACACAAAAACAATTGATAAAATGATGTTTTACTTAAAAATGAAAAATACTGTAAAACATTTATAGGAGTGTGTTTATATGATCAACAATCAACATGCCCCTCCTTGTTTGCAATGGAGGACTCGAGTTATTTTAAAACTCCTAAAAATATGTACATGTATATAGCAGATTTCAGATGACCGTCATGATTTAATTCAATTTGCGATTGGTTTGCTTCATTGGCTGGTCATTCCTATCAACCAATCAAATTGCAAACTAATTACAAGCAAAGATTTTTACTAGCCAATCAAATTCAATAAGATTGTGTAATCCTGAATTGGTTTGCCAATTGGACGGGCTGGAAACCATTCAACATCAAGTTGTAATTACACTGTTTCTGATATCCATCCACCCCCAAGAAGGGATTGGAAATTCCAGAGGGGTGGGGGTGAATTTACCTGATTTCTTCCATACAAATACTGAGGAAGTTTTCAACAATGTGGGGGAGGGCAAATCAGTATTTTCTGGAACCACACATTCTTGGGAAAATGTTAGATGTGGTTGAGGTTCATGTTGCTCGTGAATAATATAAGCATTGTATGTTTGCATATACTTACGGCAGGAAAACAAGCAGGGCACCTTTTGATCTGATCATTCTCAATGCTTCAGGGGATTGGTGGATACGGCAGTTATCAAGCACAACTATGGAGCAATCCTCACCATGTGCATAAGAACCAAGATGTGGTAGTATGTAGTTTTCCACAACAAATTCAAATTGTTCTTTGTCATATGAACCCACAATTGCATGGGCAGCCTTTATCCCCTGAATTGACACTCCAGCAAGGACACTGTACCTTGTACCTCGGGTAAAATTGCCAACCTTTGAGATCCGGGTGCCACGAAGGCTACGAGCATACTTGCGCTGATAAAATAATACAATTTTGTTTATCTATTTTATCTTTAGTCTGACAGCAGCTTGGGGAAAAATACTTGTATCCCTCTGAAGGGATACTTGTATCCGTCTTGTGGTGGCTACATTCTGGTGTCAGGAAATGTAAATCATCTATTGAAAATTTTGCATCACCCCACCACCCCTCCTAGAAAAGAAATAACCTAAGCTAAGATAAGGGCAAGGAGGCAGAGGAGGGAGGGACTCCCACACATTAGGTGGTATTGGTTCCATTTATAAAGGGTGGTCATTTCTGACAACTTTTCCGATCATGGCATGGTATTTTACCTGAGTTGTTCTTTCATCTTTGGACGACTCATCCAGGAAAATAAACTGCTCCTTTCTAAAGGCTGACACAAATCGTCTAAACTGTGCTCGCTGTACCTCGTTTCTTTCGCGAGCAATGACTTGCAGCTGCAAAAATAGAATCCATCTTGAGCGGTTTCAGTAAATGTAAGCCTGCGAGAAAAACTGTAATAGACAAAGAGTAATGTCAAGACAACACAAAAGAGAATTCAGGAAAGAAAAAGCTTACCTTTTTGACCGTTAAACCCATCTGACCGATGCACCTGTTGATTGTCTGGAGGGCAAACACTTCACCAGTTAGGAAATGTAACCATGACTGTATCTCGTCAAGATATAACTCTGGCTGCTCCGTGATAATTTGGCGAATGAGAAGATTTTCATTTGCTAGAACGAAACACCAGAATTAGGGATCGCTTGTCCAAGTATAAGAACCATTGTTTGGCTTACGGAGGTAATCAATATCTGATGGAAATATTCTGGTCTTACCGGTAATGCATCGTTGTCTCCCCTTTCTCCGCGGCTGATCGACCACATCTAAAGTGTTCCTGTACAATCTAGTGATCTTTTCACAAAACTTCGACTCACATGTAGTAACTGCCATATCTCTGAATAACTATAACCGACTGTTTTAAGATAAACAACTCGCCATCTCAGCGTCAGATGATAAGCTCTTGGCATTTTCGTTTCGATTCGTTGTTGTCCAAAATGGCGGTGGAACACGCTCCCAAGTGCCGATAAGTGAAATCGTCATGGTAAAGGTTTGATTGACGTCCCATAGAACACGTTTTTGAAGTCGGTCCTTTGAAGGTCGAGGGTCGCAGTGTAATGAGAATGGCAGTAATGTTTTTAATAAAAGTGTAGGATCCGCTGATTATAGTTTTTGTTTTTTGTGTTTTTCGTGCTAGGCTCGCTTGCATTCCTTTCACTTTGTTTCACGTAAATGTTTGTTCCACTGCATTGTTATGCAAAATTTCTCAAGTTTAGTAAAAATAGCTTAGCCAGTTCTTGCCTTTGGCAGTAAAGTTTTTGGCCTTTGCCAGTATTATATGTATGGATGTCAACGGAACGTAAGTATATCACTTTGTTTTTCTGTAGTTTCAGTTTACTTAATTTTCACAAATTTATATGTATCATTTCACTTAGTTTAAACCAGTCAAGTCAGTCAGTTAACAAGTCATCAACCAGTCCGTCTTCACCAGTCACTCGTCACCATTCATTGAACAGTCATCTCGTCATTCGTGTGTTTTGAAGTCGTTGTCGTCGTCCAGCTAAGTGTCAATAAATTTATATCGTTGTTCTGTGCGACTGTGTTTAAAGTAGTCCATACGAAGCCAATCGGCAGTTAAATCGTTTAAAGTTCCGTCATGGACAGTAATACATGAACATAGAACTATGTCAACTATGTTGCAAGTATATTTAATTGGTTGAATAATGTCTATGGACGGTGAAAGTTACGGCCCAAGAGCCAGAACTCAAAATGTGGATTATGGTGCTTTTCTAGAAACTTTGAAATCACTCGACGAAGGAGCGGTACTTTGTCGGCGGATACTAGAAAACGAAACGAACTCAATGCTATACCACTAAACCGTGTGAATTTAGACAGTGTTGTTGAGAAGCTTTATGTGTTGAATGATTTATTTGAGAATTTCCGTGAGGCGCATTATCGATATCACAGTGAGCTTCAGGATGAAGATGAAATACGTACTTTGAAAGTCAGGAGTTTTTGTTGGGTAATTTCAAAGATCGTATTGAAAACTTCATTGCAAATACCATGAATGTGGAGTCAGTTTCACAACCTGATTTATCTGTTGGACAGGCGGTATCAGAACGAGGCGCAGCGGAAGTGCCTGAAGTTAATGAAATAGTGGAAATCGAAACGCAGCAGGTTAACAATCCTGACGTTATTTTACCAGTATTGAATCCAGAAGAGATTCAACGTGCAAGACGTTCCAAAATTCAAAGTCACACGTCTTCGGTCAGAAGCTCACTGACGACCGTAAAGGCTAAAGAATCAGCAAAATTAACAGCTTTGAAAATTGAAAAAGCGGCATTCGCAAAACAACAAGCTTTGGCGAAAGAGAGGTTTAGACTGAAGCAGGAAATAACAGCTAAAGAATTTTCCAGTCTTTTCAACCTACAGGACAACCGATCACTCGTATCCCGTCACCCCCAGACAAATGGCAGCCGAACGTCTAGTTACAATCAGTACTAAATTGGATGCTGTCGATCATTCAAATTATCTTTCGCATCAGTCTTTGAATGCGCGCACAATTGAGGACCGGTGTTCGTCCGTTTCTAAAGGGTCAACTACAGTGCTTACTGAACATAGTTTAACTGATGCAGAGAGTACAAATACTTATAAAGAAATGCTGTCGTTGCACAAGCAACAAAACGAAGTGATCCAGTTGTTGTCAGAGCAGCATCAAAAAAGCACTTTGCCCTGCCCACAAATACCAGTTTTCGATGGTAAACCAACAGAATATACTTCATTTGTATGCGCTTTTGAAAGTCTTATTGAGTCCAAAACCTCAAGCAGCAGCGACCGCTTGTATTATCTAGAACAATATACAACGGGAGAAGTCAAAGAACTTGTTAAATCATGCAATCACATTGACTCTGAAGTTGGATACAAACAAGCGCGTCAACTTTTGAAATCAAAGTACAGCAGTGATTTTAAGATTGCATGCGCGTACATCGAAAAGGCTTTGAGTTGGCCAAATATCAGATCTGATGATTCTTCTATGTTGCATAAATCGTCAATTTATCTTACCGGCTGTAAGAACGCTATGCAGTATAATGATTTTCTGAACAAATTCGAACATCCTGACAATATGAAAGCAATTGTTTTGAAGCTACCATATAACATGAGATTGAGGTGGCGCAGACTAGCTGACGAAATAATGGAGGAAAAATGCAGATCGGTCAAGTTCGCAGATTTTGTCAAATTCATAGAGCGCGAAGCAAGAATCGCTACTTATCCTGTATTCGGGAATATCACGGATCCAGCAAAGACGAATATCAACAAGGGCTCAATAAAGAAAGGGGTTCCTCCCAAAAAGAATTTGCAACTCAAGCAGGCATCACTGATGAGGTGGCTTTATCTGATCTTGCTAAAGATAACATCAGGCAACACAAACTTTCGAAGTATGTACCGATCAAGAAAGAAAATGACCAAGACAAATACTGCACCTTTTGCGAGACACATAATCATAGTTTAGAGGATTGCGCAATTCTAAAGAGAAAACCTTACAAGGATCGCATCAAGTTTTTGATGAGTAAGCGCTTATGCTTCGGCTGTTTTTCTGAAAGTCACATTTCCAAAGACTGTAAAGACAGATTGTTATGTAAGATTCCTGGATGTGAAAGAAAACATCCAACTGTGTTACACACTGTTCAGGCAAATAAGCCCGACTCCCGCGAGGAACGGCAAGAAACTGAGAACGAGAACTCTGAGAAATCCCATCCAATTCGAAACAGTTTCATTGAAGCAAGTGCTTCTGGCCTAACAGGGACCGGATCTGCTGTGGGGACAGCGAGAAAGTGATAATAACATATGCTTTTCTTGATAACGGCAGTAATGCATCATTTTGCACAGAATCTCTTTTGAATCAGCTAGAAGATGAGAGTGTAAAAGCGAAGATTTCTTTGACGACCTTAGAGAAAAAGAACAGCATGATTGAAAGCCATATCGTGAAAGACATCGAAGTGTTCGATCTTGACGAAAATACATCTGTTCATATCCCACTGATTTACTCAAGAAAAGAATTGCCCGTCTCAGTTGAAGATATCCCAACGCAAGAGGACATTGATTCTTAGCAACATTTGCAAGGAGTAGAGATACAGAATGTTGAAGCTAACATCGGCCTTTTAATCGGAGCGAATGTACATTTAAAAGGATTAGAGCCAGTGCTTATACGATTGCACATTTAAAAGGATTAGAGCCACCTCACAAATGACTTGATAAGAAATGACTTGTTAGGACTTATAAAAAGATAGACTTTAAAATAAAGGGGCCAGTGCTTGGACAAGAACAAATGATTTGTTTCAGCAAGGAAATGAAATAAAGTTAGCCTTTTCCAATTCTAACCTGAGAATAAAAACAAACTAATTGTTTTGCTTTCAATTAAATCAGCTAAAAAATCCTATAGTCAAACCTACAGGTGTTTTATCCTCAGTTTACAATGGAAAAGGGCTGCCGAACAAAGTCAATGGCTAGTTTTTCCAATGGCATTCTTGGCTTGCAAACCAGCTTGCCATTGTGAGAAGCTAGCCGTTGAGGAGACCATGTGAGATGGAGCTCAATCCGTACCGGGAACTGGATTGAAACTCCATCTCCATTCTTGTCCAAGCACTGATCCCAACCTATTGGAAAATTAAAAGAGACAAAGTCGGCCTTATAAAACAGAAATCCCTTTCCATCCTGTGTTGACCGACCTTTGCCTCCAAACATAAAACGAAAAAAATCATGTGGAAAAATAAAAGAAATAGGAGAGTGGCTCTTTGATTTCAGTTTGATTGATAAATTATAACAAAAAAAATCCTAGTTTGTCTGTAATATGTAAGGAAGAATAGCAGGTTTGTTGTAAGTCCTAAAACAAGAAAGCAAAACTTTGAGATTCAATGATCACTTGATACTAGAAAATTCATGGCATTCATTTTGTTTGTCACAAAAAAGCATATCTAGCATACCTTATCAAGTCATTTGTGAGGTTACTCTCTTCCTCCCATGTGCAATCGTATTAGCTCCAGTTGGCCCACTTGATCAGATACTCAGTCTGTGAGGAAAAGAAACAAATTTCCAGTTCAATATTGTAGTCCATTTTAATGACATGTTGTTATGTTGTATTCCTTTGAAACTAAAACTTACGGTGGCCCAGAAGGGTCACCACAATTTAAAAACTCACAACACAAATTAAAAAATGGCAGCGCAACAACAAACATGACAGCATAAACCTATCAATAGAGACGACGCAAATTCAATAGCCGCAGCGCAATTGCAAAGGCTACAACCCTTAATGCAAGTTGACAACCAATACAAACTAAAACCACAACACATACGAAAGTCACAACACGTTCAAAGTCACGGCACATTCAAAACTCGCAACGCGTACAAAGCTCACAACACATGCAAAACTAACAACACATTCAAAAGCCACAACGCATTCAAAACTCATAACACATACATAACTCACAACACAAATTAAACCTACAACGTGATCTAAAGTCACAAACACAAGTGGGTTCGATGGGTTCGATCGATATAGACTCGGAAAGTGCAAATTACCCAGAATGCATTTGCAAGACATCTCGCGTTCCACAACTTCTAGAGCCGCCATGTTCTGCTCAAGTTGTGGAGCAAGTTTGCTGCCAAGCAGCAAATTTTGCCAAAATTGTGGTTTAAAAACATCTACCTCTTGTACTTCTTCTTCTGTAAGTTTCTCAGATTTCAGAAAAATCAAGGAAGAAGAAAGAAAGTCCAAATTTGAGCCAAAATCTAAAAAGGGCCGCGGCAAGGCCAAGGCCTCTCATCCGCCTAATCCTGTCGAGGTGACAATAAAAGTGGGGCTAAAGCGCTACCAGAACGGGTGCCTGAAGGGCCGCAGAGGAAGAGTGTTGCCGCTGAGGCTTCCAGCCAATGCCGTAGCAACATTGGTTAAGGAGAAAGCGGTTGAAAAGCATTTAAGGCACGACAAATCTCTGCCGTCGAATGTCGACTACGTTTTGTTGTACCAGGACGATAGTGTTGTCGAGTTTCTGCCCGGTACAGAACAGCCTTTTACCCTTCAACGCTACAGAGAAGAAGTTGGTAAAGAGTATAACCGCTTTAACTTGTCAATTGCCATGAAAGCTGACTATCAGTCAGCTGAAATATACAGAATGAGAGATAATTGTCTAAGTAGCAATAGTGACAGCTCTGACAACGATTCTGACAACGAGAAATCAAGACACACGAAGAGAGCATCATCTTGTGAAGACCTTACAGCATCTGTCTTTGACTGGAAAGAAAATGCTGGAACTTCTGCTAAACCATCAACATCTGCAGTGACAGATCTACCTGTACAGTCAACATCTTCTGTGACAGTGATTGATGACCCTGTTATAGTCCAACCATCAACATCTACTGTGAGTGTGACAGTGAGGGATAACCCTTCAGACAATCCAACCCTGGTAGAGTGTCCAACCTGTTTGCAAGCATTTCCAATACGAACAATAGCAGAGCACGCAGACACCTGGCTGATATATGGGTGGGAAATATGGAAGTGAGTGAACCAGAATCAGAAGAGGATGACAAAGTGGTGGAGGTGACTACCATACATCCAGCTACAACTTCTCTTACCATTAAGGACATAGTCAGAGGACTACCTATTGTGAGAGGTTTAGCTGTCCAGAAACCTATGAAGATTCGTATCAGAAGATCCAATTTATGGAAAGATGTTGTTCAGTATGGTCCGAAACTCAGCCCTAGCAAACCCATAAAAGTTGAATTCATTGGTGAACCAGCCATAGATGGTGGTGGCCCAAGGAGGGAATTTTTCTCAGGTATTCAAATGTTACCTCTTTTAATGTATTGTTTACTATGGTTTTCATGATTTTGCTACTCTTGCTAATAATTTCCAACTGTCCACTCACCTCATGGCTTCTATTAAAGTCAAATCCTTTTGATATATTAATTAGTTGTAGAATTGTGAAAATGCAGTAAGAAGAAACTTTTGAGATTTTATTGTGAGTATTTTTGTAATGAAAACAAAAAATGTAAAAAAATGTTCTGCTAAAAAACCCTGAGTTCTGAAACACTTACTGGTAAAGAAAAGTAGTTTTACATTCAGTCGTTACTCAGGTGAGCATTTCATATTGCAGTATTTGACACACCTCTCTGTTAATATGTACATTCCAGATGGACAGTTCTGTTTGACGGGACATTTTTAGCTGTTTTGGTAAATCTAGATTTTACTTGTGACTAATACACCTGTACTAACCCAGGCTGAACATCTTGCTAAGATCTTTCTTGGCAAGAACTTACAAAAGATTGCTCATATTACAGGATCTTTACAAGATCGTACAAGATTTTACTAGATCATGCAAGATCCTGGTAAGATGTTCAACCCAGGAGGGTTTTATATTCTTAGTACATGATGTTAAATTTTGGCCACTATGTTCTTTTTCAGATGTGCTAGCTACCATAAAGAGGACACTATTTGTAGATGGAAAGCCAATACCATCGACTGTTGCTTTAAACAATGAGCATTTTTATTTAGCTGGAAAATTGATGGCCATGTCCATTGTTCAGTATGGTCCAGCACCAGCTTTTCTTCATGACAGCATATACAAGTATTTGTCAGGACAGCAGATTCCTCTAGAATACAACCATGGGAAATACAGAGAAGCAGCATACAAGGTACAATACAAGGCAGCATTACAATGGTATTCTAGATTGTTTTTTTCAGTAGCCTGTTTTGTTGATGATCAGCCACTGTTTTATTGTCTTCATAATTGCAAAAATATATCTTTCATATTCTATTCATGCTCAAGAGCCATGCGTTGTAACTAGCCTGAAGATTTTTAACTTAGATTTTTAACTTATTTTTTTGTAGTTTTACTGAAGAAGGTTGAATGGTTGAAACGTCTAGATAAATTTTTGTTTACTGATAGCTATGTGTTGGAAGTTTTGCATTCCTTATACTTTCTTTCATATTCTATATATATATCTTTGATATTCTATAGATCCAGGCTGTTACAGAGCAAGAAAAGCTATCAGAAGTACTTCTATCTGACGATGTATTTGATATCCTTGAGCAGATAGGGTATACTGGTGTACCAAACAAAGAGAGCCTCAAATCTGTGACACCTATTATGCAGTGAGTGTTTTACCAGAGAATTTGTCTTTATTAGTTTGGTTTGCAAGCAATGATAGAGCAAGAATCGGACGGAGTAAACTGCGGGGTGCGGGGCACGGGGTGCGGGGTACAGTTGTGAGGGGGGAGGTGGAGGGGGTGGTGGAGGGGGTGGGATGCGGAATGCAAGGGAGCGCCAACAACGTCATCACTGACGTCATCAAAACTAAAAAAATCAATATCTCGAGAATAACGGAACAACGCCAGGTGACCAAACGTGGGTAAAGTTATCTTCGGAGCAAGTGGGGCACACCAACAAGGTCTAGCCCACCGTGATAGCTCTACTTGAAACTCCGGGTGTGTGATAAAGACAATATCATCTAACAGCAGGTTAAGTTTCATAGATTTATATTAACTATTTCTTACAAATTTTCTGACCGAAAGATCGCCCTATACATTTTCTCTAATTCCCCATATAAACACTGTATTTTTTAGGGTTGTGATACAAACATTTAGCCTGGGTCACCTGTGTGACCATCTTGAAGTGGTTGCTACAAGTTTTTTTGTAGTATGAAAATGATGGAGACCTTATAATTATAATATAAACATGATAATTTGTAAACAAAAGCTGAATCATATATTTTACCCAAAATAAATTGTTGGGTACTCCTGAGATATGCTTTGTTTTAACTTTTGAAATAAAAACTCAAAATTTATCAAGGTTTTATTAATTATTAGTATTTTTACAATTAAATCAGGGCTCCTGGATGAAAAGCTTAAATGTGTGATCATATTCTACTGTATGAAGCCATAAATTTTCAAAATACTTATTTGAAATATAATGAGAAATGTGGAACAGAAACAGGAATAAAAAAAATTATATCAGTGTACTGTATCATTAAAAAGTAATCACTCTGTATTTTTAGATCGATATCCATCAAGAGCCAGATGTCAGACTTCATGCCCCAGTTGATGCAGTTAAAGCATGGCCTGGGAGGCTGTGGCTTACTCGAGATGGCAAAACAAAACCCAAACCTCTGGGAACCAGTATTTACTGATGTCCCAGGTTCACAGGTTTCAACAGAAGAATTCCTTGAGAATGTAGTTGCAACTTTCAGTGAAGCTCAGTCTATGAAGAACAAGGAAATTGATGTTTACTAATTTCCTAGAAAATCTTACTGAGGAAGGTATGTAATGTGGATTTATGACAATGATTTTAGCTATTTGACTCCTACCATAGAATACCAAACAGCTTGTGACTGTGAGCCAATCAGAGACCGTTTTATATACCCACAGAGCAGACAACCCAGAAATAGTAGCCAATCAGATATCGCCTTCCATACAGTGCTAACCATAGTAGATAAGAGAAGGAAATTTAAAACAGGCTGCACATAGGCTATTAATCTACTGCTAATCTACTGTTGGTTAATTAATAAACTGCAGGGGTTTTCACACCTCAGCAGTAGGTGTAGAACACTTTAATTTGCAAAATGAAACCCCAAAAGCTCCAAAACTGGGAGATTGTGCTTCAAATACAACAACTGTATAAGAAAATCACAAGAAATTTACCCAGGAGATATACAGTAAATATATGGAAAGTTTCAATTTTTTGGCTAAAACCCAGGAATCTCCCATGAAAACTGGCAGAGTTGGCAGGTATGACTGGCAATAGCAGAAGCAAATACTGTAAATTTAAAAGTAAATTTAACATCTGCATTTTTAAGGTTTAGGTTACCCCAAAAAGGTAACATGCTTGATGGGACAATATGTACCATTGAAGGTCTACAGTAGTCTTTAAAAAATCATCAAATGATTTCCACAACAACCTGGTTACAATCTAATTGACTGAAAATAAATTTGACTGTTTTCTGCTTTGATATACAGTTTACCCACATTTCCACTAGTATATAATTACTGGTAGTATTTTATAACATTGTTGCATGCGTTTTTAAGGGGACCTTACTCTGAGTGAAGTACTGAAGTGGATAACTGGATCACCTACAGTTCCTGTTCTTGGATTTGAGGAAACATTCTCACTTTGCTTTGTGCATTGCAAAGGTGGATGCAAGTGCAGGCCAACTGTTTCAACATGTGACATCCTTGTTAAGCTACCAGTGCACATTTCAAATGATCAAGATATGAAGGAAATGATGACATCAGCTCTGAAAGACTGCTCAGGATTTGGCCTTGTGTAGTTTACTTATGAATTAAGCATTGCTTCCAGGAGAGTGACAAATGCTATATCAAACCATGGACAACAGGATTAGCTTGTTACTAAAAAAATACACAAAGGGAGTTTCAGACAACATATTTTTGTATTTTATAGATTTTAAGCATACAAAACATTCATTTATTTTATGGATGAAAATCAATGCCAGGAATTTTTGGGTGTGCAAAACCTAAGGCTCCTTTGTTTTTTGGCTATACAAGTAAAATCCACCCCCCAATCATCATGTTATGTTATTACTGGAGTAATAACACACACACACACATCACATGTAAAACGAAGAAAAATCTCTTAGACCTGTTTGAAAAGTACAGCTTTGTTGATACCACAATGTTTGTCTGTGGAAACTTTTTGTTGTTTTGGAAAAGTTCTAGTATAGGTCTATTGAAATCAAAATACTTTAAAAGCTCTAACAAGCCCCTGTTTCGTACATAAAAGGAGCAGTGCCTTGATTATGTACATAATAGCCTTGTTCCCTGGCTCCTATTGGCTGTGCAGCTTGTCAGTTAGTGACATCAGTTGATTTGCCACTTAGGAACATAAGCCCAATTGTTTTGATGGGCTTCATATTTCAGCCTAAAATCACAAAAAATGTGACATGAGAAGCCTGGGGACAAGGCTATACAGTCAAATAATATATTAAACCAGAAACCTTACAAGGGGGCTAGTAGCAATCAGTCAATTGTACAGGGAAAAACGAAAATATGCCCTCCAGGGATTTTTAGAGCTTTTATGGTAAGAGTAAGTTACAAACTATATTGTTTTTCTGTGTTTGAA
Source organism: Scolanthus callimorphus (assembly GCA_033964015.1). Taxonomy (NCBI): domain Eukaryota; kingdom Metazoa; phylum Cnidaria; class Anthozoa; order Actiniaria; family Edwardsiidae; genus Scolanthus; species Scolanthus callimorphus. The sequence continues at coordinate 119,587 of JAWWUD010000117.1, read as the reverse complement.
GTGATGCAGTTGGGATGCAATCAGAATGTTCCTGTTATACACATTCAGTGTAAATTAACTTTGCCTTATAGTAAGCTCAATCAAAAGTGATTTATTCAATGTTTACTCAAGATGTAAAGTTAAATTTTTTTGGATATCTGTAAAATCAGCTCTTAACCTGTTTGATCTCAAGTTCAGAGGCAAGATGCAGTTCAATATAACTTGACAAAGGTTATTAAAAATACTCATAATTGTTTGATCAATCAGTGATACAGTTCAAGAAGTTTGAAAATAAACAATTTAAATTTACATTTTAAAACCCTTTTTGGAATTGGGCAGTTAGCATCTACAAACTGCACCAACCCCCACCACCCTTGTTGAGCACCTACGGAATTGTGGGTTGGGTACCCTTAGAGCAGCATGGGAATACAGGGTGAATATGAATTTCCAAGGTGGGTAAACATGAATTCTGGGGCAGTTATGAAGAAATTGAATGGAAATCCAAGGTGGGTGGGGGCTGCCCAGAATGTCCAGGGTAGGTATCTGACCCAGGGGTCCTCATCAGGTGGTGTTTGGTTTTTAAATGTTACTGCCCATCATTTACAACACTTGGTAAAACAATTATATGATTCTACACTTTGTGGATACACTAATGATTGGACACTGCTATGATCATAGACCAATAGCAATCTGGATCAACATCTGAAATAAAGCAAGAGCTTCAATGTGATTATTAGCGCTCTGAAAGTGGTCATTATCTAAAGTGTAATGAAAATATTCTTGATATATGTTGAGTTCATCTTCCTCAATGTTTTCCAAATAGGCCTCCATTTCCTGAAGTGGCCCTTGTGCTACAGGAATCCCACAATTTGAGCTTCCAGATTGTTGAGGTAAACTATACAATACATCTGGGACACCTGGCACAGTGCCATACCTAGATGGCCGAATTCGGTGTGTATTCCAATGCTCTTTAACTTGATCTAAGTCCTTTTGGATAACCTCTTGGTAGCAAAACCAAAGGCACTCTTTATGGAGCTCATTCCCTAGATCCACCATGCCTGTTTCAACCATATCTTTAAATAGATCAATCCACCAAGAACTTCTCCCTCTCCTGAAAAAAGACCACCAACATTCTATGCGCTGGTTACTGGGAGATGTGCCATACCTGTGTGACTGATCCCCACGGAATGGATCTGTCCCATCCTGTCTAAAGTAAGCCTGCATAGCAGCAAGAGTTCCATTTTCTGTGCCACAATCTGTTCTGACGAGCACTGGACAACATGAATTCTCTCGAATGCAGTCAAGGAACATTGAAGCTATAACTTCAGGCTTGTTGTTGGAGCGTGTTACCTCTAACCAAAGAATTTTTCTGCTATAGCCATCGATAGCTCCGTGTATAGGAAACCCATATGGTTTGAGCTTGTCGTACCCTACACACATCAAAATTCAGAGTACTACATTAGGACATAGAGCAATAACACACGGCTAGATCCCACATTATTCAATAAGTCCTGTCCTATTCAAGGTTTTGTGGTATTTTAACTCTGTCAAAATTTGAAAATAACTTGAGGGAGGGGGGGGGGGGGGGGGGGGGGAGGTTATGATGTTTTTTTATTGGTGAATTTTTGATGTCCCCTAAAATCACAATGAAACAAAGTTGAAAACACTGGATGTCTTTCCATCAGAGTGCAATTTCAGTTTCTTCCCTGCTATACATAATTGTCTGGGGGGATCTTCAAGGTTAAAAGGGAAGGGGTGGCCAAACAAGGGGCAAGGAAAGAGTGACTAAACTGTTCAAGGAAAGACTGCAAGACATCAAATGTTGGTTAAGCAAAATCTTTTAATTACTCTACATTATGACCCAAAACTTGGTAGGAATAGCTTATATCTTACCATCAACGTGCCAACAAAAATTTGGACCGTAGCTTGTGTATCTGCGCCTGTTTAGTCGTCGACTTCGCCTCTGTTGACTGGCCGCTGGATTTAGTTTACGTAAGATATTAGCAATTCTCTGGCGTGGTACGTGAATGTGGCGGTTTAATCTTAGTGAGTGCCAGATAGCTCGATAACCCCTCAGTTCCCCAGCACCTGACATCTCCTCTCGGATAACATCCCTCAAAGTGTTGTCGTCTATGTCACTCCCAGTCCTGTTCAAACCGTATTGTCTTAATCGCCGTTTTAAGGACGAAAGACTCATTTTAACACCATGTTGAGTTTCTAGAAATTGGAGAATCACTCTGTACTCATATCCTTTATGAAAGTAGTTCTCGATAAGAGATCGAACTCCATCATCATCATCGGCCATTTTGAAATCGAATCTGCGCTAATGACTGGTCAGCGTACTTGCGCACTATGTCGATGGCCGGAGTCGATGAAAGCTCAAAGAAAATGTGATAATGTGATGCGTTATCACTCGTTGTTTCCTTATTAGTTTGTGCTGTAAGTTTTGTATGTGCTGTGAGTTTTGAATGCGTTGTGGCTTTTGAATGTGTTGTTAGTTTTGCATGTGTTGTGAGCTTTGTACGCGTTGCGAGTTTTGAATGTGCCGTGACTTTGAACGTGTTGTGACTTTCGTATGTGTTGTGGTTTTAGTTTGTATTGGTTGTCAACTTGCATTAAGGGTTGTAGCCTTTGCAATTGCGCTGCGGCTATTGAATTTGCGTCGTCTCTATTGATAGGTTTATGCTGTCATGTTTGTTGTTGCGCTGCCATTTTTTAATTTGTGTTGTGAGTTTTTAAATTGTGGTGACCCTTCTGGGCCACCGTAAAAACTGAGTAGTCAGTATTTATTCAGTAAAAGGTTATGTGTTATTTACGAAAGCAAAACCCCTAAGTACTACTATTACACACAATAGAAATATTGCTAATAAGAAGTTAGGAAAATAGATCGATCAACTGAAAGAAGAAACAGAGAAAGTAGGAATTCGTACTTACATTGCCTCTGATTCTTCGCTTCGAAATGATCCTCTCCACGCTATAATATTCTTTCGACGCTTCCCGTTTCATCGTTTTCTTCTTTTTACTCACTGGCTCTGAAAACCATCCACTCGATTCGTTTAATTGTTGCTAAAACCAGGGACGTGTGAAGAGATGGACTAGCAACTGAATATATTAAACGCGAATGACGCACTCTGATTGGCTAAAGCTGTTCAAAATCCTTGTTTCGCGCCATTCCCATAAGACCCGGGCTCTCAGTGAGCATTCACAACTTGGACTGACTAGAGCAGCTGAGAGGACAAGACGCGCGATTTTCAATTTTCAAGTAAAAAGCCTCATTTTCACAAGATCAATCAAGGCGAGTTTATGATATATATCATTTGTATTAAATGCACTGAGAAGCAAGATTAGTTTTCTGTTTTGGCGAAGAAAATCCAGCATAACATCGAGTTCATCGCGACTACAAGCAAAGATCTCACAACACAGGATCATTATACCGCTACGGAAAACATTTTGTCTTGAAAATCACCTCTAGCAAGCCCCGATTTGTATATTTGGATTCTTTAGTTATAAAAGCGTGGCATAGCTGAGTTATTTTGGCGAAAATATCGAGATGAAGCGAGAAATAAGCAGAATTTGACGCTTGGCTTGAGTCGGCCGCTTGACAACAAACCGATCGAGGGGAAAATTCACAATGCAAGCATTTAGTCACTTACGGAACACATTTTGTCGTGAAAATCACCTCTAGCTAGCCCCGATTTGTATATTTGGATTCTTTAGTTATAAAAGCGTGGCATAGCTGAGTTATTTTTGTGAAAATATCGAGATGAAGCGAGAAATAAGCAGATGCTTTGCTTGAGCCGGCCGCTTGACAACAAACCGATCGAAGGGAAAATTCACAATGCAAGCATTTGGTCACTTACGGAACACGTTTGTCTTGAAAATCACCTCTAGCAAGCCCCAATTTGTATATTTGGATTCTTTAGTTATAAAAGCGTGGCATAGCTGATAGCGAAAATATCGAGATGAAGCGAAGTCAGATCATGTCGAGTGAGCCATCCACGCTCTACGAGTGACAAAGCGCTTGGAACAGAAGTCGCCAACGAATGGCTTTTCATGCGGCTCTACTTCTTCAAATTCCAGTGTATCCCAATCCTTGTCACTTTCGTGTTCGTAAATTTCACAATCCGAGTCATCTTCAAGCTCTAAACAGAACGATTCATCGGAGTCGAATAGGTCTTCACTTTCGTCCGCCATTTTGTTGTTGTGACTAGAAGCACTCGACCCAGGATACACCGTGAGTTGACAGACAGTTGCCTAGATGATTCCGGATTAACAAAAACTCAATTAGCCTTGAAGCAAAACGAACATCGATGCGCGATAATTCATTAATATAATCAGTTGCCAGCCAGTCCATCTCTTCACACGTCCCTGGAAAAACCCGGGATTTCTTGACTCAACAGCAGATTGCCGCTTCCGAGCCGCCATTTTGAAATGGCTTCCTTCTATTTTGTGAGCCCACGGTATTTCAAGCTGACCGTATGAAATTGTGCGCCATGCCTGGTTTAATTTAATCCACCTTTGAACAACCGGCGCCAGGAGTATTAATTTGTTGTGTCAGTATAATCGCTGACAATATAAAGTACGGAGTCTCTTTAGGTCTTCAAAATACACTATTATAATAATACACTATTAATCTATAATATCCTTGTAATACTAACATAAATATAATCCTTGGTTTGTTGATAGAGGAGATGCGGCGACATGCCGAACTTTCAGCCAACGCACAATTAATTGATTTTGATTTTCGACATTCTAAGACTTCACTAACCTTGGCCGGACGATGTTATTTAATGGACAGAAAAATGTAGTTAAATAGAGGAGATGCCGAGAAAACTCGGCATCATTAACTGTCGCTAAATGTCCGCGTTAATGTGGTATATTAACTATATATAACTATATAACTACAAGACGACTGGTTTCACAACCCGAAAACACCCAGCTAACGCACATTTATTGATTTCCGTCATTCTCAGACTTCCGAGCAGTCAAATTGAACAGTCAAATACTGATACGTCATTGTGTGAGAACCTTAACCTTTGATAAACAAATACCCAACGAACAATTAATTGATTTTGATTTTCGCCATTCTAAGACTTCACTAACCTTGGCCGGACAATGTTATTTAATGGACGGAAAAATGTAGTTCAATAGAGGAGATGCCGAGAAAACTCTGCTGTCGCTAGATTCCGCGTTAATGTGGTATATTAACTATATATAACTATATAACTACAAGACGACTGGTTTTACAACCCGAATACACCCAGCCCATTTATTGATTTCCGTCATTCTCAGACTTCCGAGCAGTCAAATTGAACAGTCAAATACTGATACGTCATTGGGCGAGAACCTTAACCTTTGATAAACAAATACAGCGCGAGGAATTTTGCAGCACATGATAAATCTAGCAGCGATGGTGCGCGTGGACGTACCTTACACAGGTTTTAAGCACATGCTCGTAGTGCGGCAGATAATGACCAACTGCTTCCAAGAGCTCCTCTAATGATGCCCAATGTCCCTTAGCTTCTAGTGCATCAATATCGAGGTCGCTTGATATTGATGAAACTGCTAACTGTTCTGCGGACCTTTTCTTCAAATAGACTTCTGTGGTAGAACAACTGCTTAGCACCTTTGCCGACGCTCCGTTTACCTTTATGACATTAATAAGTTCTGCAATAGTATGTCGATGTACCACGGTACCCCACCCGCCAAGCATGCCCAAGCTTCCATTCATCCTGAAGCAGGTCAACAAACTTAAAAGCAGATTATGAGAGCACAAACTGAAGCCTATTATCTCAAATGTTGAGAAAACTACCGCTTTGAAAAACTTAGTTTTCATGTCGCGTCAGTTTAAAAGCACATTTTTACCCATGTTGTCAGAATCAATCTTTTGGGGAATAGTAATACCAACTATTCTTAGTTGTGTAAGTCATGTTCATAGTAATTCATGTTTGTTTGTTGTAAATAATAATGATGATTAAGGTAATTTATTTTAATACTTTGCGCATATTCCAAAGAAACGGACATAAGAGTGGACCCAAACCACCACGCGGAAAGTAAAGGGTGTGAACAACCTTGTTGATGTAATGCAGAGGTTAACAGAGCTAGAAAACGCCCAGAAAGCCAACGTTGAGTCTGCTCTGCAAGAAGTGCGACATTACCTGAGGGCTCCAACATTCTATAAGGATCAGGCTATTGACCTCCTGGTAAACCTCAAAATTATTGCTAAGGAGACAGTACATGACAAAGCCGGTTTCTATAGTGGTGTTCTACACGCCATGCAGGAGAAAACCAGGGTTCCTGCACCTCATTTGAATAAATATTTGGAGGCGTTATCAGGAAACATTTTAGTAGGTAGGAGCGAAACCAGTCATTGATACAACGAACACGCTGTTCCACTCTTTGCTAAGGCTGACACCCTCCCTGGATGAATTTCTTACACTACGAAGCTGTTTGCTGCAAATGTTTGATGTACAAAATGGAATTGCCCTACAACATATTCGCGACCTTTTTACCCAAACTCGTACCATGCACTCCTGTAACACACGTTGTGCGACCTCAGATGCATTTTATATCAAGCAATCTCTTGGTGTCGTCTTGAAATTCAAAAAAAGGCATTTTCGCGAGTGGGAGCGCAAGTTTGGAATTGGATACCAGCACCAATAAAAGTATTGGGGAAAAAATGTTCAAAAACAAAATCCATAATGCTTTATTAAATATCCTAGAGGAATCAGACTCCTACCTTGACTTTCAACAAATTTTACAATATATGAAAAAGAATAAGCATTTTACATGATTTTTATAGTGCCACCTATGTTGTTCTTGGGAAAAAATCACCTATGTTAATGTTGTTATACTGTTCGTTTTCTTTCTGTATAATTAGGTCTTCTCTCCTTTTCTCTTTTTTCTTGTTATCAAAATTATTTATATTTATTTAGCTATTTAATTCATTTTCAAAGAAGCACGGCTGATCCGCCTCGACTAGTTTATACTATTTGCGGATCAGCCGGTAATATTTTGTAATCTGTTTAAGAAATCTTAATAAAACTTGTAAACAAAGATAATGTGCATTTCCATACCCCCACCACGAAGGGAATTTGTTAAGAGACCTCCCCGACCCCCTGGAATTTCTGCCCTTGGGAAAAAAGCCCCGACCCCCTCTGGAAATATACCATTTTTACAAAAACTGACTTCAACGCAGTTCGAAGAAACGTATTTCGATAACTTATTTTATGCCGACACACCGACAGAACCCACATTCGGTACAATAATTTTTCCCGAAAATTTCCGAAAATTGATAAATGCTAATCAACACTCGTTGTTTGCGCGTCCCTGGCGGAAAACTGAATCAATAGAGACACTGGGTTTGGAATTCAATGGCCACTCAAATGACATTTATTTTCTTTAACAAAATCCATTTTGCGACGTGATCTTAATGTGCGTGTCTCAAAAGAAAGGAATAATGTTTTTGTAGGAAACGGAAAACCAAAAATACACCTGATACTCATGTTAATGAACTGCTAGCAGTCGCTTGTTTTGTGAACGTCTGCAAAGTAAAACAAAAGTCTTCCACTAGCGCGCGAAAAAGGTGATACAAGTTTGTAGCTCGACACCAAAACAATTTTTCACCCGCTTAAGGTTTGCTAATTGATTGTTTCAGCCACTGCCGCAACAATCATGGCAACCATCTGCGCCTGCTGTTTTGGTATCCCTGTGCTATAATCAGGCTCGGTTGCACGAATACATACGATCTTGAGTTAGCAATTAAAGCTCAAAGTTTGAATTTTCTACAATCTTGCACTTAACGTCGACATAACCAGGAGACAGTTCGTTAAGGTTACGGACTACCTTCGCGGTAATTTTCGTGAAAATGCAATAACTTCGCGAAAAAAAGTCGCACCTTGACAAGTGATACCTCATTTTAAAGCTTATTTCTTCTCCTCGACTATGAATAGTTTATTTCTTCAATTTGATAAAAGATAATGTTTTTAGGGAGTTTCAATTCCGACGCATCGGGTCAATTTTCGAGAGCTCCACGCACGCAGATTGACGACGCTTTTGTTCTTTAACAACATTTCACCATGGGTTTAGATGTGTTCTAAAAAAACCATGTCGGAGACTTTTGAAATTTTAAAAAGCGCCGATTTTAGAGCCAACTGTTGTGTCCGCTATGTTTTTTTTTTTATAAAAAGTGTAAAAACATCTTTAATCATAACTTGAAAAGGAGATCGAATTTCACAAAATCGGCCCCGATACGGTTTTTTAGAACACATCTTAGTAAATGCTAATATTGAATCAATGGACGAAAATAGCAAATATTCGCATGGTTGGAACTCATAAAAAATGGGAACTTCATAAACAAATTGTGTGTTGTAAAATTAAATGAAATTATATACCATAGTTTAGACAAAAAGGATATTAAGCTTTAAAATGAGATATCACTTGTAAAAATACGACCATTTTTCGTGAAATTATGCCATTTTAACCAAAAAGTACTCCGAAGGTAGACCGTAACCTTAAATGCCACCAACAGCTGTTCATTTAGTTTGCGACCATTTTCGGCCCTCGAGAGACAACACCATCTTCCAGGGATGGAAGAGTGGCAGCTCTTTGCAAACCACATCAGTGATTTGGTAATCACCGCAACTTTAGAATTCAACAAGCACCGTGACATTGAAAAGACGCATGATGTTTATGAGGCATACAAAATACAGAGAGACTGTGTACGTTTAAACGAAAGAGAGTGTTGTGTAGCAGTGGGTTGTCTCGGATGATCGTTGCGCTGGAGGCAGCGGCAAAAGCTGAAATGTTTGTGTGTAGAATATGTTACCTTGCTCCTTCGTGCCAAGATGCACATAAGGCCTCGATCTCGCTTCGCCAATGGATACGGTCTTTCGCCTTTACTCGCACTGCCTCTCAGTTTTTCCATCCTGCCTTTTCTCTCTCTTTCATATCACCACTGTCCGTTGCCATGTTGCTTTTGATCGGCCGCGCTCCCTTCTTCCTTCTGGCGCCCAAGACAAAGCCGTCCTGCACAGGTCGCCTCGCTCTTTCCTCATCACATGACCGATATATCGCCATCTTCTTTCTCGTAAGAAAGTGCGCGCACGATCCCCAATGCTTTCAATGTTATATTTCACCTAAAAGGCGAATATAGCAAAATATTCCGAACGTCTCGAACAATCAGCGCGCGGAATCGCTTGAGTAATTATACTAACGTCAATATACGGATGTCGATACTACCAAAACCGGTAGACTGTTTTTTCGGCTCGAGAAAAAGCACTCGTCTCCAGACAAAAACATTCACGATGTAGTTTGAATTCCTTTACTGAGGTCAGCGATGCGTGCAAGTCAAATATTTTATTTGGCAATTTTTCGAACTAAAAACACAAGAAAAGCCATCTGCTTGTGTTCTAATAATTTTATGGGGCAAAGAAATACAAATCAGTGTATTATTTCCCGAAACTTTAAGTTTTTGTTTGCCAGAGACACAACGCATGAATGATTTCGCGTGAAGGAATGCAATCAGACTCGTCAACGTCTTTTTGTGAGACGAGTGCTTTTCGTCGAGCCCGATAAACAGTCTACCGGTTTCGGTAGTATCACCTCTTCTACACCAGGAGCAAGCGCCAAATATCCCATTGTCTGTTACCGAACTGTCAAGATACTTTGAAAAAGCACACAGCGGAAAAACTTTCAGTCGGAAATATGGGAGTGTGCACTAGAAGAGGTCGAAGTACCGAGCCCCATGATGGGATGTCTTTACCTCCAGTACCAGAGGCCTTGCTCGATTTGTTTGTTTTTGGCTGCACAAACACTGCATAACTGCACACTGCTCATGTCAGAGAAATGACCTTGCATGTACCGACTCCAGTGAGTGCTCAGACGACTGTCAGAACCCATTCAATGCGAAGAAACATCGCAAAGCCGAAGATAGCGATGATGACGAGGAGTAGGCATTTACAGTACAAAATAAATGTGTTTTCCTCCCCTCGCACGTTGCGCCATGTTTGTTTATAAGTGAATTCGGGGCTCGCGCATGTGCTGTCGTTTTGCCCCGGTGTCCCCTTTAGTGCACCGCTGTCCCTTCCAGTGCACCATGCCAAGCGCTTTAGATGAGCGGTATCTAAATATCACTATGACCAACAAACGCACGGGAAAATAATTAATGATAAGGAATGTCGTAGGGTAAAAAGTGGGCCACATGCAATACTTCCTAAACAATAGAGTATGGGATCTCATGCATAAAAGGAACTCTATGAATGTTAAAAGATAAGATATCACAACTTTCCCTGGAAATTAAAATTCTCCATATAATAGAGCCTTTTCGCCACAGACAAACCACTGCGCACACACATTACCTATCAGTGCGCATGGCTAATTTACATTCGTAAAAATTGGGTTTCACAAGCGAGGCTAGTTTTTGTGGATATTTAAGAAACGTACTGCGTATTACAGCTTTTTAGCACAAGCTCACTCCTTATGCAAATTATCGCCTATTAGTGGGAGCCCCCAAGAGACCAGATTAACGAAAGCCTTTGGACAAAGCAAAATTCAAAATCTAATAAGTTTACAAACGAAACAAAACACAATACCATTTAAGGTCTAGGTAAGGAACTTTCTCTGGAGCCTTAGTTGTGTTCCAAATGATATTTTGCGAAATTGCTCAAACATTTGAAGTTTGCGTCGATGTTCATTATGAAATATCAAAAGCACTTCCTGGCATCAAATTTGGCAAACGCGTAGTTGTATACCGTGGGATGACTTTTGCAGTAAGAGAGTTTGCTAGCCTATTTCAAAACCCATTTCATTTTATAATTATTAGAAAGCAAGTGGAAAATTGTGAATTTCAAAGGCAAAAAAAGTCGCCTGGAATATCTTGAAATCGGCTTAATGAAGTTTCTCTAAATTTCGTATCCGTATAGACAATTCACCGATCCCGCATTCAATGTTATACCCCTAGTTACTGTTGCTACGTCGGACAAGCCAAATTTTATCTTTGGCATAGAGCGCGGAAAAGACACCGATTGCAGGGAGGTGTTAGAAGTTGCTGCATGCAATTCGGATTTTATATTTTTATCTTGAAAAGCTGAATAATTATTGAAAAATCTTCGATATTCAAGTTTGTTGCTCGGACATTTTGAATTCCGTACGGAAACTTCCTATTGTTTGCTTTGAGTGGGAGGAGCTATCGTCAAAATAGGGATAGGTCTATTACCTAAGGGTTGGAACTTTTGCTAATAGAAAACAGTGACCCCCTGTTTCGTTGCTATGGAAACTCTGATGACAATAAATCGTGCATCATCTTTGATCTTTCCACAGCAAATGGTCAAAATTTCCGATTCGTAGGTAATGTTAGGTAGGCGTAGACCAGGATCTTCTCAGGTTTTTCGTTTATTTAACATGTGGGACTAGCTCACAAAACTCTAACTACAGAGGCCGATCGAGCCCTTCTTTTATATCCTAGATCCAGACGACAGCCCGTGGGGTAAAAGCAATTTTTGACAATTTAAGAGTATTAAATTATGAAGAGAAGAAAATAACAATCGTTAAATTAGCCAAAGTCAATCAGTGTAGACGGGCTGTTTCATGTTCTAGGACTTACAGTAAAAATAGAAAAATGACAAAGTTTACAAAATTAGAGATACTAAGAGCGCATGTCCTAAAATACAACGTTACTACAAGGCTGACTAACTGCACATGCTTTAAAGGACAGCATGACTACAAAATTTTCATTCATGATCATACAACGGATAAATTGTCCCACCAACATCAAGAGGGGTTGTTGGTTTACAAGTTCGGGTTGACAAACTTAACTTTTACAAAACTACAAAGCCTCCCGAGCTTGTAAACTCGGCTGTTTTCTACTGCGCAATCAAAATTGCTGAGACCGCTTGATTTTGGTGTATATTTCATAATTGTGGTTGTCCAAAATTGAGAGACCAAGATCAAGAAAAACTGTAGGCAGCCTCCTTAAGCATCAAATGAAACATTTTCGTTAAATAACAGCCTTCTTATTGACAATGAACAACACTAATCCGTATAATTACACCTATTTTACTGAAAAAATGCGTATGCATGTGAAGCATATCAAACTTGGGGGACATTAGGAGGTATAATTTAGCAACAGATTGGCATATTGCGATCTTTCTTTGCGTTAATATTCTAAGTACTATTTACAATATGAGCGGCCGATTTGTATGGGATTTACAATTTCGAGGCCGCAGGCCGAGAAATTGTAAATTCCATACAAATCGGACGCGAATATTGTAAATGACATGATATGTCAAGACACCAATTCTTTGTTGAAAATTCTTTGTTTGTATTCTTTTGTTGAAAACATTTGAAGTACTATTAAAAAATCCAAAGCAGGATGAATTCAATTCAGTTGAAAAGGTTTTTAGGATTCTTTTGTTTTATTGATGACAATGAATAGGCCTTTTGTTGTAAATGATGTAATACACAAAATAATGAACTGGCTTTTGTTATCAACTTTAGCCGAAAGTTGTGCAATGAAATTTATTCAGTCGATGCTAAGTAGTGTAAAAAAAATGCAGCGTAGCGCTTTTGGTACGCCAAACTCATCACAAGTCGCTTTCTCTGCTCTTCAAAATCGTTTGTCGGGATCGGACTTTCCGAAAGTCTAAAACACGGCAGGACAGCAGTTGGAGGCATTCGTACCGATACGAGTAACAGGAGATGCGAACTATATGGTCGAGCTTTTTGAGACAACAATCGAGCAAGAAATGAAGGTTAGTTTTATTCTGAGTATAGCGACTTTGCTTTATCAGACTTGTTGTTAAATTAAATGTAAAATACATTAAATATCGAACTATTTCCATGTGTTTTAAGGTTTCCAAACTGGTTTCGAAAGCATTGCACGCAGAGGGATTGGAAAAGATAGAACAATGGAGCAAGTGAACAAGACGAGGTCAAGAAATTATTGGAAAGGCATTGGAGGGAAAGCAGTTCAACTGAGTCAGACTCTCTGGTTATTTATTGAAAATGCGTCTTTTTTAATGCTGTTAGTTTTATATAATAAGACAGATTTCTGGTCAAATGAACACTAGTCTGCTTGCAGCCGTTCTTGAGCTTATTCTTATACAGTTTATTATTGTCGACAAACCAACTATAGCCTAATTGTTGTACCATTTGTTTTGCCAAATGCTTTTCTTGCTTAAAGTTTTGAGTAATGTTTTTTCATAGTCATAATTTTACTCGAATAGTTCAGCAGTGAAAGGGTGGGGTTGATGAATAATGACAATAGTTAATAGATCTATTAGTATTCTGTAAATATTTATAGAATACTAATATCGATATTAGTATTCTATAAAAAATTACAGAATACTAATAGATCTATTAACTATTGTTATTATTCATCAACCCCACCCTTTCCCTGCTGAACATTCAAGCCCTCCCCGCTCTTTTAGTTTGATGGATCTTGTATCCAGTTTACAAGGCTAGTCATGTGACCTGAATTGTGCCTTCTCATTGGACACTTGCTTCATGAATAATTGATGAATATTATAAATAACATTACTTGAAAATTTCATCTGAATTGTAGCTAGGAAATGCTAGGAAATGTTGTTCACCTTTCTTTATAAGCACCAGGAAATGCTACTTTTCTTTCTAGAAACCAAGTGTTTATGGAAAAAATTTTTTTACATCGAATCGTTTTCAAATAAAAACCATTCCATACGTGGAACAAATCGGTAGGTATTTTATGTAAAACCCATGATGCTTTCGAAATGGTTTGCTTCTTAATCAATTATGTTTAAAAGCCCTCTGTGATGCCTTTTAAAATGGATTTTGCACGGTAACCATTTCGCACCATTAAGTGGTTATTGTGGAAATAAGGTAAAAAGCAGACAAAACTGGAGCCGAGAGATGCCAACGTTTCGGATTTTACTCTCAATCTTTCATCAGGTGGTTATTGTGGAAACAACTCTTCAAAAGTATAAGAAATGAAACGGATCCATAACTTTTTTAGACAGACAAAACTGGAGCCGAGAGATGCCAACGTTTCGGATTTTACTCTCAATCTTTCATCAGGTGGTTATTGTGGAAACAACTCTTCAAAAGTATAAGAAATGAAACGGATCCATAACTTTTTTAATAAAAACGTTGGAACTATCGCAGAACCAGCTTGTATTTTGCTGTGAAACCAATTCTGACATTAACATACGGCAAACTGTACAGATTTCAGAAAATAATGAAAACCTGCGATACAATAATATAAACTCTTCTTCCGTCCCAGCTCCTCTTCTTTGAATTCCTGTAGCGCGCGATTCTTTGCCGAAAGTTGTGTTTAATTCAAGCGAAGCGTGTGAATGGACGATTCTAGCAATAATGGATGCGCGCGCTGCATGTTGGTAGTCGTGTTACCATTTGCATGAAATTTGTTTTCGGTTCTGGAGCCTACTCTTTGGTGCTATTTATATGTCCGTAAGACGTGCGTAGCGGCTGCAGTTCTCGACGAAAATGGAGGAGTGGTCGGTAGAGCAAGTGAGGAATAAAGTAGAGGAGACGTTTGACGCAGAGATAGCAAGGAAATTTAAAGGTGAGATCATAAAGGCTCGCTTCTTCGGGCAAGTAATTATAATAAGCTCACAGGAAGAAATTCCTAAAAACCACTATGGCTTTTATGCTGGTTCTGTTGGAGAAAAACATTCAAAACCATGAATGGGTTTGGAGAACCAAATCCATTAATGGTTTTTACAACAAAAACATGCTTGATTAGTGTCATAATATCGGGATATGCTTCACAGCAAAATACAAGCTGGTTTTTGCATTATTTCCAACGTGTTTTTCTAGATAAAATACGTTATATGTAAAACGGTGTAACTATGTGAAATCCATTAATACAACATTGAGTTATCTTCCTCGGGTTTCAAGGTACTGCACGTGGTACAAAATGAGACCTCTGGTTGATTAGGTCATGAATAATATTGAGTATTTGAAATTTATCTCAGACACAAAAGAAAACAATTACAGCACAAACTACACTATTTCCATAAAACGCACATGCGATTGTTTTATGCTAAAAAGCTACAATCCTCTTTATGGCAATACACACACCATCAACGTTATTCAAACACAACCAACCTTAATCGCTGATAACGTCGAATCCCTTGTCAGTTTTTTGGTAAATCATATCCATTCATAGGAAAATAAAACCCATTGACGGTTTTTCCGTAAAATCCAAATTTGGATCGAAAATGCTTTTTTTTTGGCGATAATCCATTTTGAGAAAGCGGTAAACATTTACGGGTTTGTGAAAACCCATTCATGCAATTATAAAAAAAAAACATAGATGGTTTGTATTGAAAACCACCCGGAAATGGACTTTATAGACTTATTAATGGTTTTAGCTTCGTGTGCTTTGTATAGGTATATGGAAATTTCCAGATGTTTTTTTCGATTAAAACTATTTCTGAAATGTAATTTAAAAAACACAAATGGTTTTCTCTAAAATACATTTATTGTTTTTAGCGAAAATGAGAAGTACATAAAAACCGTTATTGTTTTTAGGATTTTTTTTCCTGTGAGTAAACACTTTTGAACGACTTTAGTTTACCTACGAAACATTTGTTGACTGTCTAAAACACCGGTCAACACAAATTTCCTTCCATAAGAACTAGTTTTATAACAACTGAATTATGATAAAAAACTTTTTTTGATTAATTTCAAAAGGTGTTCAGACTAGAATGTAAGCAATTAATCAAATTTTAAACATTCGCGCCTCCGTCATATTCTCTGAAATTACTAGTTAAATTCGGGTCGTACAAACGCTTCTAATAGAGGTATGGATAGATGCAATGATATAAAAAAAATTTACCGCGTTAGATCAAGGGTGTTAGATTTTTTTTATATTTATTTCCGTCTTTTTTATAAAGTCCCGCGCACCTGGCAAAAACGCTTTGAGGCTTCAAAATGTTAGTAGCCGGCAAACTGGTACCAAATCTAAAATAATGAAGGTTTGTGCTTAGCAAGGCTTTGCTTTACGTATTTTGTATAGATGACGTATAGATGCGTAAATGTCAATTTTATCTTTACGGAAATTTACTGATCTCGTTAAGATGCGTAAATGTGCGGTTCGATATTTACGAGCATTTACGGGGGCATAAATGTGCGTATAGAGTATTGATACTTACGGAGCTTTACGTAAAGTTACGTAAATTTGACGTAAACTTTCTCTCTACTCAAGAGCAGATATTTACTCAGGTATATTAAGGCATGGATGTTTTGCACAAAATGCGAAAAACACTGAAAAAATTCCCTAGGGTAGATCAAATGTCGGGCGTAGAATGTTTTTCGTTAAGGTTGCTCTACCCGGTGAGACGTTTTAAATTTATTTCGTTACCATGTCAACGGGTTGCGTGACTTGTAAGAGCGTGACAAAGGCACAATTTTCTTTCAGTTCTCTGCATT
This sequence comes from Scolanthus callimorphus, assembly GCA_033964015.1. Lineage (NCBI taxonomy): Eukaryota > Metazoa > Cnidaria > Anthozoa > Actiniaria > Edwardsiidae > Scolanthus > Scolanthus callimorphus. The sequence continues at coordinate 103,180 of JAWWUD010000117.1, read as the reverse complement.
CGACGGGGATCATACCAATGGTTTCCCAATGGGTCTTATTAAGACCAGTGTCGGGCGTACATTACCATTCCAACGAGGCTGGCTGTCCAAGTTATCCACACTTGAAGAAAATGAGAGGTATCATATTACATCATCACAAATATAGCTATTCGTAAAAACATTTCCAGCCAGCCTCGTTAGATCAATTATCTACACTAGATAACAAACACGATCACACACTCAGGGGAACGATTTAACTAACGGTTGAATACAGGCATCAAATTTATAGCAGCAATATACACTTAGCACAACTAAGAGTGTAGGTTTTAGGTTTCGAGGGTAAGACGTCGAGGGTAAAATATTGAGGGTCTATTTCTTTTTTTTTAATGCAAATGTTTCGCTTTCCCGCGATCGTTGGTGTTTGACGATTTTCCCGCTTTATTCGCTCATGCCCGCATGTTGGTGAAAGCGTTCTTGCAGATGCTTCTTTGCGTTTTCTCTAGCTAAAAATCATACTTACCACTTGCAGACTTTCGCGCGAAGCGGGCCGCTACAAGTTTCTTATCGCAGACATTTGTCAATCGCAACTTTTGCTTCGCTTATTAGACTGCACGTGCACGGAAGCAATATTTTCTGTTTTACAGTGGGAATCACTAAAGTTAAACTCGAAACTTCGAATAAAACTTAAAGCCGAACTTGAGTATTTTGGACAAGAAAAGGTATACAATGTGTTGCTTTGATTCAATTTAGGATGATTTTTAGTGAAAACCAAGGTTTCCGCGGCATTTTAACCTGTTTATAGTGGTTCGTGAAAGATTGCAAAATGATATTCTGAACATTTCGCTTCGTTTTATTGTGCTACCTATCCCTGAGTCTCCTAAGTCAGCTTTAGTATAATGAGTATTATAGAAGCAAAACTAGTAAGTGCTTGGTAAATCACGTCGGCGAGTGCTTTTTCTGCGCAACAGCATATCAATAGGATTACCACACTCCAGTTGAAGAACGCTGTGTTTAAAATCTTGGTAAAACACCAGTTTTTGGGAAAAAGTAGTTTTTACTTTAGGGGAGAAGGCAGGAGAATCATGCCAAGTTTTCACAATATTTCAATTTCAAAATTTGACAGAACTGCTCTCCTGACAGGCTTCGAAAGGTCTGACACTCAGGGGAAAGGGCAGGGGCAGCCTGATTATCAAAAATGTAGTCGCAATGTAACTAGTATCGTCTCTGATCAGCTTTGATCTTTTGTATAAAGTTGACTACAAGCTTGCTACCTTTGAGAGGAAGGGCATATATGAAGTTTTCCTTGAGGTTCTAATCAAATATTCCCTTCCGGCATCTAGCCTGTAAATTCTACATACGATTGTTAAATTTTGCTGTATCTTTACGTTTAGAGCAGCAAATCAATGGAATTGCCTTGAAAATGCTGGCGGCCCATGGCAATTTCGAACAACTGGCAACCTGCGGACTTGGCCTGGTCGGGGAACAGATGAGACTAAAAGAATGGGTGCTGCATTTGCCACGCAAAGTTGCTACTAATAACAAAAAACCTTCCAGGTCCGAAGTGGCCGCAATGACCACGCTTAATCAGCAAATATACAAAATAAAGTAAGTAGCTCTTAATTCTGCCAACGTAGCAAGAGCCGTGTGGACGGGGTTTAAGTCTCCATGTAATCGTCTGCTTTTATAACATTAGAAAAATGCGTAACATTCTGCCAAGGTAATATTTTCAGGCACTGCTGAGGTGTTGACATACAGCACTAGAATGGCTTCCTTGTTACAAAGTTAGGTACTTCGTAGTCAATTTTATAAATCGTTTTCTCGATTTCGCGATATCAAACCGCTGTGTTAATCTTCAAACCCTCTTTTCTTCAGAAGAAAACTTTGTAACCTTTCTACGTCTGTGGAATACAGGAAACTAGTCACGTCCATCATTTAATGAATCATTCTTTGAATGGCAAGCATGCTTAGATGAGAAAATTGGACATATGAAATATTTTGTTTGACGGTATCATCATGGTGCCGACACATTGCATGTTAGCCTCTTGTGCTTATTTTTCTAAGACATGTCTTAACAAGTCTTTATATATTCTTTTTCATTACAGGAGAAGAGCTGTTAGTACTGCAGCAATTGAGAAGTGGCCGGGAAACAACATCCCGGTGTTCCGTTCCAACTCAACAGCGTCAGAGCAGCTCGACGAACTGAGTTCGTCCCTCTTTCCAAGCTGCAGTTTTTGAGCCAGCTGGATTCGATGAAGCTGGCATTAGAAAACACATCCAAGATGTTTTAAATGAGCGTCGGCGAAAAGTCAGAAAAGGCCACGACTACACTCGGGTAAGCAATAACTACCTTAGGTCCAGTTGACACTCAGTCTGATAGTGCGATTTCACTCGTCACGTAAACATGTTTCATTTTATATTCAGAACTCAATAAATTTACAGCGCGAGAAGCCCAAGTATGGCCACTCGATAATTAATTCGCATACTTTCGCCCGCGTTAGCCAATCACAGACGGGTTTTTTTTACAAGTGAGCCGGGCTTAAACCACAAAACTGCTTGAGTCACGATGAGTGTTCAAGTCATGAAATACAGCGGAACTTCCTAGGTTTTCTATTTGCTCTGAGCGGCTAAACGTTATCTAAGCTGATGTCCGTTTTCTGGCGGGTCAAGCACGAAAAGCCGTCGACTGAGTTTGTCTCTCCGCTAGTCGGTCAAATCATTCGCCTGCATTTCCCATTTATACTCGGCACTAAACCTGCAGGAATCGATACATGTAATAATTTATATAATTTAGAAATGAGCTTAGAATCTTACAAATTATAATGTTCAAATAGCAATTTACTTTTCAGATCCTATAAACTCACATTGCGATCTAAACTTGCATCATAGTTATGCTTTCATGAATCCGCCGACTGTTGAGTTGTCTATCAGATGTCAAATTATTCACGAACAAGAAACTATTCTCTTTCGGAATATGGTCAATATGTTTTTCGAAAAGGAAATTTCTCAATTCATTTCTAAATTATATAAATTGTTATCGATGCAGGTTTAGTGCCAAGCATAAATGGAAAATGCGGGCGAATAATTTGACCTCCGACTAGCGGAGAGACAAACTCAGTCGACGGCTTTTCTCGCTCGCTTTGATTTCCGACTACACCTGTTTACTTTGTCTTTCTAGTACTTGACCCGCAAGAAAACGGACATTTTATATTTGCTTTCGGCTTGGATAACTTTTATCCGTTCAGAGCAAATACAGCAAATAGAAAACCAAGGAAGTTTCGCTGTATTTCATGACTTGAACACTCATCGTGACTCGAGCAGTTTTGCGGTTTGAGCCCGGCGCACTTGTAAAAAAACCCGTGTGTGATTGGCTAACGCGAAAGTATGCGAATTAATTACCGGGTGGCCATACTTGGGCTTCCCGCGCTGTAAATTGGTACAAATTTTACCACACCAAACAACACTTTGGCAGTTGTGGGGAGGTGCGAAGACACCAGATAGTGAAGCTAGTATTGTAAAATGCTGGAAGTAAAGGTTATCACTGATGGCAAAATATCCATGTTCATTGTAATAAAAAGTGGTGTGCTGGTAAACAGAGCAATCACACTATAGCAGAGAGCATCTCAGAAAGTCAATCCTGCCCATGTGTGCCGCGTTAAGTTCATTGGAGAGGATCTACAGCATCTACAGTTCCTGACAGTTCCTATTGTTCGTGCATATTCAATGAGATCGGACGTGTTTTCAACGCTCCGCAAAAAAACCTAAAATCTGACTGATTTATTGCTCGTAGTACGTACAAAATAATGCCGATTCAAACTAGAAGCGCAGTTCAGGGAAAGTCGGGAGAGGAAACAATCTTAAAGGATTCCTCCGATAAGGTCTGTGATGAAACAACTAATCTACATTCCGTTGGTGACGAAGCTCAACCGGTGATGGTGGATCTTGTATCGGAAGACTCAACAATAGACAACTCTCACTCGATTAGTAGCTGCTGCAAGGGTTGCCAAGAGCTTAAATCAGAGATAAAAGGAATGAAAGAGGAAATCAAAAGGCTGGCAGCAGAGAAATCAGATTTAAACCTTCACGCCGAAACGCGATCAACCATGGCGAGCGAATATATGCAAATCATAGAGAGTTTGCGAGAGAACAACACTAGCCTAATTAGATCTGTTGAATCGCTCAGCAAACAACTTTTACGTCAAGGTGAGCAGGTAACGAATAAAGATGATATCCCTCCGTCAAACATCGAGGAATCGGCTCATCCGTGTAGTCCTGCCCAGTCCAGGCGAGTCAGCCAGGGGATTCAGTGACTGGTGCTGAGCCAAGTTCAATGGACCAGAAAAAGCAACGCAAGAAGCATAAAAAGGCTAAACGACCTAACCAGCCGAATACACCTGATGGTCCCACTATTGAGTCTAATACGGCGTCTGGTCCCACTATTGAGTCTAATACGGCGTCTGCTACAGAGACCGAGGGACGACCGAAGAAAAAGATCGTCGTAATCGCGGGTGACTCTCTCCTAAAGAATGTAATTGGAGCAAAGATGAGTGCAAACGATACTTCAAATCACTTCGTAGTTAAACCTTTTCCTGGTGCAAATCTTACTGACATGGAAGATTATGTAAAACCCCTCACGAGGAAAACTCCTAGTAGGTTTATCTTGCACGTTGGGACGAACGACACCCGAAGCCTCTCGCCAAAGATTATCGCCGAATCTACAATCAACCTAGTCACCCAGATCCGCGAGGACTCGCCGGGGTCACTGGTGGGGGTTTCGGGGATGATAACGAGAACGGACAACGCTGAGTCTACAGCCAAGGTCAGGCAAGCCAATAACATTCTTAAGGATTTGTGCGTTTTTAACAAGATTCCTTTTTTGAATAACAACAACATTGATCACTCTCACCTAAATATGAAAGGGCTTCATTTAAATAAGCGAGGTAGTCAAGTGTTTCAACAGAATTTAGCCGATTTTGCAAAGAATATGGATTGATATTCAACAGATCAGCCCAGCGTAATTCCTGATATGCGCGGCTTTAAAGTTGCTTCACTCAATGTGAGAAATCTAGTTAAGCATATCGATGAATTGCGAATCTTGTTGTCCGATAATCAGATCGATGTTTTAGCTTTGAATGAGACATGGCTTGATTCATCTATTAGCGATAAAGATATTTTTATTTCTGGTTATGATATCATCCGTAGAGACAGAGGTTTCTGTGGAGCTGATGGGAAAACGTACGGGGGCGTATGTTTTTACGTTCGATCCAATGTTATTTTTTCAACCCGTCTAGACCTGTCAATCGATCAACTAGAAAATTTATGTATCGAAATTCGGAAACCAAACTCCAAGCCATATCTCATTGTGTCGTGGTATAGGCCGCCGGACGAATCTGTTGATAAATTCGATCTACTAGAATTATTATTGAGTAAACTCGATGCCGAAAACATCGATTACCATTTGGCCGGCGATATTAATTGCAACGTAGGGACCGATAATCCTGATCACAAAACCAGGCTTCTAGCAGGCATTTCTGACCTCTACGGTTTAGAGCAGTTGGTATGCGAGCCAACAAGAATTACCGAAACGTCTTCTACCACGATAGATCTCATTTTTACAAACGCTTCTGACAAAATTGTTTGCTCCGGTGTCTCTCATATCGGCATTAGCGATCATAGCTTAATCTATTTTATTCGTAAACTTTCAGCTGGCACCTCTTTTAGAGGTCATTCTACGATTACATATAGAAATTTCAAGCACTTTGACCCTAATTGTTTTCGAGCTGATATAGCTTCACAGAATTGGGAGTGTATGAATGCGCTCAATGATCCGAATCGAATGTGGCATGCTTGGAAGACCACTTTTACTAATGTTGTCGACAAGCACGCTCCTTTGCGCACGAGGCGAGCCAGGCACACAAATTCGCCTTGGATTACGCCAGAGCTAAAACAACGCATGCGCGATAGGGATATTCTTAAAATCAAAGCAATTCAATCTAAAAACCCTTCTGATTGGTCCACTTTCAAAAGAGCTCGCAATTCTGTGAACGAAGAAATAAGGCGTGCCAAGGAGACTCATTACAAGTCTGCTTTCCATGAACATGAGAAAAATATAAAAAGACTTGGGGTATTATCAACGAGCTAACCTCAAGAAACAATGTCCTACTAATATTCAGGAGATAACTTGTAATGGCTCTCCGATATATGATTCCAAAGAAATAAGTGAAAGTTTTAATGACCACTTTGCAAGTATAGGCCCAAAGCTAGCTGGGGAAATCGCCTGTTCTCATGATATTTCTCACTTGGATTATCTTTCAACTCAAGAGTCACAAGAGAGTTATCCTAACTTTCAATTTAGCGAAACAAATCCAGCAACTGTAACTAATCTACTTTCAAAACTTTGCAAATCTAAAGCTACAGGTCTTGATAAAATCTCCGCCCGACTTCTTCGTTTGTGTCCCGATTTGATAGGAGAATCTCTTTGTGCTATTTTCAATTGTTCTATTGCAACGAGTATCTTTCCAGATGATTGGAAATGTGCAAAGGTCATCCCCCTTTTCAAAAGGGAGAACGTAGAGATTTAAATAACTACCGCCCGATTTCGATCATTCCTGTTATCGCCAAAGTATTTGAGAGGATTATCTATGATCAAGTACACAATTTCTTGATAGATAATAACATTCTCTCTAGTAATCAATCAGGTTTTCGTAATCTTCATTCCACGGTCACTGCCCTGTTGGAAGCAACAAACAATTGGGCCTATAATATTGACCGTGGGAATATCAACGCAGTTGTTTTCCTAGATCTCAAAAAGGCATTTGATACTGTAGACCATGAGATTCTCCTATCAAAGCTTGATTCGTACGGATTTGGGAGAACTGCAAGTATCTGGTTTAAGTCGTATTTAAGGGAACGCAATCAAAAATGCTTTGTTAATGGGCATCTCTCTAGTAACCGTTCCCTTCTTTGTGGAATTCCGCAGGGGACAATCTTAGGCCCATTACTATTTCTTATTTTCATAAACGACTTGCCAAATTGCCTTGTAAACTCCCAACCCCGTATGTATGCTGACGATACCCATCTAACTTTTGCAAGCAATAATGTTGATGATCTTGATCTCTACCTCAACGAAGACCTTGCGAACGTTAATAGATGGCTTATCGCTAACAAGCTTACTTTAAACCAATCAAAAACCGAATATATGCTCATTGGGTCACGGCAACGCTTATCCACCCTTCAAAGGGCCCCAAATCTGTCAATAGATGAAATTCCAATCAAGCAGGTTTCTCAGACAAAATCACTTGGTGTACACATCGACCAGAATCTAACCTGGAATGTGCACATTAAGGAATTGACCAAGAAAATTGCTTCGGGGATCGGTGCTTTAAAGAGGGTGAGACCGTATGTGCCAGTTGCAACTTTACACTCAATTTATAACTCCCTAGTACAACCTCATTTCGATTATTGCAGCGTTGTCTGGGATAGTTGCAATATAACCCTTTCTACTAAACTACAAAAGTTGCAAAATCGAGCTGCAAGGGTTCTAACGTTTTCTAGCTATGACGCTAATGCCGATTGCTTGCTAGAGAGGTTAGGTTGGAAAAAACTCGAGTTGCAACGTAAATTCCACACTGCGGTCATGGTTTTTAAATCGCGAAATAGCCTTGCACCTGACTACATGCGCTCTATGTTCGTTGACCGCGACAGCGTAGCCTCTTACACTCTGAGAGACACTGAGGGCAAACTGGCTATCCCTAAGCCCCGCACCAATTATCTAAAAAATAGCTTTGGCTATAAGGGTGCGGTACTCTGGAATAGCCTTCCAGTCGATTTGCGAACAGCAAGTACAATTCAAAGTTTTCGAACGGGCTGTTCTGACTTCTTAGTTTGAACTTTTTAATAATTATCTAGTTGCACGGCTCTCGTGGAAATCAGGTGCTTTTATAAATAGATTACTATATAACAGATTATTATTATTATTATACTTATTATGTAAATATTCACAATTTAGTATTCAATATCATTAGCTTAGTTTTTAAAAATCCTGTCGAGACAACCGTGGTTAAATAAAGTATTACTACTACTACTACTACTACATATAGGAAAAAAGGTGGGAGTCCCGTGTATTCGACCAATGACATTGCTAGCTCTTATCGTATCCGTCTACATGCCAAACTTGATTTGGCCCAGGACAGATGTAATGTACGTCTACGAAGGTTGTGCCTTTTCCTTGCTTGTACTCCATAAGGATCTAGTTGTCGTACAATTTCCTCTACTGATTTCTAGGTACTCGTATAGCTTTGCGCTGTAGTGCATGCCAAACACTGCGATGATTGAATTTCTCAAAGACTAGGGATTAAACTCAACCTTGTTTCTTCGAAAATTATGATGCTTGAGCTTTCTTTTCAGCTGACCAAGGCTAAGATATATTCCATGTTGTCTTTTCGTGTGCTTTATAAAAGAGCGACTCTAGAACATCTCTTTCGGTTTTGTTGTCCGCCATCTTTAATAAAAAAGACCGCTGACTGCAATATTCGCCTGTTCAGCACATGTTAGGCATAACCACGTGACAAAGATAAACAGCCCCCCCTCTCCTCCTCATTGTTTGTCGTCGGAGGCATCACTAGTATTGTTGCTCCTCTTGTTTCCTGCTCCAGGAGTGCCGCCCTTGCTCTTTTCGTCAACATCATTCCTACTTTCTTCTAGGTCATCCACAGTGCAGAGGTACAATGTTATTCGTTTATAGTCTTTTAGCACTGCTTCCTTATACTTAGCTAGAGTGAAAAACTCTGGTAGATCCTGGCAGAAATTGTGCTTCCTCATGGCTAGAAATGGAGAACACTTCAGCGGATTATCGCATGAGTGGCGCGCGGGCTCGGCTTCGGTGTTTGATTTAATTTAAAATCAAACTCTGACTGAAATTTCAAAGGAACATCTGACATGATGTTACTTTCAGCACATGAAACTCTAAAATGACAGGTTTCAACAGCAAAATTTAGCCAGGAACTGCAGTTCGGGCATGTGCAATAACAGATACAGGTATCCCGTGAATGTACTTTTGGGTTCCCTGTGTAGCTTAGCAATCTAAAATGCAGTTTGCAGAGCTAATAATGCTTTTCTTGCGTGCAAAAATAATGGAATACAAAGAGAAGAACACTTAACAATATAAAATTCTATGAGAAGTGATATTTTGAAAATACTAATAAAAAAATGAGGAAAAAGACAACGGGAAAAAGGGCCTACGCGGTATATCGAGACAAGATGAACGAAAAAACGATCCTCGAGGAAAGCGAAGAAAATTCTCCCCAAAAAATTAATTTTCGGCAATATTATGGCTTTAAACCTGGAACACTTGAAGCTATACTACTAAAAAAACAGCTCAAACTTTCCGGGAAAACGCCGAAGGATTTGAAGGTTTATAAGCTCAAAAGTACATGGATGTGATCCTTGTTTATCGAACTACAACCCGAGATGTATAGAGCTGGTTCAAGATTTACGGCTGCACGGCTACAAGAGAAAACTTTGACTGCACTTGTAGCATTGTACGATAATTATATGGATTCCTGAGGATGGAAATCTGCATATTTAAAACTAACTAATTAAAATCACGCCACTTTGATTTAGCATTTTCAAGCAATCTCTTGTATCTTTTTTTACTTTTAAAGTAAAGGGCTAGCCTTTTGCCTCTCTTCTTCTTAAGTTGCTCTTCATTGTCATCCCACACCTTTAGCCCAATAGATCTGATCACTTCTTCATCCTCTTGTTTCTTAACATCTTATTCTTGCTTTTTCCGGCTAATTGTGACTTCTGAGGCCTCCCATCTCTAGTATTCTTGAAAGTGACAGAGGATTGTATGGTAGATAATGGTCTACCAAATGGTTTTCCCACATCAGGTTGTACATGTTAGAGCTCTAGATATATAAATGATAGAAAAATATTAATTAAATTTTAAATCAAAGGCATGCCGTAGGCCAACTCGTGGCTTATAAAACGTCAATGAGACATAGCCCAGAGCCACATTACGCCATATGCATGCATTCAGGGAAAATGTTTTGGGATATAAGTTTTAACTAGTATGCCACAAAAAAGATCATTTTCCCTCAAATAATCCTTTACTGCATTTTTCATTACCTTGCTTTTTTATTCAGTAGTTTCATTATTTTCTTGTATGGAATTCTGGATGGCTATCTTTCACTTCTCTTTCGTATAAACAACCATGTTCCAGTCCCGTTTCCGCAAAAAGAAGAACAACCCTCGTATTTCTCGCTGCTGAAGAAGCTTCTTCGATTCAAAATGGCACCTATCGAAGCTGCGCCCGCGATCGTATCTATGGTAACACTCTCGAACCCAGAGCCTTCCGGTCCTTCTAGCTCAGGTTTGCTGCTTTGGGTTTCCTGTGGTTTGTGAGACGGTTGGACTGGTTCCTTCAGTGGAAATGGAATTATTAAGACACCCCCCTGCATCCGGGGCCCTGCACTAGGTACCTTGGCTTTGCTTGATGAAGGTCCTTATTAAAAGTAGGTTTTAAAATACCCCAAAAGTAGCGTTTTAGTAGCAACTAGCTTTTTGCGCATGCGCTAATAACGTCATCTGTAATCTATCTCTCATTTTCTCACGTTTTGTAACCCCCTTGCTCCTTGCTTTGCATGATGAGAGCCCATACATTGTAGGTTAATATTACTCCAAAGTAGCGCTTTATAACGAAGTTTTCTAACTTTTCGAACTTTTTTGCCGTGAGTTCGCTCTATCCTGCCGTGGGTTTGCTTTCTCTTACCCTGGGTTCGCTTTCTTTTGCCGTGGCTCGCTCGCTCGCTTGTGCGGTGAACGTTTGGGCCACCGTATTGTACTCTGCCGCGAGTTCATTGTATTCTGCCGTGGCTTTCTTTAATTTCCCGTGAGCTCGTTGTATTCTGCCGTGGCTTTCTTTAATTTACCGTGAGTTCCTTGTATTCTGCCGTGGCTTTCTTGAATTTGCCGTGAACTTTAGGGACACCGTATCATATGAAGCGGTCAAAGCTTTTAGCAACTCCCTAGAGAAAATCTATTAGTAATTGCGGGTTTTCAATTTACAGCGAGACAAACGACGCAACAAAGAAATCAAACAACAGGAATTGAGAAGGCAACAGAGGCAGGGGAAAATCATAAGGAGGAGAGTGGCGGGGAGGACAATGAAAAGGAGGACAATAGAGCTGGTAATTTAAAAATACATCTCAAAGCCAATTGTTCGAATTATCATATATTACAAAAGCGTTCTATCTTATTCTTTTTTACAGACCAGCTCTAAGTAGCACTGCTGCGGGAAGTTTGAAAAAGTTGTTCAAATCTATTCTTAAAGCCGAATTCTTCGAAAGTTAGACCGCGCCTTGGCCAAGGTGGCATTGCCAAGGTAGAGGGCCAATCAATCCGACACTTGAGAAGGTGGCACTGTTCAAGGAATTTTGAAGAACACTGACGAATAATTTGAAAGCGTCAAAGTTCACTTTCCCTAGTATCTTATTGGTCGAGAGTGTATCACATGAACGTAAAGAAATTGGACTGTTTCCCTGGCGCAACCTGGGAGGGCAATAGTATGCTTTATTGACCGGGAATAACAACATCGGAAGTAATGTAAAAAAAAAATTACAAAGCCGGAAACCACAATCCACAACATTTGCACGTGCTCACGGAGCATACTGTTTCCCTCGGCCCCAGTCAATAAGTGTATATAAGAAAAATATCTCAAGGTATGGTGACCACAGAAAGAAAAAAACGCGTCGGGCCGCAATTCAAGATAAAAATCTGACCTTGGTATTATTTTAAGCTAAAGGAAAATTTTTTGATGTGTAAACTATTTAGTGAAATGTAATGTCAAACGCAAGATTAGGGCCGCAAATAAAAAAACAGTCCGTTTGCAATAAGAGTTCCAGGATGTTTGTGATGAAATAAACACAATCGCTCTAAATTGAATTATGATTACAGATAAATGTTTTAAAAAAAACACGTGTGCGGGATTTTAGATTTACAAAAATATCACGTTCTAAACTTCGCATTTTGTACGTTTTCCTAATGGAAAATGAGGTCAATATCTTAAACAAGTCCGACCTAGAGCTCAAAGAAGTGGAAAATATTTCGTACAAATTGAATCGCGTAAAACCTCCCTCCAAACTGTTTTCCAGCTGTCATGGTTGGTTACCTAGCTCCGCCCCATACTTGAAAGCCAGTTGTACTTAGCCGATCAAGTTCGGGTCACGTGCTACGTCACGAAAGATCGTTCGCAACCGTACTCCTCTACCCACGAGTACCCTGCGTCGTTCAACAAAAGGAACACTTCTCTCTGAGGCAAAGTGGCGCTCCAGTGTTGACCAAGATACAAAATAGGTGTTGCAACTTCCAACAATTATATCACTGACTTGAATGCATCTGATTGCCAGCCAGGTTATGCCACTCTTGGCAGTCTGATGCCACCAAGTACTTTGACAGAATGGTCTCGGAGTCAGGAAACGCGCTTTGTCGAACAATCAAAGTAATTTCACTTGCGCCAAAGTTAGATGATTTCCTTTATATTTCATGTTTGAAACATTTTTCAAAAGCCTCATTAGAATGGAGTTGGTATCCTATAAGTGAGAAGAAGGGCGGTGAGGTAAATAAAAGTAGACAGGGATAGGAGTGTTTAACAGTCTCAGGGAAATAGCACTGATCTAAAAAGTATTTATCATATCTTAACTATTGATAAATAATATATGTTTGTAGTAGTGCTGACTTTTATACTATGGCGAAAAAAACGAAACACTAAAAAATAAGGGAATGAACACATATTTACGTTTTCAACAGCGGAAATGATTCTGGGCCTTCACTTTGATCACTATGAGGTCATCTACGAACAAGTAGGGTTCTACCCCATCCCTGTGGTGTGCGGGGTGAACAGATAAGGTAAGACCAGAAGGGCTAAGGCGTCACTCAGCCTAATAGGGAATGAAGACAGCTTCGATGCTTCAATCAAAGATCGCTATATCCCGAGGCTAAGTAGCCATTCCACACTCCCACCTATTGTCAACGGTATCAAAAAAGGGAAACTGGTTGAAGATGTAGCAGTTTCCTTCTATAACAAGTAAATGATGGTACCAGCTTCGTTGAATCCACACCCTGGACCTGCCCAATGATGACAGTTAACTGGGAAACATTTCAACTTGAGCAGGCAGGTCAACCACTTAAGCGTTAATTTATTCACTCCACTTTGCTCTAGAACCATTGGATAGAGTTAACTGTGCGTCGAGTTTCTTTTTTGCAGACCAATTTCGCTTGATAAGCTCTTCTCTAGGTTTGAGCTACACCTCTCTCTAGTGAGGCGAGTTGCCGCTTTTCTCAGGTCACAATACGTTAAGCTTGCAAATTCGTCATCAACTAGCAAGTTTTTAAATGGGGCCCTATCCTGTTTGCCGTCATGGTGGACGACCTAGGGTGCTCTTGGAGTCCTAAAATTAAATACGTAGACGACGTAGCAGTTCTGAATATTATTCCTTGCAACGCTCCATCTATTATGCGACATATTGTTGATGAAATCAATAGGTTTGCTCATAATAACAACATGCAGTTGAACCGAAGTAAATGCAAGCAGATGCGCGTTGAGTTTTCGCATTACAGCAGTTGTCAGTGTTAGTTATTAGGTGAATTAGGTGTATATCTGAGAACTTCAGTTTGTAGACACACAGCGACTACGTGATCGACTACGTGATTGCGGTGTATCGCTCCCTAATATGATCCGTCATAGGATACCGTCCTAGTATCAGTAGTTTTCGCAAATCTTCCACAGTATCTCTACTCGGCATTAGAAAGTGTTCAAAGAAGAGTTCCCCAGATTATCTTCGGAACCATCATGAGTGATAAGGAATCGCTTGCGCGCGTAGGATTGCCAACACTTGAGGCCCGGCGCCTCCACACACACACACACACACAAACATTTTAACCAGCAAACAGGGTGGAGTCATCTAACACTCCCTATTCACTCAGGTCAGGCCGAACTCGCCATGTCCGGGCCGGGTGGTGGATACTCCGATACAATCAATATGATATAACCAATGAGATGATTAAGAACATCAACAAAGGTTTTCCTGTTGATTTGTTGATAATTACCAACCACACATAAATCTGATATTTGCATAGACAAAACCACTACTTTTGCTCTACATCATTGTTATTAGCTCTACAGGGTTCTGTTGCACAAGCTATGTCTGTTTTTATGTATACTGCTGTCCCGTAACAGGTTCTCCTACCATCAGGACTAATACCATGTCTAAAAAGTCTAAAATCATTAATTTAATAATCATCATCATTATTTAAATTTAGTATGTGTAAGGTGGATTTTAGCTTTCACAGGAAGTCCGAGAGACAGCGGCCGGCTTTATGTGGTTTTCCCACAAATCTACAAATATAAGTTCATGAGCTGAACACGAAGGTTCCTTTTCTGTCGAGTCGCCATAATTGTTGCCTCGCTTGATCAGATTTCTTATCTAATTTGTTAGATTATAGCCTCTCAAACCAAGACATTTATCTTGGTAACTGAAAATGCTTTCTTTAAAGATGATAAAGCGATTTTGAAAGGCAAAATGTTGAAACAAACGATTATATCCTTCTGATATCACCACCACGACATCGACATATTAAAGACCTGAAATCCTTACCAACTCCAACAAAGCTTAAGTCCACTCTCAGCAAACTTCCTGTAAGAGGGACACACTCGCGATACGGAAAGGGATCATTCTGTTCTGCCAACCTTTATGACGAGAACCGATCTTCATCGACAGACCTTGCACGATGAATTCGATGTCAACAAAACGTACACCATCGACTCGTTCACTGTGCTCACTGTGCTGCCACTTCAAATCTTGAAGTATTATTAAATCTACTGACCTTCAACAGAGCCGATAAACATAGCCCAATTCAATGCGAAATACTTCGCCATTCAGCTAAGAACAGATTTCTAACCCCTAACGTTCAAAGTATTGAAGATTGACGATCCAGGAAACTTTGGCGCCGACAAATTGCGCACATCGCAGACGAAACAGGGCATATAGAATTAGTACTGTGGCGAGATGCAGCCGAAAACTTTGAGCTCAAGGAAGGAGATGTGCTTGATATGGATGGTGTTATCTCTCTATTTGACAATACGATATTATTGACAATAAGCTATCATTGACAACCACATCAGAGACATCTTTGATCATAAGCAAATGAAAGCCATAAAGGTGTCCGCACAGCAGCGGTATCCCTAACGTGGTATCAATCGAGGCAAACATCATGGCTGTGAAATATTACAAGATGATGCTCAAATGCAATGGTCACCAAAAAAGACCTACCAATCCACTCTAGTGAAACATCACTAATAACCTGCTCATGTCGCACTACATTCTTGAAACAGATGGCAGAAGTTTCGATATCATGTAGGTTACTAATCAACAACAAATGGTATTCTTGAAACAAAGCGGTAACAAAAAGAAAACCTCCAAGAACACTGTTCTATCATTATGCAATATGTTCAAAAACCAAAACCCTCAGGAATATCCCAGAGCAATATTTAAGTGGAATTTTTAATGCAAATCCTGCATAATTATATTGGCAATACATTAGTTTGCACCACGCATGCAAAGTATAATAATTCTCCAATCAATTTTGCTAGAGCCGCGGGAGGGCTCGTCAAGACTTAAAATTTTAAACAACATTTGCACGTCCTCTGAACGAGTTTGCTCACAGAGCTCTTTGATTTGTATAAAAAGTAAATTTGGTTACGTATTACCTTTTTGGCGAGTTGGCTAACGCGCTAGACGACATAGCTAATGTGCAGGGTCGTTCCTTGCCCGATGCCATCTTTATTTTCACCGTAAACTTCTTGATGGACGAAACTTTATAACAACAATTCCCACAACAGTTTTAATAAAAAAAAATCTTTAAATTGCAGAAATGTAGCTTCAATATTTGTTCATGATACCTCCGATAGCGAAACGAAAAAGAAGACAAAACGGCTCGTTCTTTTGTAGTATATTAAAAAAACGACTGCGTAAAAATGATGAACCTGAAAATCTCTCGAGCAGTACTCAAGCGAAGAGAACGTCAGTGAAGCTGTAGCAGCTGAAAAAAAGCTTAAGTAAAGGACGAAGAATTGTTGAAATTGGTTTGTTGGTGGATAAGCTAAAGAAAAGGTGCACGGAAGGCAGAAAATACCTTAATTTGACCATATCGCGGAGGAAACAGTTCGGGGTCTCGCTTCGACACTTTACATCCAGGGCGAGGACTGTTCACAAATAAACTCGGTAAGAACGATCAAGCTCGTAATCCCTTAAAAAATAGTGGACGTTCTATTTGGGACAATAATAGATTACAGTTCAGTAAATGCTGGCTTGGGGGCGACCGGTATGTACGTCTTTTTTACATCTCTAAATAGTCCACCACTTAAGAAAAATGAGGGCAAAAACTATGAAGAGGAGGCGAGAGAAGGCATAACTGAAACTTTGTAAACGAACCTGCGACGAGGAAATAACGACTGAGGTCATCTGAGGCATCTGAATCTACTGCAACCCAGGGCAGCGTATCTAAGTAGACCATCTAAAATGATACGAGTATCAGAGGAACATACACAGCACGAAATGACGACTTTACGCATTTTTTCCAGAGTCGTAAAATTGCGTAAAGTTTGTGGTGATCTTTTACGCGGCTTTACGTCCGTGTAAAGACGCGTATAGTGCTGCTAAGCACCGAAAGTATGCTCCGAAAGCCACCATTCACTAGCCATCCTCCTAGGCCAGCCCGCGCTCTCGCGCACCCTTTCAACTCGACAAAACGAAATGATTGTTCCTCTGACTTAGGGCCTCTTCACATGATTCCGGAATGACTTTCATTCTGGAATGAGTTCATTCCATCCCCGTAAGATTTCTATATATTTTCTATATATCTGTTCACATTTTGCTCCCGTGCAGGTCATTCCGGAATGAGTTCACCCCGGTTTTCAATCGGAGTGAAAATTTCGTTCCGGTATGAAGTTCCATTCTGGAATCATGTGAACTGAAATTGAACTTCGTTCTCGGACGAAAATCACAAACAGTGAAGCCTGGAGCGAGTGGCGCATGCGTGAATATATGTTTTCTTATTTGGTACCAAAATCTGAAACTGATTGATCACTGTCATGTGAACACAGTACGAGCTTCGTTCTAGAGTGAAACTGGTTCTGGAATGAAACTCATTCCAGAATCATGTGAAGAGGCCCTTAAAATATGTAAATTGTATGTGACACCATACAAATGTCCAATACTGTCTAGCGATAACCAACAACAAAATATAATCATTGAAGAGAGACAACGAAAAATCCACAATTTTTTTCAAGATCAACATCAATTTTATTGCAAATAGTAATAATATATAGATTTAGGCACTGCCTAAAAGCGGAGCTCCCAATCACTGCATCAAATATGTAATGTTATGGTATCAAAAATACAATTAATAGGTTAAGAACAATTTTATTTGGCAATCTGATGGTGCTCTGTTTCTCATTTCCAAGTACAATAATCAACTTCTGCCACTAAACATCCTTTGTAAACATTTAATTGACCCCCCCCCCCCCCCCCTTGAGCTGCAGTAAAAAATTTTGAGGCCCTGTCTTTTCTTACCAAGCCCACTGATATTAATCATGGGTATTTCCAGAAAATATATGTGCCCTGGGGATGGGCAGCACTAGTTGTTGACCCCCGTGCATCCAGTATTTCCAAAATGTGTCACCGCATACAGAATGTGTTACCCCCATGCATATAGAATGCCTGAGAGGTTAAACTATAACCCGATTACAATTGGAGGCTCTAACCATGTAGGAATTATATTATTTAGGCTGCATTCATTATGTATGTTGGGGGTGGCAAGTAGTAGGCTGAAAAGTCCAGTGTTCAAAATACATAATTCCGTTTGATGGAGCAATTTTGTAGGGGGTCTGAAATTTTGTGAAAAATAATATTATGCAAAAAGTGTAATGAGCCAGAAAAATTAGGAACTTTACAAGGTTCTACAAGTGGACAAAACAAATAAATTCAGTGTTACTTGATTATTGTGCAAGGGACTGTAAACTGTAACCTCTTCAATGGGGTTGTGGGGGCATTCTCCCCAAGAGAAATTGTTGACATTTCAATTTTACAATATGACTGGAAATGTAACAGAACTTAGAACAAGTTAGTTGCATCCTCCTCATTCGTCGGAAAAAGTGTGTATCCCCTTAGAATTTCACCTGCCCACCCCCCCCCCCCCCCATACATAATGGAATGCAGCCTTAGATGCTAGTTTGTACAGCAGATCCAAGTCAAGCAATAGTGAAGATGGTAAAATTGTTATCTAAAGCATTGAAAATTATGTTCAACACAAATGGAAACCAATATACCACTAACAGTGAAAAGACACATTTTTCAATCCCCATGGGTTATGGCTAGACTTCCTCGAAGTCCTTCAAATTTTTGCTTGTTTGTATCCTATGAGAGGTTGACTTTGAGCAAGTCTAGGGTTTGCCTGATAAACACATAGGCCGGGTAAATTTTAGACTGAAGTATACCATTTGGCAAAGCATGGAATTGTAAGATTTTACTACTTTGAGTAACTTTGTAATTATCAATGTGTGTTCTTAGTTAAAAATTATCAAAAAGAAATGGAAACCTTCCAACATTTTCTAACGTACTTCTTTCTGTGCCCATCGCTCTGAGTCCCCTTCATTGGTGGTCACTGCACTATGGGCCTGGGTACACCATATTGAGTCAGCGGATTTCCATCAAGGGGCTCTATACTGTGTTATTTAGAAGCTAGTTTGAACAATAGATCCAAGCAAAGCAATAGTGAAGTTGGATAATTGTTTATCAAAAGCACTGAAAAAATTTTCAAAGACAAATGGAAACCATTATACGACCAAGAAGGAAAAATACAAAATTTTCAATC
Source organism: Scolanthus callimorphus (assembly GCA_033964015.1). Lineage (NCBI taxonomy): Eukaryota > Metazoa > Cnidaria > Anthozoa > Actiniaria > Edwardsiidae > Scolanthus > Scolanthus callimorphus. The sequence goes on along the minus strand of JAWWUD010000117.1, from coordinate 84,274 downwards.
CCCATGGATACACTGCCTGATAACCCATCATGGGCAATTCCAGAAAATATATGTACCCCAACCACAGTCGGCACTAGGTTTTGACCACCCCCCCCCCCCCCCCCCCCCCCCCCCCCCCTCCCCATGCATCCAGAATTTCCAAAATGGCTTAGGTATCCCCACCCCTATGCATATAGAAGTCCTGAGAGGTTAACCTACAATAGCTTCCAGCTTCAAAAAAATCCATGCAGGCAGAATTCCAAGCTTGAAAACCTCCCTCCCATTCAGAATTTCTAAATGCTGGCCATCCCCGGGGTACATATATTTTCTGGAATTGTCCAAAGGCACAAAACATTTTAGACACAAAGTATGCCATATAGAAAAATTCGGTGTTAAATTTTACTGTCTCAATGACCAATTGGTATTTTTAATGTGTTTTCCACAGGGAATGGGCATACTTCTACTAATCACAATGACTTTTTAAATAGTGAATGAAATTCTAGCAAACAACATGTACTATACTAAATACATTAATTCAATTGTTTTCCTATAGTTACTACTGGCACTGCCATTTGGTAGTAAATTACACAGTCCATGTGCATGTTTAAAGTCAAGTGTTTAGAGCCAATTCAACAGAATTAATTAAATACTGTAATACCTGTAATACAATCAACCTTTCGAAGACAAAAACCATGGTCTTTCGGAAAGGTGGTCGCCTTAAAGATTCCGATAGTGATTTTAGGTTGGAGGGTCAAAATATCAAATCAACAAATGCCTTCACCTACCTCGGAATAACTTTCAATACCACGGGAACATTTGGTAACACCAAAACGAATTTAGCAGAGAAGGCGAAAAAAGCTCTGTATACGCTCAAGAAGAGTATCTTCTCTGATAATATAAATGCAGACCCGGACGTTCTGGCTAAACTATTTGACTCCCTTATAAAACCCATCTTGCTGTACGGCTCAGCAGTATGGGGGACAGAATCCTTAAAAGCGATTGAGGCTGTACATATAAAAATGTGCAAATGGATTCTGGGGGTACATAGTAAAGCTAGTAATATAGCTGTTTTATCAGAATTAGGGAGATTCCCCCTAGAGATCGATATTAAAGGCATTGTTCTTAAGTATTGGTCACACCTTGTGCACTCCGAACCCTCGAGACTTATAAGTCAAGCATACAGGGTGTCACAAGCCCTGGCGGACAAGGGCCAGAAAAGCTGGTCAGCAAGTGTGCGATCATTACTGAATCACGCCGGTAGAAGCTATGTCTGGATGCAAGAGATAACACTTACACGTTTTTTACTTAGCAGTATAAAAGACACACTGCGTGACTCTTACATCCAGGCATGGCAACATTCTAAACAAAATAGCGGTAAACTCTGCACTTATGACATTATAAAAGATACATATAAAAAGGAAAGGTATCTGTCTGTGGTCAAGAGCAGAGAAAGAAGGACAGCCTTAACAAAATTTCGAGTCAGCGCTCATAAACTAAGGGTCGAAACGGGGCGGTACGAGAAACCAAAGCCAACTCCGAGAGAAGAAAGGCATTGTATGGCTTGTAGTGATGGGGAAGTGGAAGATGAGATGCACTTCCTCATTAACTGCAAGCTATACGATGTTGAACGAAAGAAACTTTTCGACGTGGCAGTGGGACTTATCCCATTCTTTGCGGCTCTGCCATGTCTAGAAAAGTTCAAATGGCTTCTGACCTCAGAAGGTTTAGAAAACCCTTTGGCGAAATATATTTCTCGGTGTTTTAAAATACGCTCCAATAAGCTGACTCAAACGCTCTAAGACGCATTTAATAATTTATATATAATATATATTATAGTATTTTTTTTAACTTAAAAGATTTGTATTTATATTACTACAATTTTAGTATAGTGACCATTGAACGCTATAGCGTTGTAAACGTCAATAAAGGTTATTATTATTTGTTTGCTAGAAAATAACTTTTCAGTACCATAAGTCAATATCTTGCCGCTTGGAAGTCCAAGGTACTAAGGTGATCACCAGACTCCAATACCATTAACCTGTTTCCGGTTGCAGCACTTTTGCCTGAGATTTTCCTTGTGTCAATCGAAATAAGCTTATGTTGGGAGTGTTTTTATATCTCGTTTGCAGAAAGCTGAGAAGGCTTAATTAGCCTTCGTTGTTAGAAAACACGACTAAGTCGTTCTTAAAGGACTAATAATAGAATTCTAGAGATCTTTAGTTAGGGTCGCATATAAGCTAAACACGTTGAGTTGTGACTAGACTCGCGACCTCTCACTCAGATTCAACAAAATTCAACATGCTCGAAAAAAGAAACAGCGAATTTTACCTTCATCCTGAGTAGCTTTTCCCCCGTGTAGGAACAACCTGAATGTAAATCTGTTCGGAACTTGTGAATGTCCTGCCATCTCCCTATAAACAGTGCTCTTATCCAGCAGTGACTTTGATCCACGAATCAAATTGTTTTAACAACTTGCCGCCATTGACTCTCCAAACAAATTAATTCTCAAAGTATGACCTTCTTGACTCACGCTACTGCCGTAATGTACAAATGTAGCGTCTCGCAGTTACTTTTACCTTTCGACAAAATTCTGTCCCATTAGGAAAGGGCGAATAAATGGCCAGGTAACAATCTCTGCCGCCATAGCAGGATTTGCGCTGAAAAGTTTAAATTAAGCCTTCTTGTCAGATAACAACAGGAGATTTCTTCAGACACTCGTAGTCCCTGGCTTTTTGTAAACATACTTTTCAGTAGAACAGTTCTGCAGTCGCTTGGAAGAATGTCTTTCGATCAAAAGACTCTTGATATATTTTCAAGCAGATTGCTCGAGAATTCACCAATATTGAGCAACCTTCTATCCCCCCCGGCCCCGACAACTCACCCCTCCCTCCCCCGTCACTCGACCGGCGGCGCCACCCGACAAATCACCCCTCCCCCCGTCTAAAAAAAAATCGTCACTCGACCGGCGGCGCATGTTGTGACGTCACGTCTGTGACGTCAGGCTTCAGGAAGCACACACGTTCGCTCGACGTTCAAAATTCAGTCGTATCCTTTGCGCGCCCATTCAGGCCTGTGATACTTTGGGTACCCTGTGGATATCACGCCTGTGACGTCAGGCTTCAGGAAGCACACACGCTCGCTCGACGTTCAAAATTCAATCGTATCCCTTTGCGCCCATTCCCGCCTGTGATACTTTGGGTACCCTGTGGATATCATACATGCGCTACATTTGCCATCGTTGGGACACTCTTTTCTTAGGTATGGTGCTCCGCTCTGCGGCCTTCGGCCGCTAAGGAGCTCCGCTAAAAACCCTGATTCTACGGACATAACATATGAAAAGAGGTACGCTAAATGTGCATTGTCAGCCTTACTGGTAAGAATACTTTAATTTCATAGTTGTCAAAAAAATTTCTTTCACCCCCTGAGGAAGTAGAACAATGATTTTTTAACTGGTTCTTTTTATGTACTACAGAAACAGGTAGACTGTTTATCGGGCTCGACAAAAATTGCTCGTCTCCAGACAAAAACGTTGGCGAGTCTGATTACATTCCTTCACACGAAAGTAATGTACTGATTTGTATCTCTTACCTCATAGAATTTAGGAAATAATAATTTGAGTTGCACGCATCACTTAGATAGATAGATATGTTTAATGTATCTCTTGCAGCCGAAGCTGAATTACAGATACGGTCAGCAAACATTCAATATTACATTATAGGCTAATAAATACATAATATGCTAATAAACCTACAATTACATTATTGATTCATCATGGGGCTTAGTCTTAGTCCCTAGCTATTTCCCCAGCGTAACTGTTCGTGATAAAATCCCTGAACCTGTTGGTGTTGCAGGGCTTAATGTGTGGGATGAGTGGGCCACGGAGTTTGTAATGACCAGAGGATGGTTGAATTCTCTCTTTAACTAATCTATGTACTGGGTTGCTAACTGATAGCTGTTTGATGAACTCGCTACATGCCCTAGATCTCCTATCAGAAAGTGACTCTAATTGTGCCGCGGTAAGGGCATCATTATACGAAATGTTGGGAAAAATGATTGCAAGCGCCCGTTTTTGCACTCTCTCGATGGCGAGAGATAGGTATTGAGGCAAGTTAGAAAAGACAACTGAGGCGTACTCTAAGATCGGCCGGAGAAGCGCGCAATAAACATTTACAATGTCAGGAGCAGGTACTTTACAACGCTTTAGCGTTCTAAGTGCATACAGCCGGCGATTTGCTTTCTTAACTATATAGTCGCAATGCACGCCCCAGGACAAGTCATCTGACACGTGAATTCCGAGAAATTTAAACGACTTGACACACTCTATTTGGGATCCGTCTACAAAAGGGGCGGGCAGCTGTAACTATTATAGTGTAAGACGTCAATCACCATGCTCTTGCATTACTAGGATTTAACCGCATGTTGTTACAATATGCAAATGAGTGGATGTTGTTAACGATACTTCCAAGGACCGATGGAGAGTTCCTTGGGATCACCTCAAGGACGGTTAAGTCATCGACATATTTAGCTCTAGGTCCCCATTGCCTGACAAGGTCGTTAACCATAATGGCAAACAACAGAGGGCCCAGACGGGTTCCCTGTGGTATTCCATCCTTCAGATTTAAGTATGGCGAGAGGGCTGGTGTGATTACAACACTTTGGGTTCTGTCTAGCAAGAAGGATGCAATCCATCTAATTAAGCTAGGATGGATGTTAAATAACTTATCTCAGTAAAGGAATTCAAACTACATCGGGATATTGAGACGAGCGCTTTTTCTTCAATCAAACAAACAAAAAAATAATGTAAAGAGAAAAAGAAATATAAATACTATGTTATAACGATATATTATGTAAGTCACCGCTTCGATTAGCCGTAGTGCTACTTGCGGGTGACTTTCAATATAAATTTCTTTTTTTTATTGAATAAAATGATGATGAAAAAAAATTGTTGCTGTACTTAGAATGTATTCTTCTCTTTGCGATTGAATAGGGTCCTTTAAACGAGCATTGATTGTGATAAACGAATATTCAAGGAGTCGTTTACGGGAACTTCCCAAAATGACAGCTAAGCCTACAACAGCAGCATTTTGTTATCAGTACGCATGTCTGTTAAATTATTGAGGCCATTAAAGAAATAGATCCTTATATGTGGGTTTTCATGATATGTGAGCCCCTTTGTACACGAAGTCCCTATGCAGATGTAATACCTCTTATGTGAGTATTTTCTATGAAAATGTACGGTTAAGGGGTACAAGGACAATTCAATTTTCCGTCTGGCACGCCATAACAAACTTATTATACAGAAACTTGCAAGACGCCAAGCATCCATTGAGGGTAATGAGGTTACAGATGAAAAGGATAAGGAGAAGATCAGGCAGATCCTGACCTTGGAATACACAAGTTCAGATGACAGTGAGGACGACGAGGAGACACCTGTCTTCTATGTAAAACGCCTGTCATGGGCAACAAGAAAGCTGCAAAAGCTAAAGGAAAACCTGGACAGAGACTACATGAATAGCTTGCCACCCCACTCGAGGAATTCACAAAGAAAGAGACTTGTCTCCAACCTTGTATCAACAAGGCCAAGGCCTGAGAATGCTGTAAAGTGGCAGTTCTACCCCTAGTAACCAGCACACCTTTGAGGCACTAGGGACCCATTGAAATGGTTTTAGAGAATTAAATTCAAGTTTCCTTATTATTTTTCGCAAGATATGCTTGGGATTCAGGGGGCGTACCCGATGGGGGCGTGTGTTTCCGGAACCCCTGTTTTTAGCAAATATAATTGTTTTTAATCAATCCAATCGAGTAGCACAATTTGTATATAGCTAATAGTCTGTTTGAAAGAGAAAAAAACAATGCATGCTTCGAGGTCTATGTTTCTGGTTATCACATCTTCAAAGTATCTGGAAATAAATCGAGTGGAGAATGAATATTGTGTCTTTGCGTTTGATGTTTATTTTAACACTGTTATAAAAATGTAAAGCGACGAGAAACTGAGAGCATTCCGCAAATAAGCTGTAGCAGCTGAAATAAGCTGTAGCAGCTGAAAAAAAGCTTAAGTAAAGGACGAAGAATTGTTGAAATTGGTTTGTTGGTGGATAAGCTAAAGTGCATGCGACTGCATGCACGCGGAAGGAAAGATGGGTAAAGAGGGAAAGCTTTGGTGCATAATCCTGCGTAAACACGTTCCTTGTCAGCCATCGCAGGATGCATAAATAACCGCCATGGTAATCTTTACCTGCAGCATCGGCGCTTAATTAAGCGTGAAGGCGAACTTTACTGGGATTATCGCGATGCGTACTTTGGCGTAAAGAGAATCTTTGAACTTATTTACGTGATGCGTAAATAGAGTGTTTTTTCGGGGACATTACGCAGTCTTTACGCTCATGTGTAAATACACCGGAAAGACGCTCTTTACGCAGAATTAAATAGCTCGTAAGGATGCGTAAAATATATATTTACATGTCATTTACGTTTCATTACGGAAGCGTAAAATCGGCATTTCGTGCTGTGAAATGTTCTCCAATTTACAAACGGTTTTTCCCCTTTGAAGAATGTCATAAAAGCTCACTGGCGCCGGACCCTTGTATCCTGTGTTAAACAAAAACTGTACTCACACATGTAGCTGGTAAAATTATAATTGTCTAAATGTCGTTTACTAGTTGATTACGATAGTTATATGCAGTGAAACTGGACGCTAGTTTTGATGTGGGATAGCAAAAGCGGGGATCGGGAAGGTCGTTTAACAGTTTATCAGTTATACATGTATTTCAAAAACATAAAAAAGTATAACAATCAGGAAACGGCAAGCAAAGGAACAATCGTTTTATAAAAAGAAGTTAAAGAAAAGCAAAGCGAAACTAAAAAGAGTTATTTGTGTTCTGATATTATTTGAACCCCCCAGCGGAAATCGTTTGTAGATATGCGTGTGCATATAGTGGGCTCAAGAAACGGTCAGCAAACCGTCCAAGGTTGTGGGCGGCGGCAAAACAAAGCGAGTTTCGACCCAGCGCAGAGGTCAGCGAACCTCAGCCAGCGAAAGAACCTCAGCCAGCGAAATGCAGAGAAAAAAGGCCTTTGCTAGCAGGGAAGACACCTCCCCTCCCACACAATTTCGATTGCAACTATTGAAAAAAAATAGTATTTCCACTCGCATACTGTCACGAATCCTGCAATCTGATTGGCTCCCGTACTCACTATCTATTGATTTTGTACGTCAACTATCAGCACATATAAATCGAGAGCGAGTAATCTAATAGTTTAAATAGAATATATGATAATCTCTATTGAAGTTATTTTTTGATATTATTAGGTACACGGAAAGAGAAGAATGAATTCAATCTTACAGGATCGCCTAAATACAGCCAAGACAGGCTCCTGGGACTCTATACCTCGCTCGGGCATCAAGACTTTCATAATCACAGCCCCTAAGTCCAAGTCGACGTCAGTAAACGCAAAGGCCATCGGTCAGACTGAAGACGCGGGTTTCTTTGCTCGTCTACTTGTTGCTGCCAAGGCACGGCACATCCATCTCCGAGAAGTCTTCATCTTTGATCTTTCATCAGTCCCCGCTTCAATCGCGCACAGAGAGGCACACTCAGGAAAACCAACAAGAGTGCTCTGATGCTTGAGCTTGAAAGCGCCGTCAGAGTCGAGACAACTCTCCCTCACGGCGAGCCAGAGCAAGCTACTGTTCACATTTTTGATGACATGGCAATCGTTCAGTCAGTTAATAAAAGCGGAGCAACGACGTTCGGAAAGTTCGCGCTTAAGTTCTTTGATGTAATTGTAGGTCCCCTCATCTCGAACAGTAACTGCAAAAGGGTTGACCTTGTCTTTGACCAATATTGGGACTTGTCGATCAAGGATGGGGAACGGAGGAGAAGAGTACGTTGGAAATACAGATCCATGGCTATGCCGTTACCGACGCGGTGGTCGACGTTTCTTGCAAATCCAAACAACAAGGTGAATCTCTGCGATTTCGTCACCAAGGAGTTAACTAAAATCGACAACAACGGCGGTTACCTATACATAGAGAGCTAGTCATCGCGGGAGGGTACAAAGATGGCAACCTTGCAGTGTCCGTAAAGAAGGAACAAGTGTCGTTGGTACCTTCGCTGAATTGTGACCACGAAGAAGCCGATACGCGCATGCTTCTGCATGCTAGACAAGCTGTCAGGAGTCACCAGGCGATGAGAGTAGTGCTATACACTCACCCGATACAGATGTGCTTGTGCTTGCAGTCTCCCACTGTGAAGAAATTGGCGCTCAAGATCTATGGATGAAAACCGGCGTACGAGACCGTCTTCGATACATCCCAATTCATAGAATAGCTACTTCACTTGGTTCGATTTGCAGAGCTCTTCCCGCATTCCATTCCATGACAGGATGTGTGCGGAGGAGGATGGGGACTGCAACAGCACAGTCATCATTTAGAAATCACTTATCTACGAAATCCATTATTTCTGCGCCTGATTAACCTTGAAATCAACTAGAAAATCGTATTTGTACAAACAAGAATCAAGTATTATTCTTTACAACATTGTGGCAATTAGAATTCAAGCCTGACGATTTATGATTAAAACTGAAGGATTGTTAGTTGCGCTTGAATACAAGGTTTACTTGTGAATGAATCCTACATTAGTTTGAATTTGTCTCTTGTTCAACATCGATGCAATATTGAGAAATTCTATCGACGTTTGTTTGTTGTACAAGATAGTATAGTATACTTTTGTATTTTTATTTAGATTTGTATTTTAGCTTATATTTTAGAGGGCCACGCGGTTATCAGTGTATTTTTACTACTGTCAAGTGTTTTTACCCTCTTTAAATAAAGCCTATTATTATTATTATTATTATTACAAGAACAATCGCTACTTGTGCTAAACAATGTGAAAGGAATGTCCGTCTAACGAAGATTATGTTCGTAAACGGTAAACGAATCGGAAATTCCCGGCGTCGTATCTGAGGTCACGAGTGCTCCGCCGAATTCGGATGTTAGTCAGCTTGTGCGAAATAGAGGCACAGCAAAGGGAATTCTTACGAAGAAAAGGAATGAAATAGAGCGACGAATAGCCGAAATCGAGAGCGCTACAGAGGTTGAATTAAAACTTTCTGAGCTAAGATTAGCCTTTGATCGACTCAAATCAGCACATAATAAATATTACAAAACATTAGACGATAGTGAAGAAATTCAGGATTCACTCGACTATTTTCACTATTTCGCGCCTCCAAAAGTGTCAAGTACCTTTAGAAGAAACACAGCAAGAAGTTCCAATAATCTCAGAAGTTGAGCAATTATGTTCAGCGAGCCATATCGCAAAGTCTAAGAAAAGCCCCTCCGTAATCAGTAGCACTGTATCAAGTGCTAGGGCGAAAGTTACAGCACTGAAGGCTGGACTCTTAGCGAAGACAAACGCGTTGAGAAATATGTAAAGCTTAGAGCAAGAAGAACTTCAACTAAAACATATGAAACCAGACCTGGCTTAAAGGCGGAGCTAGCGCAGGCCGACGCCGAAGAGCGCACATTAAAGGAAGTAGAAGATGGTCACGTGGGTAGTGTCGTAAGTAAAGAGCCACCCCTTTCTTTGCGTCACTACGTGACGTCATGGATGGAAAGGAGTGGAGAGAAACTCAACCCTCGACCTGTGCAGCCGACCGTCCAAACGCCTTAACAGCCATCTGAACATCCCACCGCAGAACAGCTTGAGAAAAAACTGACTCAAACTAAAGTGATGCAAGCCCCACTGTTGAACTCTGTCTCAAACGACATAACGAAAGGAAGGCGTGGGGGGAAGGCTGAAAATCCACCAGAAAGAGCAGAACCGGACAGATCAGCACTAACCAAACCTGAACCAGTGGATCGGGAGAATTGGTATTGTGCGTCTCCCTTCCAACCAGTTTACTATCCATCGCATCCTATGGCATACATGCAGCACATGGAGAGTCTGCTACCGCAACAATAGCAACACACGCTGACTTTAATGCTTCCGCAACCTGAGCTACCCGTGTTTGGAGGTGATCCAATTGCATACTGCAGTTTCATTAGAGCGTTTGAGAGCATAATAAAATCTCGGACTGACAGGAGCAGTGCTAGATTGTACTATCTAATACAGTCAATAGCGGTAATGTGAATGAGCTCATCCGCAGTTCTTTGACAATGAATACTGAAGACGACCGAGAGGCACGAAGACTGCTCAAGGAGCGCTGTGGACAGGGTTAGAAGATAGCATCTGCTTACACAGGGAGCTCATCCTTCCGGTTAAATAAAAATAAATGTGTTATTTTGATATTTTCTTCTCTGTTCTTTTATATTTCAATGGGAGTCCTGTGTATTGTTTTACCTCTTGGATCCTAGGGAACGAGATTATGTCATGCTACTTTCTGATTGGCCACTGTCATTAATTTTCATAACAAAGGAATCCATTGACCTTCAGAAACTAGTGAATACTAGCAAGGGAGGAAACTAGATCGGGTAGCTTAGCGAAAACATTCATAGTAAATCAACCGAATGATTTTAGGAAACGAAACTTCGATGGACATATAGCGGAAAGACTTATCTACAATATGTTCATTTGTAGCTTTCGAAACATTAATTTTAAGGCGAACAAAATAATTTATATTAAAACACTCGTTTTCGTAGAGGTTATGCCGTCAGTTGGGGGCGATGGAAGCGGAAATGAATTAGCAAAACTCCTGCCAAATAAGATACAAATTCAGCTAATTAAGTGATTCCAATGAAAAGTTTGCTATTAAATATTCAAGGAATAATCTTAGGGTTTCCTTACGTTATCACGCACTACACATCCACGTCTCCGCGTTCTGCAAGGATTACTATGGCAAGTGTGCAAATTCAAGAACTCTATTCCAAAACTGATTTAATTATGTAAGTTATTTGCCAAGCCTATTTGGAAATAAAAACTTAACTAGATTTGTTTTCAGTTTTGTACGGTTAGTTCAAATCAAAGAGGAACAAACTAAAAAAATGCGCAAATAAGAAGAATTGAGAAGTCGGCAATTTCAAATGTACTCAGTTCGTACTGAATATCTATCTGGCTGGTAAATTCGGTCAGATGAATATTAAATTCTTCATTTAAAATATGAACTCAGTTCCTTTTGTATTAAACACGTCATGTTTCATTGTAACTGTTTATACTGTCACGCATTCAATAGAAGTTCATTTATTATGTGAATGTATGTGAATACCTTATCACTTCCGTCTCCCCCAACTGACAGCATAACCTGTACGAAGAATCGCGTCGAGTTTCCGCCCTTGCTAGTATTCACTAGCTTGTGAAGGTCAATGTATTTTGTAACGTCACGGGTAATTTAATTCATTTTTTTTATTTCATTTAATGCGCTGAAAAGCCATTGCCCCAGAGATAATTGTGTCAACGTTTGGTTGCCATAGATGGTTCCTTTCGCGAATATAATTTTTTGCTTTTTTCTGTATAAAAACCAATAGCGCACGCCGTCCGTCCGTCATGTACACATGGGATCCCTGTGGTATACAAAGAAAAAGTTATTTCTCCTCAAGGGAACATGCTAAGATAGTTTGTCTATGCTACAAGGGGGTGTTGCAACACGGTCACGTGATGTGAGGTCATGAGTTTGTCTGCACTTGAGCCTTCCGAGCCAGAAGAGATTCTATAGTGTGTACAGCAAAAAATACTTCCATTTTCTCTGCCTCATGAGCCATGGTTTGATTCACAGACTTGATTTATAATTCACTAGCTGTGTCACAAATAAAATCTAGCACTTCGGCATTTATTTTCGAATTTTTCGAACAAGCTGCCAAGATAACTCGGTAATTTTTACCTTTCGCTTTTTTACCTGTGATACTAGAGAGTGTCAGGAACAATATTAAGAACAAAACCCTTCCTGTTGCAATTTGTTTCATTTTGAGCTCATTTTCGGCCTAAAATGACTGGACTATTGAACGCCAGAAATTCCAGGGGAAGGGGAACTTTTTGGTTTTGAAATTGCTGGGGTGTAGGGTCTTTTAATATCAGGAAATTAAAAAAATATAGGCATGGAAATCCATGTGAGAGGGCCCTTTTTTATTAAATAATGAATTCTGAGGGAAGGAAAGAGGGGGTTAGATTTCGAGGAAACTAGAGAAAGGGGAGTCAAGGTCAATACCCTACATTCCTTTTTTTCCTTGCATTTGCCATGTCCCTTTGTTCACCCTTTTTATACCATGACCATTCACAGAGGTGTCAACCCGATTGAATAGAAAAGCGGGAGATTCTAGTGCAAATACAACAACTGTATAAGAACAGCGTGTGTTCAAAAATCGAGAGAAATACAGTACAGTAAATGTATGAAAACTGGTGGAAAAAGTAATCAGGAGATGGAATCTTTGTCATGACAGATAACAAAAAGCGATGTAGAAACTGAGCTAAATGCTACAAAAGTACTTCGAGACCCCCCAAAAAACATTTATTTTTTCGGGAGATAAAAAAAAACTCGCAGACCGGGATATAGGGTAAAAAATATTGAGACTCCCGGCAAAACCCGGAGAGTTGACAATATTGTGATGAAATGCCTCAGTTAACGAAACAAAACTCTCATTTCTCTGCCGGTATTTTAAAGGCAAGACGCAAGGTTTGTTTTAGACTTGAATGAAATTATTTCTCAGCTCAAAGCTGTCGAATTAGAATTATCCCAGCACATGCCTGCAAGTAATCTGTAACAGAACTATTTAGGTATGGATGTCTATGGTGTTTTCGGCTATGCGAAAACTCAGTTCTTTCTTAGTTCCTGTGGAAGAATTCAACGTGGCGGCTTTGTCGCTCGCATAAGAAATCACATGAATTGGAACTTCGCTGATTGGCGAGGGGTGACTCGAACACTGACAATGCGATTTTATTAGTATAGATATTTACTATAATTACTCAAGTGACTTTAATAATTACTACTTACTAACCGATGGTGAGGTCATTACGGGAAATATCAAACCGAAGCTTTGGTGTATCAACCGAGCCGTCGAGGTTAGCAAGTTGTTTATTATATGGCACTTTTCTCAAACTTTTTACGAACCGGAAATCGCCTCGTTCATTTTCCCGCCGAAGTACTCACAAAACACGCGCGCCCGCGTCGACTCGCTCGTGTTTGAAAACCATGCCACATTTGCTCAAAAGTGATCAATCTCTTACTAGATGGATGTCAAAATACTTCGGAATCAATTCTTTTACAGGTATTTTTGCGAACATGCTTCACTTGAACAATTTTAAACTTAAACTTGAGCTTGTAACGCTTTCAAGAAAAAAACACTTTAGTTTCGCAAAAGCTGGAAAGCTGCAAAATGTGTTCTTCGAAAACGCATTTTCAGATCTACACTAAACAGGGAGCCAGAACTGGATTCAACAGCATTGATAATAACAGAAAATTGCAATGGTTATTTAGCCGACTGTATATTGAGGAATGGGTTTTGTGCAAAAGCGGATGTCAAGTAAAAATGAATTCTACTCAACGAGATGGAGAAAGAGATCAACGTTATCGGTAAGCACAAAGTTTGAACTCGCTTTCTGTTATTATTTTTAGCTTCCAAGTTTCTTGAATTCCTAATAAATTTTGACTTTTTATATGTAGCTTTTACCTTTTGCTGCTATAAGGCTCCCTCTAGTTTTCATTTTCTTCGGAATAGACCCGAATTCATAGCTTAGAGTAACTTTTGGCACTGCTTTGCCTTTTGTAAACAGGTCATTTCTGATATTCAGGCCTTTATTTTCCTCTTGTCACATGTTTAAGATTTGTATTACAAGAGACAAATACTGTGTCAAGTATACTTTGTTGTGAATTTCGCTGAAAATCTTTTTTTGGACTTTTATTTGAAGGAGATTCGAATTTTTGCGAGTCGTGAACTGCGAGGTCATTACGGGATTTCTGAGAGGTCATGCCGGGATTTTCTTGACCTCGAAACAGCCAATCAGAGCGCGCGTACTATCGTTGCCATATAATAAATTCTGCATACTGGTTGGTGCAGATACAGTAGTTGATAATTACGACATTGAAAGCATTGGGAGCACGTGCACACACAATTAACTTTAAGACACAAATAATTACCAAAAAAAATTAGTCACCTAATGTTCACCCTATGTCATCATGGTGACTATTCTCCGGGAGGGTGAGACAATTTACTAATTGTTTAATAGTGGAACAATGGAAGATAAGAGGAGGGAAGTACATACCCCACTCACCCATCCCCACTTAAAAATGTTCCCCCTCCTTGCACCACTGCATATGCCTCCATGTAATTGGTGCCCAGTACAACATTTTTATGCTAATGACACTGTCGCACTTAGCCCTGGATGCTTGATACATTCATTCCAATGACCACCATTCCTTGTTGCTCATATCAAAGCAAAATTCTCGTGTAGTGATGAAAATGAAAGCACTGGCAGTACTTCCAGTCATGAATCATACACACAGATAGCAGTGAAGATGGGAACGATGCAGATAATGAAGGGTAGGTCATGTTCTTCATGTTTACAGGGCTACAATTCATACATTACCAGAGATTTAAGAAGTTGAGATACGATGAATTTCACTGCTTTTCCAAATGTTTAAGGTCTTCTGCCCATATTGAGGAGAACGAACACATTATTGTCAAGGAAAAGGCGGTAAAGCAGCTTTTACCGCCTACAATACTATCAAGGAAATGCAATGCTGTCCCAACAAATGTCTCCAACAACCTGATATTCCTCCTTGATGCCTCCCTCGTTGCTGCCGTCCTACGATGACTGGAAAAGTGATGATGTGGGGGCTTGGTGTAATAATGGTGTCCAAAGTACGTTTTCCACCACAGGCAAGGTAAAATAACAGAGGCAATATTGTTTGTGCTGTTATGTAGCTCACCTGATTTGACATGGTGACATATGTGAGACGCATGAGGACGATTCGAACATTGTTGATTTTCTCATTTTGCCCTAGTCTCCGCTAGATTTTGTTTTCTTCTAGATTTTGTACTTTTCTTTCCCCACTCGAGTTCCAAGTCGACTTTGCCATTGAAAAGAAATCAAAACTGCAGTGTCGTTTGCATTTAGCCACAAAGCAATAGATAATACAACTGTCTGAAAGAGAAAATGACGTCTGTTATCTTTCCGGTTTCCGTCACAGAGTGACGGGTTCTTTTCTGGTAAGTGAATAATTGGAGTGTCAAATTCATTACATCAGGTTGTAGTGAAAAGGCCATAATATCCAATGGTGAGTCACCCTCTCAAATCGGGTACCTTAACTAAATATCGCCTGTTTTTCCCCACTTATCAACCTTTTTTGCGAATTCTGACACACAGGAAATATTTTTCAAGTCAATAAAATGTCTTACTTACCAACTGGACCGAACATGTTTGCAACGAGCCCATTTGGGAGTGCAACAGACTGAAATTGTAAAGAGTGAACTCTCTTATGGCCATTGTAAACTATTCTCTGATGCTCTCCTGGCCTGCAGATTGGCCTTACTGTCCCGTCAACGAAGCCAAAACAGTTGTCTAAAGCTGCACCCTTGTCAGAAACAGCTTCTCAATAACTCTGTAGCTGAGCTGGAATCAAAAGAGTCGGATTCCATTGTAGAATTATGTGGCTGTGATTTCATCTACAACTGTGTTGGTTATCATGCTGAGGACGGGGACGGGTTTTCCAAATCGAGGAATCATGTCTGAGTAACGACACGGATAAGAAAGGCGTCGTAAAAGAACACATAAACCTACCAATCCACTACATACAGAACGCTGACGACACACGATCTCATCTGGCAACTGCATGACATCAACTAAAACGTCTAAATCGCTTTTTTTTAACTCGAAACTTTGCCATACATTCCGAGTCATCCAACTCGTCGAGGTTGAATTTCCATAGTCTTCGTAAGGAAATTCTGGATTTTTTGAACTGTTGAGGTCGTAAAGCGAAATAACTTCGTCTTCCTCTATTATGTCTTCAAAACAACCTACAGCCAGAAGGTCCCACCAGTTGTTGCTTAAATCTTCCTCATTGATGTCCTTTATTATAGCTATGTCATCTAAGTAGTTTGTAGGCTCAAATGGGTAACGGACCTGCTTCCTAAAATTAGGATAATAAAAGTGATTTGATTCTGGAACCCAAACAGATTCAACCTTACAGCTTCTGCAGCCTACTTTGCCACATTTCACAAATTTTCCTGTTTAACATTGTGCAGGATGATCTCCTTTCCAACAGAGCAGAAGGTGTTTCAGTGATGTGTTTCCAGTGGGTAGATTTGAAACTGGAACAGAGTAATTTACTGGAATCCCATCTATAAAACCACTTTCCAGTTCTCGTATAAGTGGCTCAAGGAATTGATCTAAAGCATTGCTTCTCTTTTTAGTAATAAGATAGCTAGGGATGAAGCCAATGACAAAAACTTCACCTTGATGACGCCGTTCATGTTTTGACATAGTAGCACTGGATACTTCAAGAGCTCCACAACCATGAGTAGAGCAAGAAAAGGGTTGCCATCCATCCCAATGACCTGAACAACATAAAAAGAAAAATATGTCTTCGGGTAATACATACTAGATACAATGCTTTCGAGTGGCATACTGCATATATCCCATGTAACACTTGTATTTTCTGGTATACACACAGCCTTCAGGCGAGTGTGTATGCTAGGAAAATACAAGTGATAAGCTGGATATTCTGTAATATGCCACAATAATTCATTGGATATCTATTTTACAGCTAAATTCGTTGCATCGCGACCCGCGTTTTCAAAACATCGACTTGTTTTTGGCTTTTCTGTTCCGCCAGTCAAATCTTATGAGCCAATCAGATTCTTACTCTGTTTCGCAAAGTGCAGTCGCCCGGCTTTTCGTCGCGACATTGTCTGGTTTTAGTTAAGAGGAAAGCCAGTTGACCACACTAGGCGAAACAGGGCAAGAGTTTTATTGGCTCAGATGGTTTGATTGGCGGAACAGCAAAGTCAAAAACAAAGCGATGTTTTGAAAACGCGGGTCGCGATGCAACGTTTTTAGCTTTAAGGTCTCTGTAAACCCGTGAGAGGTGTCTTCGGGAAAAAAATTATCGTCGCGTCGCAATTTATGCTATGATAATCAGCTATATACATTTTAAGGCTAAAATATTGCTCTATCTAATGAAGTTGTTTTTAGTTTATTGAAGTTTAATTTTTTCTTGTATTTTTAAGGCCGCGAACTAAAAACTACCTTGTTTACTTGAGAAGCTCCAGACCACTACCGTTTTGTTTCACAATTTCACACTTTCTCGGATTTCAATCTCGGAGAAATGATTTTTGACATTTTGCATATTAACGAAACTATTAGGTCGCGCAGTAGAAAGTCGCATTTTTTACAGTTTGTGGCCGCAAAATTTATCATAAAATCTTTTTCAATTAAAAAAAAAAATTCCCTCATACGGTTTTTTGGTTGTGATCATTTTCTAACGACACAGAAAATTTGAGGCCGATATCTTAAATCCTGCGGGGTCAGGAGCTTCGCGAAGGTGAAAATTAAAATGCTAGAAAAAGCGTGTAAAGTTAATTAAATTACAGAAAGCGAGTTGCGGGCAATACAAAAGACTGGGCATTGGAAGCCTAGGAAAGCAGTTGACGCGTCATTTGAGGTTCTAGAAATATACTTTAGGACTGTATCAAATGAATATCGGGAAAAAAGTCATTTTATGAATTTTTACATTTTTACCTTTCACGAGACGTTAAGGCAATGCAAGTACGTAAATGCAGTGCACGATAGGATGTTGAGTTGGAATACTACCGAATATGCAATGCCATTCCTGGATTATGTTGGCTCTATTTCTGTGGTTTGAAAGCATTTTGAAAGCTAAAATGTTTGTTGCTTGTTACTTGTTGCTTATGCCAGTGAACAGACTCTTCTCATAAAAATTGGATGATAAAAAAATAAGAGATTAGGTATCAGACTGCTATCAGACTGGTAGCAGACGGCTTGCAGGACTTACTTCCGACAGGTTGTGGCCAGATTGTGCTGGCCCGCAGACCAAGGCTAACACTCCATTATATTCTCTATATTTTGGTCAACTTCAAGCCTAAACCAAACTAATCTAAGTCAATATATTTTCTTGCTACATAAAATTGCTCATCCAAAATTCAGCCACCAGTATGTTGGATCTAGCAAACAGTGCTCTTTCTTCACATTTTTTGGCCACTAGTCCCATGACAAGTAGCACAGAAAAGTTACTTGCTCTAGCATGCAACTTTCTAGTTATGGTAGAAAATTCGTGTAAATTGTAGACCAAAGCTTTGTAACTTGTATACCAGTGTCCATTACTCATTAGCCTCCATGTGAATTCGTCATCATCATGAACTAGTGACTGGAGGAAAGCAAGACGAATACAAACATTTTTCATGAAGAGATGATAGCTTCAAACGTTCACACAAAACATGCTAAATGTAATGTAAATGTAATGTAATGTAATGTAGGCACTTGTATACCGCAAATTATCATATGAATATGTTCAAATGCGGTTTACAGATGTGGATATGTCTGATCCCTAAGATGCGGACTGCGATTTATACAATGCAGTTTACAATCATGAGTGGTTGTTAGATTACATTCTGTGGTGAGCACTGTGATTGTTTAACGTCCCTCGCATAGTGGTTAAGTGTAGTGGGCTGAGAGACGGGACCTCGGTTTTAATGTCTCATCCGAAAGACGTGAAACACAGGCGAAATGACGAATCACTTCAACCCACGATGGACACAAGGTTCGAAACAGCAGAGAAAAATCCCAACTGCCCCCGACTGGGATTCGAACCCGGTGCACAGAGGTGAGAGGCAAACGCTTTACACGCTGCGCCACCCGTGCTTCACTCAAAAAAAAAAAGCGTGAACACTTTTAAACAACAAACGACACACTGGCAAAATGTTGTATGTTTATATTACATACACCAGTCAACAATACTCTTTAAAGAAAATAACAAACAATTGCTAGACTGCATCACACCCCCTTGCATATAGCTACGGCATACCCTTACATAAACATGGAGGTAACTAATTTATAGACAGCCTCGTTGTACAGCATGCTAATCAGAGGGCTTAGGTAAGCAGTTGACACATGGACAAGTTTATGGATTGAACCAGTTGGTCAGTTGACGCGAATCAACGTGTTGACAACTGGACGTGTTGTATGGGTTGACACGTTGACCTGTAACACGTTTTTGGAAAGGTATAGCTATACAGGAGGGGAATTTGTAGTCGCTCCTAAACATGTTACTCACCACAGTAGGCAATGTTACGTAGATCACTTTTGACTTCTTTAGGACAGTGGTGAAAAGAGGTTCCACATTCCAAGCATGTTACATTTCTTGTGTGTAGATCACTAAGAGATGAATTCATTATGGCTTCAGCGGAAATAATGTTATTGCAGCCTGGAAATTGGCACCTCACTGGAAGAATCCAGGATGCATTGGGATCCCAAAAATAGGACAGGTCTGAAAATCGTGTTCCATCCCACAGTTCCTTTCTTAAATGCCAGCCCCATCCTTCACTTCCTTCTTCTGACATCCTGTGGTCTTTCTTCATTCAGTGCCCTAGCATCTTCTTGCACATATCCGGACAAGAGCACCACATTTTTAATTTCTCAGACAAACTAAGATAATAATATGGGATGTTCCCTAACTGACCACAATGTGGACAAGGGTCGTTTTGCGATTCCATTAAGCCAAAATGTCCTGGGTGCGTGAAAATTCCACAAAATTTGACCTTCGAAATTTAAAAGTTCGATAACTTTTGAGCAAAGCAAAATTTTAAAAAACGCAGACACGGTTCTTGAGAAACACCTTTAAGGATTAAAACAATGCGTTACTTGGGAGTCAAGGTCTAGCAGTTCGTCAGCGTTATCTCTTGAAACTCTCACAGCCGAATTTTTAATAAAACCTTGAAAAAATTTGTAATTATGAAAAAAATAATTCTTTTTGCCATAGTTCGCTAGTCCATTCTATAAGCTTTCCAACGAAATATAGGTTGATATACCGTTTCCGGGAAACGTTGTCACCCGTGAAGGGAAAAAGCCCACAAGCTAGCGGCGATAAGAATTATGGGCAGACTGGGTGCCTCGCTTCGATCTCACTCGAAGCGGGACTTTTGAACACGTGCAGTGCCACGGGTTTTCTGCTACCGCAATGGCGTGCGTAAATTTGCTCCCCAAAGTTTTAAAGAAGGAGAATAAGAATCAGAGCACGCTATACTCGCTTAAAAAATTCCCTATATTCAACCGGCTGCTTAATTTGAAAGATTACCTACTGAAAAATCATGCCGCAGAAATTTCACCGGCGGAGAACACAGAGTTTGAAATAGGCTATTATGGGCCGAAAGGAAGAAAATTATCAATGCTGACAGACCAGCACCTGAAAGACGCGTATATTGCGGACAGTTTAAACTACGTTACTTTCTGGCTTGGCCCCCACAAGCAAACGGACAAAAGGAAAGGCCAGAAGAGGGACTTGCCAGCAGACCAGTCAGACTACCTGGACTTTGCAAAAGCAAACAAGAAAGCTAGTGAGTACCAATATTTGAAATTCTGATGCAGTTTACTACCAGAAAGCACTTACGCTGTTCGTACTGGAATTCGAATGCACAGCAGGTTATCTATTTTGTATGTAGCAGATACAATTTAGATTGGAGAGCCATGGTATAAAAGATAAAACAACGCCAAAGCGATGAACGCCATTTAATTATTAAGTCTTTCATTCTCAATTTTACTGAATTCCGATAAGCAAAGCCCAATTAGTAAGTTTTTTTTAACATGCAGACTACATACAATTTTAATTGTAAATATTTATTTTAAAACTTTAGCAAATTTTATTTAGTTCCACGAAAACAAATTGTGTACGCAGTCAGCGCCGCAGTTTTTGCTATGGCTTGGTTATTTTAATTAACACATTTAAAATTCATTCCTAATTAGTTGTTTCATTATTTTCTAGAACCAGAAGATGACTTCAACAGGTATTTGTGCCGTTTGAGAGAAACTCATGGCGCGGCGATGCCAGATTTCAAGCTGAAATGCTGGGCTAGAATGCTGGTAAGAGAAAAAAGCAAATATTTAATATAGTTCGTGTGCTTTGATTAAAGTTACCTATCATGTGTTAGTAAAGCAGTGTCCTTCTCTTTTTAATAAACAAGAAATAGATAGTTTGGTAACGCAAATCTAAAATATTTTTCCCGCGTCCAGATATTGTGACAAATTTGCTATCCCATGGCATGCAAAGTTTCAAAACAATATCTAATGTCGAAATCTAGGGAAGAAAAATATTTGAAACTGAGACTTCGGCTACACAGGTTCGTCCAAATTGTTGCCCAGACAAAATTCCTTCTATTGATGACCTATGTTTACACGTGACCGGTGGAACTAAATTTTGCACAGTAAATCGGCTCATTTGCCGTGTCCCGATTTCGTACGACCCCGGCTTTATCGTACTCTGATTTTTATACTTCGCGAAATTTCGAATGGTCCCAATTTTTGTGTACCTGTGTAAACACCCTATGCGGGCCAAAATGTGTAGTGCTGTATTTGCCCTAGAATTCCTTAGGACCAGTATAAATCAGTGCGTCACGACCAGGAACAGTATTTGGTTATTTTAGGAAGGCGCTAACTACTGTATCCCGTCAATTGCAGGTCAATGGTAGTCACCGTGACGAGGGCGTCCCTCCCAACGTGCCCTTTTTTGCGCTAGAGTCTAGGCACGCAACTGCTCATACCCAACCCACGTCGTCTCACACGCAGATTGAGCCCAAGGCTACTGCCACTGACACCCAGAACTCAGACGCAGGAAAGGTTTGTAGCGCCACGACTATAACAGTCTCCAATGCCTGATTAGTGCGAGTATACAAAATCACTTAATTATCGCAAAGTTTTTTTTCTAATTCGCAGATTGACCGGATCAAGATGAACGGTTTAATAATTGAGCAATTGACAGCCTTAAAGAAGCTACTGGATCAAGGCATTCTCAACCAACAAGAGTACGAGGAGAAGAAGAAAAAGATGTTGGAGCAGTTGTAACTTGTGGACATCCCAAAGAATGGTCGTGGTTTTGTTTTATAGGCAGACAATTTTGACCTATGTAATTTGTTTCCTCGCGCTTCTCATGTGTTAGTAGAATAGGCAAAAGGGGTCAATCCGATGCGCACGCGACGGCTAACTAGACAGAAGACACTAGAAACTGTTAAAGCGATTCAAAGTGATAGTACTTCCTTGTTGCTTTTACTTAGATTTGAAACAACAAAAGCGGAGGTAATGCACAGGGAACCCGTCTAGCTTGGGATCCAAGCCTTTGCTACCTGTCCCTGTTATGTGGTTGCCTGGGGGGAATACCTTAAAATCACGGCGTGTTTGGTACCATAGGCCAGTCAAGGTCATTTTGAATAAAATCTGTATCTTTTAGCTAAGTGCTTAAATGAGAAACTGCATGAAAGAAGCTTAATTACTTTGTGTTCAAGTGTTATTATTTTCCTTATCTATTCAGATTTAAAACAACAGCATACGTCAATGTAATTTACATGTCTTAAAGACCCTGTGTCAGCCACTCCTTTGTTATTGTAACATCAATTTACAAGTATCCAGTATGTTGAAAATAATGGCGTATGTCTCGAGAAGATACGTGCATAAAAGCCTCGAACACCATCTCTTCCGGGTCATCGCAGACTTGCCAAGCAGCTTCGTTAGCCCGAATCCAGTTCTTTGTCTGCGAGAAGACATTTTCGCATGGATTAAAATCTGGGCTATAAGATGGCAGAAACACCAGCAGGGCACCTGTAGCGTTTATAGCGTCTACAACTCTAGGGCAGCGATGAATTCTGGCATTGTCTAAAAAATAACAATAACAAAAATAAATTGTCTTTAAATGTCGCAATTTTGAATAAAAATTCGGTAAATATTCGTGCAAAATTAATGTGGTAAAAGCACCAAATATGGCACAGTGATAGCTTGTGGCATACTAATCAATATTCGAAATAGACCCCACCGTGATGCCCCCGGTCCCAGAATCACTCTTCTGGGGGGTCTCGTTTTTAATCGCCGGCCTGTGGAGGTTTTTATCGGATATTGCAATAATTGCATTCGATATCCGATAGAATCCTATGCTATGACTATCTCGCGTGCTGATTGGCTGAAATCGAGGGAGATTTTGGTGGAATGACATGGCTGCAAAAGTAGAATTCAATGAAAACACAGGACACCCACGAAATTCAATTTCTACACGACAAGTTTACACTTTATCAAGCGAGAAAGCAAGAACAATTACTTTCTAAAGTTTTAAACTCTGTCAATCACTGTATGAAACGCATTTTCGTCAACGAAGACGCTTTGCTAGCAAGATTTTTAAGTTGCATTTTCTTGAAATTGAAACAGTTGGCAATGGCTTCCTTGGCGCGCGTAAAGCCTTTTTTGTAAATTATTAAATCAATAAAACCTCCTGCATGGGATTCAAAGAAAACCCATTACCCGACTCAGGAATTCCATACTAAATCTCACTTGAAAAATCGATATCGATTTTTCGCGTGAGATTTAGTGTGGAATTCCCTCGTCGGGTAATGGATTTACCTATAAAACCTCTACAAGCCACGTCGATTTGAATGTTAGGGCCAATACTGCCTGGTGATTTTACCACATTCTGAGTAATTCGTGCACGGATCTGCTGCGCTGGACTATGAAAATAACGATAAAAATCAGTCGAGCAGTCCCGTAGAAAGGTGAAAAATTATTGGCGGCCTGTCAAGGGCGGCCAGAAATATTGCACAGGGACGAATTCAGAAAATGTGTGTTGGGCTCGGCGTTAGATATCCGTGATCCACCCTGATACCTCTGTATTCTTACCCATAACGACGACAGAACGTGGATTGACACCATCAAATGGTTGTAGAGTAGGAACCAGATACTCATTCACAAATTCCAGGAATCTCTCCTCGTTGGTTGTGCCCCGGCGAATGCATAATGCAGCAATTCCCTCTGAGCATATGACAGGAATAGCAGTCACTCTTGGACCCCAGTTGCCATAAAACCTTCGCACGCCTGCGGGACACCCTCGAAAATTGTAACCAAAACGCCTCATTGTACGTTTATCCTAATTTTAAGGGGAAAAAATAATTAAAACCTATAATTTATTCGAGATCGCGAATGCAAAAACGTACACAGAAAAATAGTTTCGAATATTTAATGAACTTTCACAATACTTACAAATCCACACTCGTCAAGAAACATAAGCATCTCGGCATTGAACTGAGAAATCAATGCCCAGTAATCAATTCTGGCATCTTCGTTTCTTTGGGCTGCTGTTCTTTTGAGCTGTTTTAGAAGAAAATAAGTGTTTATTTAAACGAACATGCAATATTTTGATTTAAACTCTTCACGCGCAGCACACTTACCATTTTGCGTGTAATACCGCTTCTTCTGAAAAAGTCGTGCAAGGTCGAGACAGCAACACGATGACCACATACTCGTCTAATGTGCTCACACAGTTCTCCGAGAGTTTTGTTTGGGTGTTGTAGCATGTCTTCTACGAGAACAGCTTGTTCTTGAGGCGACAGCGCATAAGAGCCGGATGGTTTGCCGGGCTTGTTCGCCGAAACTACTTCTGTTTCCTGATAGCGCCTGGCAAACCGTAAAACAGATCTTGTAGACATTCCCAAACGTTCTGCAACCTCTTCCTTGGGATAATCCAATCCATAAAGCAGCGTGCTTCTCATACGTAAGTCGTCGCTCAACGCTCGAGGCATAGCTATTATGTTGTATCAGAAATATATTGTTTCTATGCAATGAGAGACAACATTTCCCGTGAGTTATTTCGCCGCTAGCTTGTGGGCTTTTTCCCTTCACGGGTGACAACGTTTCCCGGAAACGGTATATGTTTTGGTTAAACTAAGGACGTGTATAATTTTTTTTTCGAACACGTGCGCGAAGGTTCTCAGTAACCTTAAGGCATGGCTGAACTTGAAAAAATGGGTAAAATCATGAAAAAAAACTTAAGCCAGAGAATTTAATGGATCAAACTCAAACTTGGCAAGTTTGTTCCACATGAAAAGCTCGATGTTGACAAGCACTTTCTTGCCATGGACACCGTCACGTGGACGTACTGAAGTGTCATCAATATGCTAAAAAACCCGTCTCTCTTGAGGCAGCTTGCGGACATACAGAACGAAGTTAATGTGCTGAAAATCAGAGTTTATATTAACAATAAAGCATTATATTTTATGGATCTAATTGGAAATGTTGCATTTAGATAAGATAACCACCAGAAAGAATGGTTTACGAATGGCACTTAAAGAAATACGACCGGCAGCCGATAAAACATACTAATTTGACGTTAACAATTTGAAGTTTTCGTACTTTTCCAATTAGTTAAGCAAAATATGTTTACTCGACTGTTAGAAAAGCCCGATAAATACAAGAATTACGGATCATTAGTCTGTCCGCCGCCGCGTTAAAGTCAGTTGATGTGAAGTTGCAACTCGGGAGGTAAGTTCGTTGCAGGCTCAAGTGGAAAACCACCAGCAGTTACCTTTCTAAGAATGTTTCCATAGATACAGATGAAGCAAAATGGCGGACAAGATACGACTGAACTGTAGCGTTCCTGGTTTTTCCTCCATATATTTCACATAAAATGCAAAAAACACTCAAAGTATAGGTGGAAAACTGTTACCAAGATTATGAAGAGGGGGCGTCTAAAATAATTTAGATCGCGCATTTATTTTAAGAGAAATAGCCTCTTTGTACTCATGTTCGAGTCGATGTTTCACTGTAAACACTGCTACAAATAAAGTTTCCCTGTCAAGAAACACTGCGCTATACTTTATACTCCGAAAATAACACGGTTATTAATTAATCATTATCGTGATCTTGATCTCTGCGCATGACTTTTGACGAAAATTCAGGGGGGAGTTTCAAAAATAAGCGCGGGTTGTGTAGTTGTGGAATCAACGAGTGTGCCTTAATATCGATATTTTCGCTAAAATTTCAAGACTAAAGAGCAGAATTCAAGAATAATTCTTACCAAGACGCTGCTCTGAAATGGCAGGACTTTTTTTTATGTCCTCAAACATGTGGCTTTGCCAAATCAATTGCCTTGCAAGTAGCAAGAGAAGTTGAAGTCGTTACAACGTCGACCAGGGGAAAGCTGTACACTACACTTGGCAAGAGTGAAACAGGAACAGTACAAGCAGTACAAAAGTTACTTCCCAACTGAAATAACAGGGGATAAATTTGAAATCGAGTTCCTGGTATTTCACAAGAAGCTTCCTGGTTTAAGGCATACAATAAATAAATGGAACTCTAGAAAGGCTGAAGAGAAATCAAAATTTCTAGAAACATTTTCTACAGGGGTTAGTGGCTCTACTGCATTAGGTTTGTTCCCTTTTCCTTCTTTTTTTTAGGGCTTTCGTCTTGGCTTCAAGGGACTTATTTCGCATGCTTGAATTGCTCGTCGCGAATTATGGAGAATCCGACATTTTATGCTTGGAGGTGCCGATCTAGGCCTCGCTGGATTGTTTTGAGGGACGACGGCTCAATTCCTCTCCTTTTCCTGTACGAATCTCCCAGTAAAAATGCTGTAGAAGGGAACAGAGTTCTTCTTTTGGGATTTCCTCGATTGGTTTGGGCGAATTTTTCCCACTTGTCGCTTGATACCAAGAATTCCAGGTGCGTAATGCGAACTTTGTTGTTATTTGTTGTATTTTGGCTTCAATAGATGCTGTAAGATCCTCATCGGAAAGTCGCTTTACTTTTTTTGGTTCAGGCTCCATAAATGAAAAGCTGGGACCTTCCTCCATTGTTTGCTTTTGAAAATATTTTCACAAGCAAAACAAATTTAGTGAAAAAATATTATGATTAATTTTTGCAATCCAACAAATGCCAGGCGCGCGCGCGTACACACGGTTTTTAGGCGGGAAAACGGAGCTCACAATAGACAAAAAAGCGCATCTTTTTATTTTCGTTATTAAAATGAGTTCCTTTTCTACAAAATCGCAGTATTTCTTCTTTGTCTCTAAGTAAATCATATATATATTCTTAAAGAAACAATCGATATCAAGTCAGTGACCAAATACCGTGAAATATCGTGTCAGTAACTCTTGCTTCTGATTGGCTGACACACTTTAGTGGGATAATAAAGACGCTTTATTGAGATACAATCTATTAAATGTATTTGGAAACCTGTGCCAGTCAAGTTTTACGCACTGTACGGGGTTTCCTTTGGTATACATGGAACGCCTGCTCTCTTTATTATCATCCCCAGAGCCTCTCTGTCAAGTTTTTCCAGCCAAATACCGATCTTCTTTGGTGTTTGTTGTTGTTAGCATCAGGTTCGATCTCGTCCCAAATACTCCGAATTTCCTCTTTAAAAAGAAGTTTATCGATACGGTTATACTATGAATATCGGAGAGATTACCTCAATAACCGTCCTTGAAGCGAAACTTGGGCAAGTCGACATTCCTTGGGGAGAAATCGGCAAAACCCCAGCGTGCAATCAAGCTTGCGTCACGCCACTGGTCTCCTACCTCGAAGATAGGATTGGCAGTCTTTTCAACTATTTTGTATACATCAGCAAGGGCCAAGGCAGGAGCATGTGCCTCTCTTATGCATGGATGAACCAATAACTCTGGATCCAAGCCATCTCTTTCCATCGAGAGACTTTGTAAATTGTATGACGGCGATAATTGGTACATTGTGAAAGGCAAAAAAGGCAAACGAGTGGTGGCAAATAGTGCAAGAATGGGTTTCATTACCTTTACAACACCAAGGCAGTTTCTCGAGGAGATCTGGCCCAAAGTGGTATCTGGGAGAAATGGGTTAGCAGACAGAATCCTCCTAACCTATCAAGCCCGGAAAAACATTGACTTTAAAGATATTGAAGACTGCGACAACATCATACAGTAGGAAAGCGCTTTGAAGAGGTCTGTGTACCAACACCAGGAAGAGCAGAAGGAGTACACCGTAAGTCCCAGTGCCCGTGAACTGTTCTTCTGTTATATTAAAGAAAAAAGGAGAGACATAAAAAAAAACGCTTCGCCTCGCACTGAATAAGCACATTCTGTGGAGTAACTTGGATAAGGCATTGCATCAACTGGCTGGACCAATTACAACGATCATTAGCGAAGGAACCATGCAACAGGCCTTAATGCTGCATGATACTCTTCTGGAATTTGGAGGTATCGCATAGGCAGTAAGTAGAGAATATACCCCAAGCATCATACGTGTCTTTTTAAAAACTTTACCCCTACACTTTCTGTTCAAAAAAAGTTGGAAAATGTGCCAATAATAATATAATTAAGTTCAGGTTTGCAGGGTTTTCAAGTTATCTGAGTTAGTGTCAGTCTTTGAATCCCAGCTGTCAAATATTTAAAAGAATTATTCAAACCTTAAGGAGACTTGTTTCTGCTGGAGAAAAATATAGCACAACAAAATAGAATAATAATAATTGTACTGTCGTTTTGAGTGCTACATGTATTTCTGATGGAATCTACAGACTGGAAGTTCAACATACAACAATATTAATAGAAATAAAAGTTGAAAAAAAATCAAATCTAAACAAGTTCATCTGAATCCCACTGAAATATTATGACATGATATTGTCACAAGTGAATGGGTTAATAGGCACAATTCATATTGTTATCTAGACCAAAGAAACCTCCTTATCTAGACCTACAAGGAATAGGGGGGGGGGGGGGGGGGGGGGTACACAGGGGTCCTCAAATCTGCCTATTCATTCATTTTTTCATGAAAATCCACCGATCTGCAAAAACATTTTTTGCTACAATCTTAATCTGCAATGTTTTATTTATAAAGACAATCGATAACGGGAAAAATACATTTCACAGGTTAACCTAGGCCAACTAGGCAGAGAAAATGTGACCACAGAGTTAAAGACTTGCAAATTCAGACATATGGTTATTAGTCAAAGAATCAGCTCAATCCGTACTTATGAATATCAGAATTTGAAATCCGAAGTTGCATTGTCAAAAGGTCTGTGATCTGGGAGTTTTTATGTTAGGTCCCATATTATTCGCAGTTATGGTCAATGACCTCCTACAATGTTGGCTCCCACGCGCAAAGTTTGTAGACGACCTTACAGCTATAGAAATCATTCCTAGGAACGCGCCGTCAGTTTTGCCGTCTATCATCTCATAGGTCCAGTCATTCGCGTCTAGCAATAGCATGCGCCTAAATCCAGCAAAATGCAAAGTGCTGGCGGTTGACTTTTTGCACTATAATAGTTACCAGTGCCCCCCAATTGCCACCGGTGGCTCCATTCTAGAGGAAGTCAAGTCGTTTAAGTTCC
Organism: Scolanthus callimorphus; assembly: GCA_033964015.1. Lineage (NCBI taxonomy): Eukaryota > Metazoa > Cnidaria > Anthozoa > Actiniaria > Edwardsiidae > Scolanthus > Scolanthus callimorphus. Next base: position 55,030 of record JAWWUD010000117.1, on the reverse strand, counting down.
TCGGAGTTTTTATCACACAAGACTTGACATGGGAGGTGCACTGCGACTCTATGGTGAAAAAAGCCAATCGGCGACTTTATGCAACTAAAGGCAACTAAAGCGCTGTGGTGTTCCCGTCGAAGACATCGTTATGGTCTACTGTTCCCTTGTCCTCTCGACGCTCGAGTACGCTAGCGTTGTTTATGCCAACTTACCGCTGTACCTCTCCGATTCATTGGAGAGAATTCAGAAGCGTGCTCTTGCAATTATCTTCCAAGGCGTGAGTTACAGCGAGGCCTTAGGCAGAGCCAATTTAGCTAGCCTTAGGGAGCGGAGAACAACAGCCTGCATTAAATTCATATCTGGTCTGACCCCACAGAACCCAGTTTATAAATTAGTACTCGACCGTATTGAAACCCCTGCAAACAGGTCGTCCTACCAATTAAGACCAAGGAAAGACCAGTGCAGCCGCATTAAAGTATGCAAAACAAATAGGTTCGGCGATTTTGCTACCAACAAGTATGCAAGCTACTTGAGCTGCCCAGCTAGTGATCACATTTGATAATTATATTTATCTATATTTATCTATATTTACCTACTCCCTATTATCTATGTATATTTATATATTTATTGTTCGAATTCTATATATAATATTCATGGAAATCCTGTAATTTAGCTATAAGCTATGAGAGGATCAATAAACAAACATTATTATTATTATTATTATTATTATGAATCCAAGCTTCCGTTTGATTTTTCTTGAACTCTGTAATCCATGTGCTATTTAGGCGAAAATCGGCCGATCCAAAAACCCATTCACACCTCCCTACAAAAAATATTGTTTTTCTTGACCTACACCCTGAAAACATGTCATGTACATTGTACTACAAACTCAGTTATTCGTCCTATCTCTTACAGTGCTTGCAGATCAGGCAAGGTGTCAGCAACATAAAGATGGCAATTCCTGCCAATGACACGCAAAGGAGAATGTTAAGCCTACCTGGACCATTCTTTAGTGTCAAGCGGGCATACAAGCACTTCAGCTCAAGCTCCAGGCCAACCCCACAGAAGACAACTGAGCTGCTGCAAGAGCTTGAGAAGCAGCATCCAGGCTTATTAAAGAATGTAAATAGAAGGTCATGGGTCTTCTTTAAAGCACTGCCAGCTGCTGTAGAGCTTCTGTCACATGAGCTCGCAGTGTACAATAACACTGTTGAGGACTATAGGGCTAATTTTCTTGCAGAAGATGGCGTTGAAACTGTAACCCAAAAGCGACGGTTTGAAGACCACCATCCTCAGAGGCAGGACCTACGTAAATTGCTAGCTGATAAATAGAGAATAATACATGGGCGCGGAATTTATGGAATTTATCTTCGAGTGTTCACATTGATATCGAACGAGTGAGCGCGGCGAGATATCAAATGTGAACACGAGAAGATAAATATGTTATTTACCGGCTGGGAGGTCCGTATAGGGAAAAACTGTGACCGAGGGCTGGAAAATGTTGACCGAGGCCGGAGGCCGAGGTCAACCTTTTCCAGGCCGAGGTCACAGTTTTTCCCTTTACGGACCGACCTAAAGCCTGTAAATAACTTATTTATTTTTTTCCAACTCAAAAATTTGATTTTTTCGATGAAAACAAGCGCGCGAAAATGGTTACCGTGACCTAGGTCAGAGATACGAAAATATTGCCCTCGCGCGCGCGCTCTAAGAACCAATCAGAATGCAGGATTCGTTACCGTGCCCTCGAGGTAAAAAATAAATTCCATATATCCAAGAGTCCATGTATTATTTTGTTTGTTATATAAACAAGAAACACTGCCATGCTCCAGGGAAGCGCCACGGGAGAAGACATCTGATTGGCTGATATTTTCACATAATAAATCAATAAATCTGAATTGAGGTGACCTTGAAATATTTTTAAATCTGTGCGAAATTTGGGTGAATAATTTAGGGACAGGACGGTTCCCTCTGTCTAAAACCAATCAAACAGAATTTTTGAAAAAATCTTAGCCTTTTCTCTTGAAGGGCCCACTCAATGCCTTGTGTGAGAGCTAGCGTGCTAATGAAATGGTCCCATGTGTGCTTGTGAGGGTTATCCCTAGTAAGCGGAGAAAGAGAAAAATCTCTCACCCCGAGAGGAATGATTCCAACCCACGACCTCCGGAATTGTACATCCGATGCTCTACCAGCTGAGCTATCAGGTCAGACTGGGAGCAGGTCGGGGTACTAGGGCTAACGCTCATAAGAACACATGGGACCATTTCATTAGCAGTTAGCTTTCACGCAAGGTTAATTCCTTATCTCCACTCTGTTTAACTTAGTGCTACGCGGCCACAGGCTTGCCTGAACATCTGCATATATTCACTTCATTACCGCGACCATAACATCTAATATACCCCGACCTGCTTCCAGTCTAACCTGATAGCTCAGCTGGTAAAGCATCGGATGTACAATTCCGGAGGTCGTGGGTTTGAATCATTCCTCTCGGGGTCAGAGATTTTTTCTCTTTCTCCGCTTACTAGGGCTAACGCTCATAAGCACACATGGGACCATTTCATTAGCACGTTAGCTTTCGCACAAGGTTAATTCCTTATCTCCACTCTGTTGAAATTAGTGCTACGCGGCCACAGGCTTGCCTGAACATCAACAACAAAAAACACACGATCCCAACCAACCCTTCGGTGATCCAGATATTTCGGAAATATCCGTGTGAACCATAGATGTTCCCCAGATCACAGAAGGGATAAGGGTTTGGGCCCCACCCATGTAAAGATAACGAATAGGGTGAAATACTAAAATAGCCAACTATAACTGTATGTAGACATGTGTGCCGCTTAGACTGCAAATTCCGTTTCCTTCACGCTGCGACCGTGCGGCTAACTCTCTGAAGATGCCGATACTTCTAGTTTGTCCCATTCCTTTTATCCTATGAGCGAGTAGGTGCGCAGCTGCAGCTGCTTCTTACTCTCGTGTGGCTACGACCACCGCTACCCCGAGACCTGGGAAGGGCGGGGAGGGGGAAGGGATGCAGAGTAACAAACTATAACGGGCCGCAAAATTATGTTTCCTATACGGCTGCAACCGTGTGGCTCACTCTCTTAAGATGCAGACATTTTCTAGTCTGTCTCATTCTTTCTATACTATGAGCAAGTGGGTGTGCATCTGCAACTGCTTCTCACTTGCGCAAGGCTACGACCACCGTTTTCTGAGACCTGGGCAAGGGGAGAAGGGAATCCAAAGTAACGAACGGAACGTAAATTGTGACTCCTGCACGGCTGCAACCGTGCCGTCAAATCTTTATAGATGGATATTTTTCTTTCCCTCCTTCTTTCCATTGCAGCTACAACTGCTTCTAGATTGCGTGTGGTTACGACCACCGCTACCTTATGCAATATGCATCCACAACGGCACCAACTGATAACATACTGAATGCAGCTACGACTAACAAGTGTCAAAGCTAACTTGGAGGGTCAATTCTAATTCAGAGTCACGCAGATTCTGTGTAAGATACGCGATTTTACTAAGATCGTGTGTAAAATGCGGTCATGTACTCAGATACCGAGCGTTTGTCACGCCTCCGAGTGACAAAGGCGCAGAATCTGACCCTTATCACGCCAGAAACGCAGAGAATGAGTGTTTGAACTGACACTTTCAACATTTTCTGTGTAACATACATGTAACATTACCGCAAAGAAGCACAAGAATGCTAAGGTATTGATAACCTGGAGCCGATAACCTTTGGCAGCTGAAACAGCTCTGTCAGAGCATTTTGTCAAACGAATCTCCTACACTCCTCCTAGTGAACGTAGGAAAGAATTACTTTGTCAATCGAGGTTATTCCACTCAAATCAGAAATGAAAGTTAATCTGCATGTTTAGCATTCCCCCACAAAAATTACAATGAAGGAAACTTCCAACTCACGAACCTAATCAAAAGGCAAGATTAAACTAAAGAGCAAGAGAACGACTGAAACTAAACTTCTAAACTTGTAATCTCGCAGTTCAACCAAATGTTTCAAATGGTCTTTTCTCTCTTTGGAAAAAAAACATTAGGTAAATTCCTGAATGGAGGAAACAAAACACATGGGGCATGCGATGTTCTGCACCACATCCAAGATAAAAAATTATATTATATATACAAACTAGAACTTTTCTTTGCTTATTTATTTACATGAAGTTCTATTTTTCGACTTCGATCGCTAAACGTTGTGTCACAACGTCTGAACGCTTTGAGAAATAGTTTGAACGGTCCGATTGGAAAAACAAAAGCTCCGATAGATCGTTTCAACGTTAGGCGCAAAATTTCAGAAACATTTTGGCGATATATAGTTTAAGTACATATGTTGTTGCGCGCTGGGACACTACAGTAACAGACCTTCGGAGCATTTTGGGCAAACAATAGTACACTTGTGGAAGACAACGACTGAATCAAAGTAAATCTGCTTAAAAACAACGCAGATTTTGTGTAAGATACGCGATTTTCTAAGGTCATGTGTAAAATGCGGTCATGTCATGTACTCAGATACTGAGCGTTTGTCACGCCTCCGAGTGACAAAGGCGCAGAATCTGACCCTTTTCACGCCAGAAACGCAGAGAATGAGCGTTTGAACAGACACTTTCAACATTTTCTGTGTAACATACATGTAACATTACCGCAAAGAAGCACAAGAATGCTAAGGTATTGATAACCTTTGGAAGTTGAAACAGCCCTGTCAGAGCATTTTGTCAAGACGAATCTCCTACGGCAATATCTAGTGAATGTAGGAAAGAATTACTTTGTCAATCGAGGTTATTCCACTCAAATCAGAAATGAAAGTTAATCTGCATGTTTAGCATTCTCCCACAAAAATTACAATGAAGGAAACTTCCAACTCAGGAACCTAATCAAAAGGCAAGATTAAACTAAAGAGCAAGAGAACGACTGAAACTAAACTTCTAAACTTGTAATCTCGCAGTTCAACCAAATGTTTAAAATGGTCTTTTCTCTCTTTGGAAAAAAACATTAGGTAAATTCCTGAATGGAGGAAACAAAACACATGGGGCATGCGATGTTCTGCACCACATCCAAGATAGAACGTTATATTATATATACAAACTAGAACTTTTCTTTGCTTATTTATTTACATGAAGTTCTATTTTTCGACTTCGATCGCTAAACGTTGTGTCACAACGTCTGAACGCTTTGAGAAATAGTTTGAACGGTCCGATTGAAAAAACAAAAGCTCCGATAGATCAAGGTAGGGGTCGCACTAGGCGAATTTATATTTACACAACTCTTGAATCTGTCAACAAGGCGCGAAATCCTAGTGCGACCCCAATCTGCCAAAATTTGGAAGTGTTCTAAATTTTAGGCAAGGCTCCGAAAACTTCAAAGAAGCCGATGGGCTGCCTCAGAGCACCCCAAAATTTAGAAAAGCAAACAAATCCTTTGTTCTAGAAGTCGATCTGTCAATTTGACTTGTAACATGATGAAGCGCGAGCACTGTTTTAATGGGCATCAAGTTTAATCTTCCGCTAGTTGCGTTAGTATTCTTGCTAGAATGGCGGGGCAATACCCTTTTGGTTATCAAGGCTATACTGACTTTCCAGAACAACACCAAAGCTTTCCCAACCTGGGCTTTCAACAATACAACAGTGGGATGTTTCAAGGTCATCAAGGGCCATTCCAGGGGCATTTCAGGGCAGGTAACGGAGCTGGGCCACAATCACATGTTCCTGTTAATTTTACGCAGTCGTTGTCCACGCGTTCGACATCCCCTTCTCTCTCGGCGCGTTCAGTTTCGCCTGCGCTCTCAGCTTCAAGCGCATGCTCGGATTCAGCAGAAGCATCCAAGAAGAAGGGCAAAACAACGACAACGAAGGACACTAAGAAGTACGATACCTGGTCTCAACAAGAGATTAAAGTCCTGGTTCAATTATGGGCCGAGTACCACGATAGACTCGAAAGCAGAGAATCGCGGACCGCGTGGCAAATGCTCTGCGAAGAGCTAAATGAAAGAGAGGGCTGTAACAAAGTGGTGGACAAATGCAAGAAAAAAATGACATATCTTATCGATAAGTATAAAAGTGCAAAAGAGTGGAATAAGAAGCAAAGTGGTGGAGGGAAGAAAACAAGCAACTTCTATAAGGAGATAGATCAAGTCCTTGGTTGTCGGGACAGTGTGACTCTGCAGCATGTTTCGGAGGCGGGATCCTCAGGCTGCAGTCAAGGCGATAGTTTAAATACCTCGACCAGCTCTACCAGTAGTTGCGAGGATAATAAAACAAACCATGGAGGCCAAACTAGCAGCGCCAAAAAGAAGCAGCAACGCAAAGACAGGAAATCGAGAAAGCGCTCTCTAGAGGAGGAGGACGACGAGGGGACAGAGTTTGGAGAAAGCATGAAATGTTTTCGGGAAAGCAGCAAGAAAATGAGTGATTTCATGGACAGTTTTGCTGCAGCGCAACAGCAACAGACTGCAATGATGGGGCAGTTTATGGGGGCTTTGACACAATTCATGACCAGCAAAGGAACCAAGGACCAAGGACAATAAATAACAAAACTTTGTTGTATATAATGTAAAGAAACGTATTTACACGAACAATAATACTAGTATTTTGCGATCTATACATCGCACGGACTTGGCTAGTTATGTAGTAGGTGCACGCAGTTTATATCGATAGAGTTACTGTTTTTGTTTTTATTTCTTGCAAAGGGCCGTGTGCCGGAGTCTAGTAAATATAATCTTTTAAAATATCCCGTATTGCTTCTCCGTCATTTACAACATCATCATCATCATCATCGCTGTCGCTTTCATCGTCGTCGTTATTATTATTACCTGGCCCACAGTCATCCCAGAGATCACCCATTCTTATACAAAAATTGTGAAGTATTGCACATGCTATAGAAATTTTAACTGAAAACGCGATATCACTGTCGAGGCGCTTGGACAAAATCCTCCACCGAGATTTTAAACACCCAAAGGCGCATTCTACTTTCACCCTTGCTTTTGAAAGCTGTTTATTAAATTTTATCTCTTGTCGATTTCTTGTGGCTTCGGGGAATGGTTTAAGTAGCCATGGCGATATAGGATAGGCACTATCACCTACCAAATACGGACCAATATCATCACCATTTATATCCACTACAGGGACAGTCAAAACATCCCTTGCTTCGGCTCTGTTATACAATGTACTGTTACGCAAAAGTCTAGCATCGTGTAAACTGCCGGGATAGCCAGCAGAAAAATCTAGAAATAGCAGGTTTCCATCTGCCACTGCCTGAATTCCGAAATCATACTGCTGATACCGGCTAAAGTAGTCAAAAGCACTCTCTCGGGGCGCATTTATACGAATGTGTGTACCATCGATAGCTCCTACTATGTTTGGGAGGTCAGAAAGTTCTTCAAATGTCGCAATACTTTCCTCGGTTTCCTCTTGCGTTTCAGGAAAATGTATATAATCGTCCTTTATTTCCAATAACGCTTCGACTACATCTTGGACCGCCTCGACAACTGTACTTTTACCAACGTTCAGAGATGGGCCGATACTCACATAAGAGTTCCCATGGGCAAAGCGATGTATTGCTATTGCTAAAACCTTTTCAGGCGTAGTACAACGCCGAAAACGTGTATCTTCCCTTTGAATACGATGTCCTAAAATCCTAACCAGTGCTTGGAATGTATCCCTGTCCATACGAAGTTGTTGTCTGAACTTTGTTTCGGGAATACGGCGATTATAATAATCGATTTCAAACCATGATTCATCAGGACGCGGGTGAATCCAAGCCCATGGGCCAAAACGCAATCGACGCCGATACTGCCTCAAATGCCGTCTACGTATTGCTAAAATAAACCTTGCTTGAGCCTGCTGGTAATGTATGAGCATCAGCATAAAAACACCAAGTTGTTGTGCTAACTGGAACTGATAGTTCAAGAGAAAACCTACAGCAAGTAATAACATTTCGATGTCCATCTTTGCCGCGTAAAAGCAATCACGCGCGAATGGCCCGGTAATAATAAACAAGGTTATATGATACACAGCCAGCGTGCAGTTTGATTGACAAGTAAAAGCAAACTAAAAAATCCGGAAGTCTAGTGCGACCGTAGCAAAAAATTGGAAGCAGCCTAAATATTCGGACTTTCAATTTTTTTACTACCGCAAACATAAACAAATCTCTCCTAATGCGACCCCTACCTTAGGCGCAAAATTTCAGAAACATTTTGGCAATATATAGTTTAAGTACATATGTTGTTGCGCGCTGGGACACTACAGTAACAGACCTTCGGAGCATTTTGGGCAAACAATAGTACACTTGTGGAAGACAACGACTGAATCAAAGTAAATCTGCTTAAAAACAACGCAGATTTTGTGGAAGATACGCGATTTTCTAAGGTCATGTGTAAAATGCGGTCATGTAATGTACTCAGATACTGAGCGTTTGTCACACGCCTCCGAGTAACAAAGGCGCAGAATCTGACCCTTTTCACGCCAGAAACGCAGAGAATGAGTGTTTGAACTGACACTTTCAACATTTTCTGTGTAACATACATGTAACATTACCGCAAAGAAGCACAAGAATGCTAAGGTATTGATAACCTTTGGAAGTTGAAACAGCCCTGTCAGAGCATTTTGTCAAGCGAATCTCCTAGATAGATAGATAGATTTTTTTCCATTTCGTTCTCTAATATTTACATCAGACTTGCTAATCAATTACAAAGAAATGGAAGGAAGGCTATCAAGCTCATTAGAGCTTTTCTAGTAGTCTCCCTTGAATAATTATCATGGACCTATTTTACAAGTTGTTTGTATCAGGGTAATCATTAGTTGACGGTTGCATCAAAATTAGTCTTAGACATTTTTATAATTCTCATTGAATTTCATTTTGATTGGTAAATTCCGTATCAATTGTTTTTAGCATGTAGGTATGATTTAAATTTGATCTTAAATGTAAAATATGAGCGACAATCAATTATATCAGTTGGTAATGAAGTCCATATGTCAATGCATTTGTTTCTTGTAGAATATTTACCATAATTGGTCTTATTGAGTTTTTTGTGCAGTTTATTTGAATTCCTTGTATTATGGCTGTTAATTTTGTTGTTTGTGTTAATAAACGTATCAAATTGTGTTGGCAATCGGTTGTTAAAAATATCATATGTTAAGAGTCCTATTTGCAGTGTATTTTTCTGCTCAATGTTCAGAATCTTTAGTTTGTGAAATATTGGCCTCGAAGGTGATACATATGGTGAGAATGTTATTATTCGAAGAATCTTTTTCTGCAGGATAGAAAGTCTCCTCAATCTAGTGTTGTAATTATTTGCCCATATTGTATTTGCATAGTATAGGTAGGGATAGACAAGTGCATTATAGAGTGTTACTAGATGGCGTTTGCTTAGGAAATGACGTCCTTTACACAGGACACCTGAGATGCGGGATATCTTTTTAGCAATATAATCAATATGTTTATCCCATGTCAGATGATCATGAATCATTATTCCTAAGAATTTGGTTTGTTTTACATTCTGGATTTGTTTATTTTCTTTCTGTTTGTTTTAAATATTATGTAGTGCGTCTTTTTTATATTTAATGATAACTGGTTGTCATGTACGCCAGTTCTGAATTAAAGATAGCTCACAGTTCATTATAGTCTCTAGTCTGCTTATATCCTACGGCAATATCTAGTGAACGTATTACACTCAAATCAGAAATGAAAGTTAACCCATGTTTAGCACTCTCCCACAAAATTACAATGAAGGAAAGTTCCGACTCACGAACCTAATCAAAAGGCAAGATTAAACTAAAGAGCGAAAGAACGACTGAAACTAAACTTGTAATCTCGCAGTTAAACCAAATGTTTAATGTCTGGACTAGGTAAATGCGATGCCGCGGAGAAGATTGCGGGATTTTGATACACTAAAAACCCTCTGGCATGCAGAACTGTTCCTTTTCAAGCCGAAATTGACAATTTCGACATTTTCGGAGTGAATGAAGTGAATTTGAAGTGAAATTTCGGAGTGAATATGAATACAGATCAGGGGCACCCAACGAGACAATGCCGTAAAAAAGCTCAGAATACCATCTACGTCGTTGCGGAGCATACAAATGACTGTAAACTGGGTATTTTTAAAGGCCCATCACCAACCGAGAGCCTTTGCGGACTCTTAGCCAATCAAAGCACCCGAAAAACAATGGATCAATTTGATAAACAAAAGAAAACGGGGCGCAAAGACTCCCGGTTGGTGATGGGCCTTTAATCCGTACAAATTTTATATCTGTTCGGATTTCATAGCTGAAAGTTTTGGGTTGCGAAAATTTTAGGGATTGAAATCAAGTCTTCCGAAAATGCTAGGGGAAAAAGTCTATCCGAAAATTTTAGGTGACCTTTTTAACGGCAAAAATCCCCCCAAAATAGTAAAATTTCACCTTTTTGTGCAATTCGAAAAATCCAGGGGATCTTAGAATCTATATACGAAAGTTTAAAGCCTGAAATTCTGAAGCGAAAGTTTTAGCTCTCATTGCACCATCCGAACAGATATTTTACCGAAAATGATCGTTGGGTGCCCCTGACAGATAGCCTTACTCCAGCACACAGTAAACTAGTAAAGTGACCTCAAGGCATTTGATTTCCGTCACGCACAGCAGAAAACTGAGGAAAAGACACTGACGTCGGGAGACGCCATTACAATGGCAAAACAGAAGACTGACATTTTGAAGCGGTTTTGAAATAAAGTTTTCATGTTCCATCTCAGGTGCGCCATCCAAAACACAAGAAAAACGTCATAAGAAAAAAAAAAATTTTTTTAAGTGCCGCCGGGATCAAATGCTGAGCGAATATCTTGAGGAATCAATCTGGAGCACAGTGCGTTAAGTAGATGACATTTAGCACTCGAAAAGCGGGGAAGTCACTGCGACGTTGCATCTCCGTCAAATTTTGTTCCAATTAAAGGAACATTGTCTAAAAATGTATTTCTGTTCCAATCCTATCATTTACTAATGGTGGTTTACTTACCTGGGATGTTTCCTGGTTTCCTCCATTCCCCAACGGGACACAGCACAATTTCCTTGTTGTTATACCTGCAGAATGGGTGCAACTTGAGCTTTCAGATGCCCGACAGTAAGGCATAGTCCCGACAACCTAAACTGCAACTATCTAAATATATCCTGTCATAATTGGTGGATGCGCCTTACAGGAAGATCCTTGTAATTGGTCTCCTCTCAGGTCTTGTGCTAGACTGCTTGCAGCCCCTTCTTTGGCGAACGCCCGTAGATCGAGAGAAACAGCCCCAGGGAGTCTCGCCAAAGGCGCTTTCTTCTCGTGGTGCTGCTTGTTATCCGACACCTACAATGTAGACTCTCCCGTGAGTTGGAAATACGAGCGCGCAAACAAACTACGACTTTCTCTTGATTTACGGACGTTCGCCAAAGAAGGGACTGCAAGAAGTACTAGTCATGTGCACTAACACTTTGTGAACTTTTAGTAATATTCATTCCTGTATAATTACCAAAGGCACAGAACCTGTGGTGGGTGCCCGATAGTTTCCTTGCCTGCTTGGGCAAGTGAGCTTTCGAACATTTCACGATTAAAGTGAATCAAAAACAAATTGAGTATAAAAGTCGACTTGATAGCTATTAATGTTGCGACACCCGTTTCTATCTTTTCTAGGTAAGTATATCAGGCTTAGTAGCAGAATGTACTTCAACAAATTAATTTAAAAAATGAATTCGACAATTAGTACAATTGTTCGTGTTTTGTGTTTTGATACAGCAAGGTACGAATCTTGTGTTTCAGTCCTTTAGTGAAGGCGCGTAATACCCGCCAAAATGATAACACTGCGTAAAGAAAGTTTCTGTCGGCCATCGGGTGTCAAAGATAGCAAGACTGTTTGTGTTCCTGTTTACTTACCGCCTTTGAACAGGGTCTGGAAATTTCATTCTTTGTCTTCTTCCTTACAGCGCAAGGTTGAAATAGACTAAAATAACATCCACCCATTCTTGTTCATAAAAATAATGTAAAACTTTGTGATATACTACAAATACGAATGCCCGCAAACGTGGAGTACAATTTCCAGCCTCTGTGATGCCGCATTCTCCTTATCACAGCATGATAAGACTGACATTGTCAGTGTTCACATTTCACATCTGACATGACTCATGTATCTCCTGCCGTCGCAGGAAGTAAACATCGGAAAATAGGTCAATTTGCATTAATAAGTGAGAAAAGCTCATTTGTTGTGTAAAAGAGCATTGAGGCACTAACCTTATTGCGCAAAGCAAGTGGGAGCAATGTTTTCGGCATTATTTTCGGTGTTATTTTATACCTTTTTACGAAATGCGAAAAATATGGACATTGCTCGATTATCCCCCCCCCCCCCCCCCCCCCCGACCAAAAATATGATATTGAGAAACAGCAGGCGCTCGGTCAAAAGGGAGCATTACATGATTGAGGCTAGAGGGAAAGCGCCTGTTTCGCAGGCTACTCAACACCACAAGTGATTTTATTTGCACTAATTCTTATGTGATATAGCGGGAGAGACCCATGTACTTAATCGGTAAAAAAGAGCAAGATATGATTTGCGCTAATGAAAGCGCACATGATATCGCAGCTTTGTTATAAATAAAGATAATCCCCAAAAGCTCGCTTCGTGAAAGATTTCGTCTCGCTTTGATCGCTTTTATGAACTACCGTGAGAGGTCGACTTGTGGCAAAAGTCTATGAGCGACATCATTGTGAAGAAGACACTTTATTTATTCCTTTAAGCACCCACTAAGGCACATTAGGATATACAAGATACATGAACAAGTCATTATGGAACCTACATTAACTAATACACAAAGAATCATAAGTATCTAACATATCATGGCAAAAACGTGCTGTCAGTGTAACTGTAGTCTCATCACACATACTTGCACAAATAATTGCATAAAACCAATCTCTCAAAATGTGGCAAAATATCTAAATATTTTTCGTAATCTAACTTATTTTACCACTGGCCCCGTGCTGAAGATATTCCTTACAATGTTTCCCAAACAGTTGGATTAATGTATTCTTGATTTGATTTGCTATCTCATTGATTTTATCAAAAGGAACAGAAATATTATGTAAATAACCCAAACCAATTTTAAAGCAAAATTGGCAACAATTACCCCTTGAAACCCCGAAGATACACACCATTTCGCTTGAACCCACCAACGTACGGCTATAGACGGGATGAGTAATCCGAAGCCAAAACTTGACAATCACCAAAACCACCCGAATTATTAAGGGCACTCTACCAAGCTCTGCTAATACAGCTAAATTAGTTGTTTTAGCATGTACTGCCAAGATCCTCTTACAAAACTTTAAAAGCAGAATCTCTAAATCTCCTGCTAAAGAAACAACTTCTGCTTAAAAACTTCAAAAGACGGGAGTATACCTAATTCATAAACTCCCCACACTTCACAACCATAAAGCTAGATGGGCGAAACAAGCGAAGAAAACAATTTCAACATCACTCTCACCTGAGCCCTATCAATATTGGTAAATTTAGCGAAAAAACCGTGATAAGCTCGCAGTGCTTTATTATAAAGATTCCGACGAGCAAGATTAAAACTTCCCGAGCAATGGAATGTTATGCCCAGATAAACATACTCTTCAACACATTCCAGACCTTGTCCATCAAAGGACCAGCGAGAAAACACATAGGGCCGCCTCTGTCCAGAAGTACCGAATACTAAAACCTTTGACTTGTTATGTTGTTAAGATTAACTTTGAGCTTCCATTTCCTCGTATATACGCCTAACCTATCGAGACAACACTGAAGCCCCGATTCAGTTTCAGAAAGCAACACCAAATCGTCGGCATATAATAAACAGCTGATCTTTTAACCCCAAGCACTACCGGACAACAAGAAACATCGGAAGATTCGGAATGTCATTAATAAACAAATTAAAAAGTGTAGGACTTAGATTGCATCCTTGTTTTACGCCGATTTCAGACTGGAAGAATGGAGTTCAACCTCCTCATTCAACTTAACCGCAGTACATGCTGAGTAATAACTTGATAAAATTGCTACTGCAACCACACTGTAGAACCTTGTAAAACAAGCCCTCACGCCAAACGCTATCGTAAGCTTTCCTAAAATCAGATCGAAACTTTTGCAGTACGATGACAGAAAACACTGCTGAAAAAGAAAATTGATCAAACTAATACGTTTTTTTTTTTTAGTAATGCAACGTTCGTACCCCCAGTCTGATTTTGTTTGCCACTGGCAGCCGGATCCGTCTCAATTAAAGTAATTTGCTCTGTGCCCTTTTGTAACAAGTTTTGACGGTTTTTGCAGTTTTCTCACTTAGCATACCATTGTCATTAAGTTTGAATACGTGCAAAATATTCTCTCTGACTATTTCTTGCTCCTCCCATGTGTTATCTGGTGACCATTTTGCTTTATAATTATTACGCGGTTTCCCTTTCAACCATTTGATATTATAGGCTGCATGCCCGGAGCTCGAAACAATAGTTGCCAGAGTGGGAGGTTTCCAGTCCTCCAAAAAAACTGCCACCACGCTGCCTGGTTCAATTTGATTTTCTAAGTCGTCATTACGTCCCTCCTCGTCCTCATTGTCTTCCTCCTTGTCCGCCTCTCCTTGAACAAACTTCAAGGGCTGTTGTTCTTCGTCTTCGGACTCCGAATCTGCAGAGACTGCTGTCTGCCGATCTCGGCCCGACTTCAAGACATTTTTTTCTCTCAGCAATGGACAGCGTTAGACGTTCTAGCTTTTCATGCTGCATGACAAAATACAAATACAAAATACATCTTATGCCTTACTCTTATTGTGTCTGATCGAAAAGGACAACACGTGCTATTAATCTGCCGAGGGGGAGTTATCGTAAGATACATGGCGGCGATTCGGGTTTTTGTATTCGGGTTTTTGATGTGCTTTTTCTATAAGTATAAGTATCGCGACTCACCCTGCCACTCTATGTTGCTGTGAGCCGTCAATATTTTGTGGTATTGACGGCTCAGAAAGAGCTAGCAAAATTCAACTTTTTTCGAACGAATTTATGTTTCATTTCATTGTCATTCATTTCATTCCGTGTCTTGGTCAGTGCTTGAAACTGAGAATTCCAGTCATTGTAAATCAGGAGCGCCAATAAGATCGCTATCTCGAAACTTTACATTTGCACATCCAATTTGCCGACCGAAGGTTATTTTGATTAATAATAATTGAAGTATGTCACCTCTTCACTAAGGTCTCCGGCTTTCTTGTCCTTTTGGCTTGACGGGCCGTCTTCACTCGTCGCTTGGTTAATTGCCTGAAACAGTACAGACAGAGAGATAGATTGAACGGTTGAATCTACTTCACTTCACAAAAACATAGTGTGTTGCATTCCCATCCTTCATTTTATTTACCTGGCGTAGACGACGGTTTGCCTCGTCAGCAGCTGCGAGTTCCTTGAAAAGATCAATATAGCCATTTTGTTAATTTTCTCAAACTTTAAAATAACGCTTCTGAAGGAACTGCTGTCTGAAACAAGTAATTTTCACAGTTTCAAAACAAACGAACAAAACTAAATTGAACCTAAATCGACTAAAAATGGCATCCGATCCGAGATAATAACGCAATATAATCCTGCGTCTACTCATGATGTTCATGTTGCACGTACCTCTGATTTTTCATTAAAGACCCATACGCACCCACAATGCATTGCGGTCACGCGCGAGCGGTCGCTCGATTAAATCACAGTTGAAAAATCGAGAATGACAGTGAAAGTTCATACATCGTTTTCATCTTTTTCCATCGTGCGTTATACCAGCCATAACTATTCTAAATTGGTTCTATTACTTTAATGAATCATTAGTCGTCCTATTGCTCTTAGTATTTTGGAAGGATACTTTCAATTTGGCCAAAAAATCGATGTCTCGCGGAGCTACCACAACTTCCGTTCGACGGCGACGTGGTCGACCAAACTTACCTGGGAAAGCGAAGTATATTCGCCTCAGAGATTCAGTTTTTCAACTCTGGGGGACAAGGAAGGAGAGCCTAGGGTTTGCAAAGACAACGGATAGTGCTTTCGCAGAGCTTTTGCTGCACTGGAGCCCAGAGAGAGGTCAAGAACAGCCAAGGTAAAAAGTGTGACATTTCTCTTGCTGTGATAATCACAAATTTCCGTGACACATGCGATATCGAATCGGCATCTCTTGCACCATTCGATTTTGTGTTTCTGACGAACTTATTTGCTTACAGAAATATAGAACTGGATGAGGCCGAAGACGACGAACTGGGCGATATTTCTGAAGATGGTAAGAACTACGGTTTAGCTTACCACGACCACGAGTACGACTTGCGTTTTGATTTTGTTTTGTGTCAAACTTCGTGCAAGCTGTTTCTGAGACCAGAAGGAATCGTTCTTGGTTCCCGGTTTATTCACTCCATTCGCCAACTCAAAAAGCTATCCTGCGTAAAGATATTACAACTGATGGTTTTCTTTTTGTTTTAGACGAGCCCTCGCCGCCGCTTCTCATGTCAACGCCGATTCGCTTGGTTACCGCAGGGACCAAACACATCCCGGAATCCAGTTCAAGATCGAGGTAAAATTCGTGAACGTCGTTTGATAAAGACATTTATATCAATTAGCCG
The DNA here is from genome assembly GCA_033964015.1 of Scolanthus callimorphus. Classification (NCBI taxonomy): domain Eukaryota; kingdom Metazoa; phylum Cnidaria; class Anthozoa; order Actiniaria; family Edwardsiidae; genus Scolanthus; species Scolanthus callimorphus. Next base: position 38,450 of record JAWWUD010000117.1, on the reverse strand, counting down.
TACCGTAATGGCTGATTGTAAGCTGAATCGCAAGAATAATAAGGAAACTGACATTGGACTTTTCGGAGATACTAGCACAGGAGTGTTACTCTAAAATCCGAATCGAAATAAAGTATGTACCACTCAGTGTATTGAATGCTGACATGCAAGATTCCTCTCTTGTCTGTTGATTCACAGCTTCATATTCAAGAATGTAAAGATTTGTTCACTTGCATTGAAGATATTTGAGTGGGATGGGATCCTTTATACTTGATATGAATTGTGTCCTTTGCAAAATCTTAGAATACCGTGGATGTTGGAATAGGCACCTTGAGCAATGAATTTTGCTGTTTGATTTTGTGAAATTATTTTTCTTTTTTTAGTGCACATGATGTTAGTGGTATTTCTGGCATTTACAAGCCACAATCCATGCAATCAAGAGGCCCTATAAGAAGCTGGCTGGCAAATGAGTCAGCAAATATGCCACCTTTCCAGGATGATGGTGAAGGCCAATCTGACCAAAGCACAGAAGAGGAGTCTTGCTCAGATGTAGATGAAAAGTAAGCTTGGCTGCGATTACAGGTTGTCCAAGCTCAATGGGAGCAGAGATAATTGTTTGCACAAAGCTGAAATGTTTTCAACAAAATGTTTTAACATTACGGCACTGAAACTACTCAAGCTTTATTCAAATAATTATTTTACACTCTAATTGAACTTGTGCTGTGGCCACTTCCCAGAATTGAAACATAAGCAAGGGCCTGGAAAGTGGGTCAACAGCACTTGTTTCTAATACTTTTCAGAGTGGTATAAATTAGCAATAGACAAGTTTCAAATTATCTACTCTACCACTGAAAAGCATTAATGGTCCATAAATACAGCAGGAGCCTCAAGATCAAGCTGAAAAATATGTGAATACTGGCCAATCGGAAAAGTTTCCTCAAGTTTGTGTATTGTCACAATTCATGCTTCATCAGTTTCTCGTCGGTCTTCAGTGCAACTTTTTCAAATTCAAATTGAGGCTCCTTATGTATTTATCTGCCGTTGATTCTTATTCAGCTGTAGAGTAAGGAATTCAAAATTGGACTATTAATGATAATAACAATTCACTTGTTTTTATTTTTTTAGATTTTTGTTTACACCTTTTTGATTTGGACAACAGCTAACATACAGCCAATAAGATTTCGAATTTACCTTAGTGAAATCTTTCTATTTCATCATTATGTCACAAATGCATTTCTTGCATTTTCCCCTTCTAAATTTCCAATGCTCATTACACTCTAACATTGTTTTTGTATTTCAGAATGAATGCCATTCTAGCTCATTTGAGCCTAAGTGACTATGATAGCAGCTTTAGCGAGTCAGATGACGAGTCAGAAGTGAGCAACACAGAGGAACCAATGGTCTCTGAGTGCATCTCTCAAAAAAGGTATTTGCACTTGACATTCAGGGGGTGTAATAACTGAAACTAAGCCCTTTAATGGAATTGCTAGAAGTTGTTGATCAATATTTTCCATCACGAAGTGATCTGTCCATTGAGCAGCAGTGTATTGATCATTTATAGTAAATATTTATACCTCTTTACTATGTAAAGAATAATGAAAAGAACACATGCTTAAAATTAAAATTTGAATTTTCCTACTCCAGCATGGATATAAGTGATGCAGATGAAGAAAGAACAGTCACCATGATTGATCCCATGTATGGGGAGGAAACAGCACCAGAACAGCCCTCGCCTTTACCTGCCGAAGAAAGCTCACAGAAGACAGAAGACAACACAGAAAAACTGGTAGAGTCTCTGAATGCTGCATTCACTGAACTGTCAGCAACAAAAGGATTGGAAGCATATGTGGCCCTACATTCAAAACTGAGAGTAATGGTCAGTGTAGACAAGCTTCTTGAGCTCCATGGGTCAAAGTGTTCCACATCATCCTGTGAGGAGGCTCTGGACTACCATGTGGACAACTGTGGGGCAAGGGTAACAATCACTTGGAAGTGCAAGGCAGGGCACTACAAGAAATGGGTTTCCTCAGAGGTTCTCACTGTGAAAGGCAATAATGCTGTATACCTGTCAGACTGTCTTCAAGCCGCTGCCATCATTGTTTCAGGTAACAATTATAGTAAATTTGCCTTACTGGCCAAAGCCTTGAACCTACAGGTGATTGGCAGTGACAGCTACCTACGTTTCCAAAAGCATTGTGCTCTTCCGGTTGTCAAAGATGTTTGGAATAATATGAATCAGCTGATCATAAATATTCTGAAAGACTATGAAGATGTCTGTCTCTGTGGTGATGGCCGCAATGACTCACCAGGCCATTCTGCACGCTATTGTGTATATACCCTCATGGAACATGCTTCAAAAGTGGTGGTAGACTTTGAAATACTTGACAGCCGGGAGACGGGTGGAAATTCAACCACCATGGAAAAGGAAGGCCTGCGGAGACTCCTGGAGAGACTATCAGCAGTCCTTCCCTTTACAGAACTTGCTACTGATGCATCTTCTACCATAATCAAGCTTGTGAAAGACATGAAAGGTTAGTGTTTCTGCTGCAATGCTGATGCCTACTAAAAAAGTTATGTCTTAGAGCTTCGAGCAATCAAAAACCTGAATGAAGTGAATCTTCCTGTCAAACAGTTCTTTTTGGAACCTGAGAAAATGAAATTCACAGAAAAATTACATTTAGCAGGATAAATCTTTGCTAATGGCAAGCAAATGAATTATTTTAGAAAAATGTGAAATTTAGTTTATCTGGTTTCATGAGAAATGTTTAGCAAGTTTTTAGTAACAATATTTTCGGTCAAGCATTGCTCAAATCTATAAAAGCATGTCAGTTGTTTACCTACTGGTATTTATAGTAATGAATGATATTCCTTGATAATCCACCTACAATTAACATGGTCTAACTGTAAGTGTATGAATTGCTCACTGCCCTGCTGATATGAGTCAAGTTACTATCATTTCACTTTAAAACCTTGCAATCTCAAAGCCTGCTATATCAAAATGTGGTGTTGTGTTGCACCACTTATTCATATATAGATTTTGTTTTGTTTAGACAAACTACCTCAACTGATGGAGTTATTCCATTCACTGGACATTTGGCACAAGGCCAAGAAGCTCAACAAAAGTCTACACCAGGTATGTACTCTCAGTAATATTGATTATTATATAGCTTGACAATGTCCTGTGATCTGATTGGCTGGCGCACAGGCTATATTTTCCGTAATTAGCCCTGTGTCCCGGATGAAGACAAAATATAATTCAAATTAGCCATATGATAAACAAATTATTAACCTCACTTGCTTGGTCTGTACAGGAAATACCAGACCTCAGTCTTTTTATACAGACCTCGCTATTGATCGGTCCGTACTGCAAGACCTCATGATGATATTTCCGCACAGACCTCGTGCTTGGTTAATAATATCTTAATTATTGAATGCTAGTGCAGTCAGCGTCAGGTGGTGACAGAGTTTGATTGTTAGAGTTGTTTATGGTATACTTTTTGTTGTCAGGCTGCAAGCCTAAAGGGCTGCGAAAAGATAAAGCCTTGGATCGAGAGCATCGTCAACCACTTTTGGTATTGCTGCCAAAGTTGTGAGGGTAGTGTGGAAGAACTGAAGGTAAAGTAGTGTAGATGCAAATAACTGCACAGAGTTCTTTTGATGGTGTGGGCATGAATTTTAATATTTATTAATGCTTCCAAATAACATTCTTTCTTTCCTAGCAACGATATTGTAGATCTGATAGCAATCTGTAAATTATCTGTTACACTTGTTTTCGGTCACATGTGCACCCTGCGCTTTTCGCTTTTGAGTTGCTACTGGTGTTTGGTGGACGAGTGACTAAATGTGTCAATAGGCCATTTGCACTAACATGGTCGCGTGACCCAAATCCCATACATTCTGAATAAAATCTTGAAAATTCAACTCACTGTGATTTGAAACTCACTGAAACTTTAGTTTCTGACTAATATCAATTAGTTATTTGTATTTCTGGAATTGATTTTGACAAAACATCTCGTTAAGAGGTAGCTGGGGTCACGTGACATAGTTAGTGCAAATGGCCTATTCATTATCTCATCTCAACGAACACAAGTGCTTATTGGAAATTCCAGGAGTGCAAAGGGTGGGATTTGAGTCAGATGCCTTAGAATATCAGAGGGGAGGTTTTTTCCCAATATTGTAGATTTATAGGTTTTACTACATAGACATACACAATCGTTTTTGGTGGCATCTTGATCAAATAAATCAATGCTATAGTGTTAAAAAAATTCCTTGTTTCAAAGCAGTTGAATACATATTTGGAAGAAATGGTCTGGATCAAGGGTTAATCATACAAAGATAAGAATTTCAGATTTCAGAGGGGGCAATTTTACAAACCCTTCTCTTCCGATTCTCTAAAATCACATAAAATATTGATAATATTGATGATATTGCATTCACAGCAGAATCAATAAAAAAACGATTGTTGGTTTCATAGGATTCTTGGTTTGGAGTCCTGCATCACGTGTGTGGTGAGCACAGCTGGGCCGGAGGGAAGTGCAAACATGGCCCTGAAGCTGCCAAAGAGAAAGCAGACAAAGAATACCTCACAAAGTCTTCTAAGGAGATGGCAGCATTGAGACCAGTCATCATGGACAAGAATTGGCTGAACCACTTCTCGTTTTATGTGAGATTCAGGTACGTTTAACTGTCTTTTGTGCCCTATAATTGATGCGAAACGCCTAAGCAGTTTCTGGATTTAGACGGAACTAAATAGACTATTGTAGGTTTATCAACAATTTATTAATGGAATGGATAATTCTCTATTGCACTTTTGATAACTCTACATTTAATTGCATCCAAATGCAAAAAAAGTGAATAGTGCAGTTTGTGGACAGTCATCCTAGGTGTAGCACAGTAAGTTTTTTTCCTTTTTCCTTATGTTACAGACACACAAGTGACCTTGAAAGCTATAACAGCATGATGACCAAGTATGCACCCAAGCGAATGGCATTTGAGTAAGTTTGTTTTACCAACATTTTTCCTAGCCATAGCTGTTATCAGGTAGGGCTGCTAACCCTTATGCTTTTTCAGAAGAGAATAGCTGAGATCTCCAATAGACTATGGAAACAAAACAGACAATAAAACTGCATCTGTTACTGACAATGTCTATAAGGATATGGGCATTATTCTAGGAGAAAATTGGTTCTAAAGAGCTGATAATGTTGTTTTTATGCTTTATTTGGTGGTTTGGGAAAATATATGCAAATCAGTTGGTGACTCCTCAAACAAATGAATTCTTCCAGTAATAACGTGCTTAGGGTCAGAGTGAAAACAAGAAAAATAAAAAATTCTTCTACAGCTAGTAGTCTTTGGAGGTTCAAATATACTATTAAAATTGTATCATTGTTCGTGTAAATAAAAGTTATTCATGTTGTATATAGTTTCAATCTTATACCGTGGATAATTAACAACTATCCCCCGAAGGGGAGGTGAATAGTGGTGGATTATATCCACCACTAGGCGCCGACCCTGAGGGGGATAGTTGTTCTAGTATATACCAAATCAGTAGAATAAAATACGGTGATTAAAAGATTCAAAATGCAGAATCATGCGCGAAACGAGCCGCCATTTTGAGGGTTTTCTTAAAACAGTAAATAGTGGAACCAAGGAACCATTCAGAACCAGGAACCAATCAGAGCGCGCGAAAATGACTATTCACTGATTTGGTATATACTAATTAAACTTATTGTACATTGGGTTTTAGGTACCCCTACTTCATATTGCGTGTCGTGCTGGCAGCCATAGATCACAATATGCACCTTCACAGAGAGGTCAAGAAGGCATCAAGCGGCGCAGAGAGAGCGCACAGAAAGTTCTCCAAGCGGACAAAACATTATCATGCGGAGCCGGCAAAGGAAGAAAAGACCTATGACTACTTTCCCTTTCTGGTGTCCAAGATGTTGAAGGAGAGGTGCGAGTTCAAGGGATCTTTCACACAGCCAAGGGATGACAATGAATTTGACCCCAAGCAAATAGCCCCAAACCTGGGGATGAAAGAGGCCCCTCCCACGGAAGAGCTAAAGAAGGGACCTACTCGCTTCCTCAAAGATAGCAAGCAAACAGAAGACAACTCTCAGTAGTTTGTTGTTGGTACCATGTGGGGTAATGCAGGTAGAGAGTTGTGCAAGTAGTTTTGTGGCCATGTTTCTGTTTAACTGAAGAGAAACACCTATTTTATTTTTAGTTATTCTGACATGCAGGATAATACTGGACACAATCATATTCATTTCATTGAAAATCATAATACTCTGTAGTATTTGGATGTAACAGACTTATTGTTTAGCAAAAAGGAAGCTTAAACCTGATGAGGCTTTGCACCATTTAGGTGACAGGTTCAGTGATGAATGCCAACATACTTAATGGTTATTGAAAATGATTGTAACATTAGACTGCTTTCGGAGAAGAGAAGGGCATAGATCATAAACATTCATAGATAGTCATTCGATTTTTTTACCTCCATCTGAAATAAATGGAGTGCTGTATTGAGTGTTTTTTTTAAACCAAAAAATAGTGGTAACACATTTTGTCCCACATTTTTCAGACATTTACTGAATGTAGTTTAATGTTGGGTGTGAGAAACAGAACAGGCCTTGTTCTCGGCTCTTTGTTGTGATTTCATGTGGTAAAGTTCTCATATTGCTCAAAAATGAAAAGAGCATATTTATTTTAGCAAAAAGCCTACATTTCATCAAATTTCAATGCAAACAATGAAACTCCAGTCAGAAGGAGAAGGTGTTTGTTTTCGCTTTCTGTTTGCATAGCATGCATAGTAGGACACTGAAACTCTTCATTTCATGCTCTTTTCATTTCTGAGCATCATTTGGGCAGAGCTGATCATATAAAGGTGGCCAGATCATGTGACATGTAAGTGCAACTTTGAACTTTCGTCTTTCACTTAATATAATATTTACAATACCGCAATTTCATATTTACATGCTGCTTTTTAAAAGTAGTTTTCAATAAATGGTGAAACAATTACTGACAATGTTGTGTCTATTAGTAGGTTATAACAAAATGATGGATGATGGTGAGAGGAATTGCAATAGCCTGCGAACTGGCTCTCCAACCTACAAGCCAGCCCTCCAGTGTTTTTTTTTTGGGGGGGGTATCCTGAACCCAAACCCCAAAATATCCACACACACACAAAAAAAAAACTGTAGGGCCCGGCTTGCAGGCTAGAATAGTTGGTATAATTTGATGGTGTAGTAGGATCAAATTATGGCTTATATTTTTCGTATTTAGCCACGAAACAAAAAACCTTGAAAGGCAAAGGGGCCCTATCATCTGAAATATTGTATTTTCTTAATTGAAAAGTATGTGAAATGCTCATCACATTTTGAAGGGGCCTAATAAGTTCTGGCTTACCTTTCACCCCATTTGATAGGAAGAACACAACCTAAAATATAAAATTTCAGACCTATGTGCAATTTGCAGACTAGGTTCTACGGAAACCCATATAGCGGTCATTACCTGAGCGGTAGCAGTCACGGATTGCCCATACAACACAAGACGGTACAACCTTTCTATTTCCCCTGCCTAGTTTCCCAAACTGCCATATTATATACCGTCTATATCCAGCCTTGCGAAAACTCTCCATGGAAAAATCAAACTCATCAGCCCTATAGTCACACCTTTCCTTGATGGTGACTTCAAGATTGTCTCTATCTAAACAAATATTTGAAAACTCATTTCTCAGTGTGATGCAGTGCACACGTTTGCAACAAACATTTTCAGTGTCTGTGTCCATGGGTCTGCAACGATGACATTTACACCATTCAGGGCTTGGCCCATCAGGAGGAGGTTGAGGTCGCCCGTCAGCCTCTAACAGGTTCTTGGCAAAATCTAAGCTGCCTCTCCCCATGGCAAGGAGGCTGGTGAGCAGCCTGTCTTTCTTTTCTGCATCAAGGGATCCAATGAACTCCTGGAAATGAATAAATGAGAAAAAAAATTATTTTGATTATACTGCAAACAGCTTCTTAGTAACGGGTTTAAATAAGCTGGGAATTATTAAGAAAGTTGAAATTACACAAAGCATAGAGGCAAAATTTCAAATATATTGTCTTATTCAGAGCAGGAGTGAAAAGAAGCCACAAGAGTGAGACATCAGGTTTTGCAAACTAGAATTCTCACCAATGCCTAGAAAAGTACAAAAAAATGCTTTGGTTGGAAAGATTTTCACTTCCTGTTTACAGAAAAAGTACTATCTAGCACATGAGTAAACTAGACAAAAGCTAACACTTTACCTCGGCTTATGAGAGATGTGCTACCCAAAAAAAGAAACATGGAAAGCTGTATTTTACCTGAATCTGCTCTATAGAAACTTGTAGATCGCTTGCGAATTGCGCCTCTCCATCGGGATTCTGGATAGTCGGTGCTGGTGTTGTGGCAGATTCTCTATTAGCCTACAGTCGTAACAATCATAATCAAACAGCTGACAGGTAATTTTGAAAGGAAGATTTGAAGGAAACCTTTCTTACCTTGTTCTTGCATTTAGCTGTGTTGCATGTGCACCGCTCAGTGTTACAATTTTGTTTTGCAGCTTTACATGGACAAAAACCCTTGCCTTTAGCACGACAGCATTGCCCTTTGCAACTACATCTAGCCATTTCCTAATGACAAAATTGATAAAAGACAGGATATTATTACATGGCTACAGTAATAATAATAATATGCAAGTTTATCTTCGATGGTAAAAACTTCACGAGCGAGCGCAGCCATCGAGGGAGATATAAAACACAAGATAAATTTCTGATCTCCAAGCGGTCATGTAATGTTCTGTTTATTGTAAGTTACAAACATCAATGAAATACCAAATTGTAAACTTGGAGTTAAATCTAAAAATCGAGCATGCTACAAAGGCAAGTAAGCTATTTTCAAATGTAAAAGTGACATAACTTACACACGTGAATCTATCGAGTTTTGCACGGGGAGAACAACGAGGATTCCATCGGTGTTTTTAGAATAATAAGTACCGATTAATCTTGTAAATATGAGCGGGCGACAAGGAGTATCACAGTCGCAATTTCAATGGGCAACAATTGTGATTCACCAAATGTACGAAAACTCACCTCGGCTTCCATGGCTTCGTGTCGTTCGTCTGGTTCATTTTCCTCTAACATTATCCGAGATCCGTAAGCATTCACGGCTACATCTCCCTCCTCGCTAGTAATATTGATGAGGCTACTGTCCTCATTCTCCATGCTATATTGTCTAAAGCGTTTAAACTTTAAAAATCTGCGAGAATCTCTCTTGTTCTTCGAAAACTTCGAGAAGCGAAAAAGTTTGACAGCGCTTCACGTGCAATGGGGCCCGGCTGAGGAACTAGCCAATCAGAGAAGGCCATTGCACAATAGCACAGATTCAAAACAAAAACAACGGCGCGCAAAGCATCGTGGTTGCGTATGGGCCTTTAAGTTGGGCCTGAATGTCTTCCACTTTCGAGGAAGAGAATGAAAGCTCCTGAAAAAAATGACACCATTGTTGAGGAATATTCTTTTACAGAAGGAAGAAAGGAATGAGGGCCGGTAAGGGATCGGGACTAGGCAGCCGGGTGATCAAGAAAAAGACAGGAGCAGAGTATATAGTGGGAGCGAGCCAGCGAGAAAAAAATATATATAAATATATATAGAAAGAGCATGTTTTAGCAAAGTTTGGCGCTTTTAATTGTACATCAAGGGAAAGAAGCCTTCCTATTATTCGGCTTCATTCAGTTACAGTTTTCGCACAACTACATCATGTCCCACATCTGAAATCAATTCCAACCATCGTCGCGTAATGTTTATGTGTAGAAGCATTCTGTTTTCACCAGATTATACTACGCGAATTTGGTGTTTATTTTGCAAAAATATCTGTCATCTGGAGCCCGAAACCAGTGCGAACGACATTTCTAAATTTTGGCAAATTTTGTCGAGCGCCACCAAAGTTCAAAGACGCCGGCTACAAAATTACCTTTTTACGGCCTCCAATTTTTGTCTAGCCGTGAAAACCTTTTGTTTCTTTGGCAGCTAACACTTGTCAGGTCTGATCGTCAACAGTCGGGGGGTCAAATAAACAGGTCTCAGTTTTATTTTCTTCCTGCTATTCTACGATGGATCACAGAGAGAATGGACCTCGTGCTTCTTTCTTGCAAATTCATTTTCTCGCGAAGCCTGGATCACAAATGAAGCCTGGATCACAAATGTTTCCCATTATACCGCCTGTCAACGAATTTCCTCTTGATTGACAATTGTTGGTAGTTTTCGCTAGCAGTGCGAAGGCGTGGAACAAATCTTGTTTCGACAGAATTAAGAGCTGAAACAAATTTTGCCAAAGACAAAATTGACTTTTTGTGCGCAGTGCGAACGGGACCGCCAATTTTTGTATGTTCTTTCCTTCAAATACGTAGTAGTGTGTATGCATATGTCACTAGCCTCCGGCTGCGTTATCTGCGGAGTTTTAATCTGTGTTGGATAGATAAATTGTTGTGTTATGCATTTTGTGAGGAATTTGTATGACAATCTACTGTCGTCGGTGCATTAAATGATGCGCCCGCATTCCGAAAACCATTTACAGTGGTAAAGAGGTTCGCGCGTAAAGCACTTTTTGTAAATTATTAAATCAACAAAACCTCTGGCATGGGATTCAAAGAAAATCCATTACCCGACGAGGGAATATAATAGAGTATTCAAGTCGATGATCTATATTCTGCTCCTATCCGAAATAAGTCAGTTATTTCATCTTGAAAATGTAATGTTACATTACCTTTTTTAAGAAATCGAGTTCTTTTCTAAGTGTTATTATCTGTTCTTCTTTTTCCTCGAGCTCCTGAAAAAAAGTGAGGGTATGAACTATGTATTATATACTTGCCCGAAGAAATTATCCAAGTCGAAAACCAGCTTGAACACGGCTCACCTTTTTCACCTTTATTACTTGTTGTGCAAGCTTTTGGTTGGAGAGCTGAAGTTCGCGATTTTCCTATGAAAAATCACAAAAGGAAACCCTTTTATAATAGGTCGACGATTGTAAGGCTGAAATCTGAAAGTAATGTTTACCTGCGCCAAATTAACATTTTCGGTCGAAGAAGTGGAATTCTGTAAGTAAGAGAACTGAACAAATTCTTGTTATAGTTATTTTTTGCAAACAACAGGCGCGATGAACCAAAATCTTCCTAGATGCACAGAGGAAGGCGAGGGTGATACGTGTTGCAGTCAATGCAATTAGCGTGCGTTGTCAAGCTGCACTTCACTGCAAGTGTTAATTGCGAGGTGCGACTACTCCAGCATAGGCCTTTCAATCAAATTTTCTTTTAAACCAGCCAATCATGATCGAGCATTTGAACAATAGATGCAATAAATATGTTCTTGTTCTCAACACCACGGCAAAAACGCATTCGCCATGCGCTTAAAAGATTCACTTCCTGTGAAATGAAAACAAACGAAATAATATACATAACAAAAATATCTCGTGCTGTTTTACGTAAGCTCCAGGCACAAAACGTAAGGCCAAACATCGCAGAGCAGCTAGTATCATATATTTCTCTGAACTTTTGCACCTCGCACTTTAAGGCTTGCACCCGAGACGAAACTTATGGTATAAAGTCAAAATTTATCGTTCGCTGTTGTTACGTATATTTTTTCAATTGTCTTTATTTAACAAGCAGGCCAGTGAATCTTTAGCGCATGTGAACTGCGTTTTGCCGCGGTGCCTATGTTCTCATTTTCATTGAAAAACTTGAAATATTTCTACCCTCTCAAAATAGTTTTGAATGAAAATGAAAATATATGAATATTTATTTTGTTGGCCATGCAGGTGTAGCCCGCTGTAGAAGGTTTCCTGCGGATTTTGAAGGAACGGATTTTTCGTTGTTCTCAAAAGGGAGAGGAACAAACCAAAATAAATGCAGCAGAGAATGCTGTATTCTATGTTCTATTTGGATTTTGAGAACAGACTGAAGCCACGCTGGCTAGTTGGCATATGTGACATCTAGTTGTATCGAATATAACTGAAAACAATGGCTACTTATGCATGAAATGTACTGACGTCTGATATTTACATTTGCCCGTGATGAAGTCTAATTTAAATGAAAATATAAATAATTTGATTTCTCTGCATCCATTTTGTCTTCACTTACATTCAAAGCAACTTGTCTTCTTTTTCCGATAGGGCGGCTGTCACCCTGGAGGACGTTTAGTAACCCTTCGTGAATGTCGTCCTCTTCCTTGGTGTTTGACAAAAACTGGAAAAATGTTGCTCTGATGTGGAGCTTTCTTCCGGCCTTATTGGTTTTTGCATAACCGCCAATTTCGTATTTGTCCATTATTCTATTGGCAACTTCCCATGATTTGTCCGGCAATGAAGCCACCTTAAAATACAACGTAAGGCTGCTGGTATTGCTTTGCTATAAAAAAGAAAAAAATGATAAAAAAGAAAAAAAAGATGTTAGTACAAAGTTCAAAATGCACTTATCTCCCGTTAAATCGATAGTGAATTTGTCTTTGTCTTCGATCCAATTGTTCTGTAAAGTAGACTCATGTTCCTCGTTTGACAGATAAACTGTCACCACGGGCAAGTCAAAGCGAAGAAATGAAGGAAAGAGTCAAAGTTAATTTCTATCCGTCAAAAAGTTATTTACTTACAGGAATTTCGTATTTCCTGGAGAAGTACGACCTCATAACTTTTATATGCTCATTATCGAAATGGTCTCCTTCCGCTATGTCTTTAAGCTCCCTCCGCATCTTTACTACTGTGTCCCGGAATGGAGGCGGGAAAAATGGCGATCCGAAGACGATGTCTTGACGGTCATCGCCATTAGCCAGGGCCTCCTCCCAGCGCTTTTTCCCCTTGTAACGACTGCTCGTTTCTCCTACGCGTAAGCGCCTACGCTTCTTTGGAATCGTAAGCGTAGTTTGGTTCTTTCCAATGGGAACGGGTGTTGAGGTGCGCATTTTACTGGTAGTGTCGTCGCATGTTTCATTATCAGTTAATACGGACGCCGTTTCTTCTGGGGAGGGAAGAGGAGATGTCACACAGGTCTCCTGACTGTAGCTGTCTTCCTCTGTGGTGAGAATGCTAGCAGCTTCTCCCTTAGCGTCTCTCTGCATTATTAGTTCCTTATATCTTTTAACAAAGTCATCGGCACTGAAATCGCTACCAGTAAACTCGCACGAAAAAGTAGAGGAACCAGAAGAGAAGGTCTCTAGATCAGCAAGGCTTGTGCGCTTCTTACATTTGATCTAAGAGAAATAAATATTTCTGAGAATGGCAAATATGCATGCGGCGTGTTGTCATTGCGGGAAAATATTAGCCCGTCAAACATTGTCCGATCAAAATCGATTGCGAATTGGTCGAACTTTACTTATTTTTGCATATTAAGGAAATATTACGTGACAAAGTTGAAAATTCGATTTTGTACGAATGATTTTCTACGAATCAGGTCAAAACATCAGGCTCATAGATTTGCCAGCTTCCTCGCATTATTCGGGTTTCCCTCGCCTACAATGCTTGTCCAAATGAAACCAAATAACAAAGTTAATTAAAGCCAACTGGACTAAGTGGAAGCATAGATAAAGTTACCTATTAATTTTACAACTAAGGTCTGATAAAAAATAGAGCTATTTTTTAACGTCTTTACTACGACAAATTCCGGCGTTTACAATCAGAAAAGATTTTTTGAAACGACCAATCGTGCACAAGATGGAAAAACAATTTAACACGTTTCATGCCATTGCACTATCCTAATTTGTTACCGTTTTTTGGATGGTGCCGTTCTTGTAAACAGCAAAAGATACAAATACTTGATAAAAGCAAGCCATGCAAACATAAATTAACTGTATTCATCGTGAAATGCACGAAAAGTAGATTGGTAAGGTTTGATATTTACCACTACGTATTCGTCCCTCTTTGCCTCGAAATCTTCCATTTCCTCTTCCATTATCGAAATATCCACTACCTCTCCATATTGAGAATCGCTGTCATTAAACATTAGACGTATCCCTTTCTTTCCTTCGCTTAAATGCCAAGACATTCTCTTACATGTAATGCTTCTTAGCAGCGTGAATGGCCCAAGGACTGCAGAATTAACAGTAGTTCAATAAAAACGATACAAAACAGGACAAAACAATGAAGACAAACTAGTCGGGACTTACAGCTTCGGTGACCTCACACAGATGCATGAAAAAGTGCATCTAAGCCTTTAATATCATCTATAGATAATACTTACTTGTAATCGATGCGTTGTCGTGAACTTCTGCCAAAATTGCTATCTGCTTCTTACTTTTTTTTTAAACTTAAAGTTTACGATCTGTTTTCGGAACCCTGTTTGCACTGCTTAAGCTATTCCTAGTTGCCACGAAATTTGTCAGTGTCCGTGATTGTCTGCATGCATGCTTTTGTTATCGCGAAGTAACATGTAATGCGAGAAGAAGATGCTTATCGGCACGCAAGGTAGGACATTTGGAATCTCACGCACATTTGGAATCTCACGCTGCTATAGCCTTTTAGCAAAAGGACGTTTTTTCTTGAGAGAGTTAACTGCATTTCTCGCCTTTCTAAAATATGTGGTGGATGAGGAAAGCTTTCCGCCATAAGCTCAGTTCTTTATTATACAGATAATTTGAAAATACCAAGAAACTTTCGATTGAAACTTTTGGAATGTTTTTGTTTTGTGACCTTGTAACAAATTCTAGATCCGCCATTGTATTTTGTCCTCAAAATAAAAAGAAATAAATTTCAAGAGGGTATCGCCCCCTAACTTAAAAAGGTTGTCAGCGTCCGCGCGGGTGCTTGAATGAAACAGAAGTACTTTCCGGGCATAAACCTTATTAGTAAACTAGCGCGTGCTACAGGAAGCATTATACTTGCTCGACACAGTTTCAAACCTTACCTCAACCATAGAAAATCACTGTTCAGCTTTAGGGGTGAGCAGAAATCCGAGCTTCTGTTCGGCCAGTTCCGTTGGGCACTCGGGGGTTAATAACTGGGGATCGTCGCTTCATTCATGACCAGGCAGTGGTGAAAAGACTGAAAGCGTAACCGTTTGTTCGCGGTGTTTGAAGCCGGGAAAATATTGAAACCGAGCTGAACTGTGATTTAAGTTGTTTATTATTATTATGTATTATTTTGCTAAATTTTAATTACAAAAAGCGAACTTCAGCTACAATATATTTTATTCTTCGCGTTTTCGTATGTCCTCCCGACAACGACCAGAACATAGAAGATAATAAGCCAGAAGAAGGCTAGGCTATAACCAAACAATCCGCATATTCATTTTGACACTAGCCTGCGTTGACAGCCGAACTATAAACCTGGGTTGAGTCTCAACCCAGTAGTTCGGCTCTTTCACGCGTGAACAAGTTGATATATTATTCTAGTATCATCTTACGACATGTGCACGTCAAATCATCCCAACGTACAGCTAATTGATTTCACAATCGATAGTAGAGAATCAACCGTTTATTTGGCGGGAGTTTCAAGGCGCAAAGTGTTGAGTTCGTCGTGGTGCGTTTGTTGTTCAAGAAGGCCTGCCTCTCATTATGTCTTCAGTGCGAAAATTGTTGGCAGGCTTATCCATATGGATTCTTCTTTTTGCCGTTGTTGTTCCGAAACTGGTTTTGGTTGATACCGAGTTTTTGGAAAAGCACAAGGTTTGTGGAAAACTCTTGTTAGTGTAATATTTGTTGGCATAAGTTTAATACTAGCGCATTGATATAGTTACTTGCTCTTTATGCAATATATCTCAAGGAGCTGCAGGCAGCAACCTATCTAAAGCGCCGGGAAAATGGAAAAAGGACTACAAAAGATGTTATGGAGGTGAGCTTTCTTTTAGAGGTCCAAGAATCGCTCCGCGACATCAGTTGGCGCGAAACTAATTTATTTTGAATTACAAGGGAATTCAGTTGTTGTTACATCGAGTCTTATGATAGTAATTCACGAGCCTTAAGTACATACATTTCTCATTCATTTTTTACTGCTTTAAATACTTTGACAGCGCAATCAAAATGTTTTTCTTGCAATGACATATCGAGAATCCGAGTATTTTAGACTGGCCTTTGGCCGAAACGATGCATTATGCGGAAAATGTCATTTCAGCGGTGCTACTTAATCTTTATGTAGAACGAGGATAACGAAGACGAAGACGAATTAGATGAATGGGAACATTTCCGTTGCAAATGCCCACTAGAAGTGAAGTGCTCATGTGATCAAACTCAAGCCATGATAGAGCTGGAAAAACTGGAAGGCTTGATTCTATCTCAGGTATTCCTTTGTGTCTACATGATATTAGCTTAAATGCATTTTAAATTTCACTATTCCGTACCTACAAACACAAATGATGCAAACTGACAGAAAATGTAGCGAGTATTAAGACTGATACAACCTAACGATAGTTTCTCGCATGACATCAAACGAGGTGAAACTATCATTGCTGTGTTACTAACTCCTTGATTTTTATTGCAGGGTCACGAAACTGATAACGATGTAATCTACGACCCATACAGTTTTGAGGAAAACGACACGTTCTGGAGTGAAAAATCTAGAGCTAGTAATGTAAGTTATTCATAAAATCGAGGCTGTGGGATAATTGTGCTTGAGGCTTTCGAGACGAGCTATTGTTATCAGCTACACTACAAACCCACAATATAAGAAACTAAGTTTTTTTATGTTGGCCTTAAAAGTTTTCAATAATGTTTTTTGATGTATTTCTTTTAAGGTTCTTACAAAATGGGTACTTAACATTTTTATTTATTGCGGGATTTTAGTAACCTCTCGCACCCACAATCCGAGTCCACAATCCCAACCGAAGGCTTTAGAGTCCAGTTAACTCCTGTCGGCAGGAGGAACCCGAATCACGCAGCCCAAGAAACAATAATGAAATAAAACATTCATTGCATCGTGTATTTAAGGCACCCTTCTTTTTCTTTCTTTTTTTTTTCCTCACAGAAAGAAAATTTGAGTAGTACCAGTGATTCCACAAAGTGCGCGACCCCTGTTAAAGGTAGTATACTTGCTTATGGCAACTTGATTTTGATGAAAACAACAAACAGTCAAACTTCCACACGATAAGGTTCGCGATAAGCGAGAGAGACAGCGTTAAGATTCCGTAGTGTTGAAGTCGATATCCTTTCGTATGACGGCCGACCGCTTTCGTATAGGGTGAAATGACATGTGACCCCATAACGACGACACCATGATTTTTCGCACAAACCCCAAACTGCTTCATATAATCACGCACCACAGGAAACCCAGCAGATTAGTATGCTCGCAAGAAATACAACCGGTAATAAATTTTCTTTCGTGGTATAGATTGCAGGTCAGGACGAAGGAAACTTAAGGTCGACGATGATGTCATTTTAGCGGATATAGAGAGAGGGTGCTGCAAAGACGGTTGCATCAAGGGAATGCAGATTGGGTCTGTAATTTCCCGTAGGAAACGCTTCCAGTCCAAGTGTGAAGCAGACCAGCGATCATTTATATTGCATGCCTTCGAGCACATGGACTGGCAGCCACGGGGTGGACGAGAACCGAGTAATAAGCGACACCACTTATTGGGATGCAAACTCTGTTACAAGGCGTGGTGCATTGTTTACGGTGTTAGTGAGGCAAGGTACGTATGTAACGTGTGTACCAAACCACGATGTGTTATTACGCTCATTATATTGAGTCACGAAGCAGAAAGTTTTAACAGTGGCATCCTTAGCGAGCAATTTTTTTATCGCCGAAATAGGTCACAATTTTGGTTACTATTTTCTTTAGGTACTTCGACCTACTTGGGAAACACAGAAGGGACGAAACAGCAGATGCTGTTAAGAGACAAAGAACACCAACATCTACAGACGCATACATGATCGCCAAGCTGTGGTTCTTGAAGTTTTCAAGAATTGGAGACCGGATGCCCGATCAAGATAAGATCAACTTGCCATCTTGCCTAACAAAAAAGGCTGTATATAATTTGTATCGGGATCAGACAAGAGGAAGACCACAGCTTGGAAGAAGTCAGTTTGTGTATCGAATGTGGAAGGAAGAATTTCGGAACGTGTTTATACCACGGGTAAGAATAAATATAAGAAAGAAGGACAATAAAGTACTATTTGTAGTCCTAAACCCAAACGATAATTGAAATGCTTGAACCGTCCCAGGCGCGATAACGAACCCGGGAAAGAGTGGAGCAACAGTTTGTGATGACTAATGTACTGATGATGATGAAGACAAATAACAAAAAAACACTGAAATAAATTGTTTGCAATCGTAACAAACAGAAAATAAATTGAGAGGTTTTCAACTGTGACATCTCCGGCCATCTTGGGACACTAAATTTCAAAATTTCTCCCAGGGGCACATGCCCCCAGTCCCCCAAGGCCGAAACTTCATTTTCTCAACAACAAAAAAAGAAATCACGTTGCATTCATTTCAATAATATTTGAATAATATTTCTTTGTTTGGGTTGCTTTCGTATTCATATATCCCTCGGTGCGTAGCAGAAAAACAAAGAAAGAATACTCATGGGAATGCCACGTGATCTGAAATGGGTAAACATTACGCCCAAGCCGAGGAGGTCTATTAATGAGTAGTTTCGTCATCATGACCAAGAACCATGAACGTGGTTCCTATCTATTCCCCTGAGCATGGGCTTCGCGCGCGTGCTGCCGGCGAAAATTGGGGATTTTGGGCTGGCGATTCAAGCAGACAATTTTTTATGATTCTTTCAGTTGCTTTGTGCCTGATACTCGCAGGCTTTCTAAATAAACGTTTTTGAAACCGCGTTTCAATAAAGTAAACAAATTATTAAAATAATAATTCCTTCAGAAAAGTAATGGTCCGTCCCTAACTGTCTATGATCTAGGACTTATTAACAGGGCCGAATCACAGTTTGTTTTTTAATCATTTCCCATCCCTGTCCGCATCCCTCAACTCGGGCGTACGTATGTGCTAAAGTAAATGTTCTCTTTTTAGCAAAGTCGATTTACGAAGTGTACCATCTGTGAGCGTCTGAAGCAAATGCTGCAAGATCCTTCTCTGCCGTTAGAAAAGAGAAAGCAATATGCTATGATGAGAAAGCTTCATCTAGAACAACAAATGTAGGTTTCAAACATTTAGCTCAATTATGCAATTATTTTTATTGGCCATCATCAATTCTTGTTTCTGTATCTGGGTGTTGACAGATATGTTTGTTACTTCAGGGTAGAAAGAGAAAAGTATTATAAGCATGGAGCAAAAGCAAGGCTAGAGCCAGAAAAATATATATCTGTAATGATCGATGGCATGGACCAGGGGAAACATAACCTTCCTCACTTTAAAGTGACTACAAAGGTTAGTTAATCTCTGTAGACTTCAGTAACTTCATTTCCTCTTTTTTGAGCGTTTTAAAAGTCATGATAACGAAACAACTCCAATGCAATGGAAAATACAAGTTATCGGGGACATAACCACTGGTCCCTTCTTTCTTTTTATAGCATTATTACATTTATAATATTTTACAATATTTAGGAAAACCTATGACTCCAGAACCTGGGAGAAGTGACTAGGAAAACGTATGACTCCAGAACCTGGGGGAAGTGACTCCTAAAGTTTTTGGGGTGGGGAATTGATCAGGCCATTTGCATAGCAACCTTTCTAGGGGA
Organism: Scolanthus callimorphus; assembly: GCA_033964015.1. Taxonomy (NCBI): domain Eukaryota; kingdom Metazoa; phylum Cnidaria; class Anthozoa; order Actiniaria; family Edwardsiidae; genus Scolanthus; species Scolanthus callimorphus. Next base: position 18,840 of record JAWWUD010000117.1, on the reverse strand, counting down.
TAAAATTCGAAAAATGCAAAATGTTTCCCATGCAGATAGGTGCCTCTTAAGGCTGGTTTCCATATAATCGCGCCGATCTCTTCAGTCTCGCCAGTCGCATGAAATATGAAACGATGAAACGCATGAAATATGAAACATTCATATTCTATGCGTTCAGTGAGATTTTATGGAAACATGAATCTCATGGATCGCGTGTGTCTATTTCATGCGATCGGCGAGACTGATGAGACCGAAAAGAATTCAGCAGAATTTATACACCTGGAGAACCTCACATGTTGATAAATCAAATCAATGTGTAGAAACATTGTATCAACTGAGTTGTTAGAGTAAAATTTCATTAACGAGATTTTGCCACCCTTGTGTATATACCTAGAGCCTAGAAACACACCCTTGCCACCGGATTAACGATTAGGTTTGATCAATTCTATATATACAGGTTGACCAGTGTGCCACTCGTCTTAGAACGCATGTCACTGGAGTACTGACAAACATGCGTTCGAGTAGCTACCTTTTCGTAGACGCCCGTCAATGGCCACACGACTCCAATTTGACCATCAATGTCCTTCTACGAGTGCTTCTCGACATACAGACCAAGGTATTTGACTATATTTGTTGACGGACTGATCAACACTTCAAAAGTATGTGCCGGAATTAACATAAATTATATGGCATGTATGGCAGTACTAAAAATGTTACATGGACATTTTTAAATTATAAATAACATAATGCCACAGTTGTCGTGCGAAGTTTTAAATCTTTGTTTTACAAACTGTTTTTCTGTTATTTTTCTTTTCATATAGACGGGCTCGCTTCCCCCAACCCTGTATATACAAATGGACAACTGCTACCGCGAGTGCAAGAATAAATATGTAATGGCCTTTCTTGCACTCTTGGTGGAAATTGGTTACTTCAGAAAGGTAGCTAAGGTTATTGTACAGGTGTTCTATATATTACTGTTCTGGCTATTATGGGATCGCAGTATGTAATATAAGTCCAATTAAACTTTAAAATAGGGGACTTTTCCATGGCGGGGTCGATCAAATAACACAGACCTATAGGCTTATTAAAAATCTTGACGTGTTAATCGAACATAACCTTCAGAAAAAAATTCTATCGAACCGAACAATCGGACTTGAAGGTGAACACCATCAATGACTAATCGGGAAGAAAGAACTGTAGAACGACTCACGTTTTTTTTAGAGACTATTTTCAAAGCGACTAAATCCATGCCCGCATTTTTTATTTCATTTTTCAGATCAAGTTGTCTTTCTTGATGGTGGGTCATACACACGAGGACATCGATCAGATGTTCTCGTGTATCTCCCGACAGTTGCTTCGTAACGATGCTCACACCATGGACTCGTTGCATGCGCAAATGAAACTGAGCTACTCTCCAACGCCAACAGTCACAGAACTCCCGTCCATGTTTGACGCAAAAACTTGGCTAGGGGAATGCTGTGAGGATAAGCTGTCTGGTCATGTATACCCTCATCAGTTTAAATTCATCAAAAATAGTTCCTCAAGGGCAGTCATGTTTTACCGATTGTGGTCGACCTCCAATACGTGGAAGCCAAAAAATGGCATCGAGCTCGTCAAGTCAATTCCTAAGAATCATGCCAAAGAATTGGAGCCTGACTACTCTACATTGGATCTGAAAAAATTGGAAAAAGACCTCGAAAGGTAAAATGAGATAAACACTGAAATAAGCAAGTTTTAAAATGTCAAGCGATGTTATTTTATCAATAATTGCAGCTATTTGCATTTCATGATGATAAGTCGAGATCGAACTTAGAAGCAATCCCCTTGCACTTCTGTCAATTTTTTTTTAATAACAGCATGAGAATGTACGCAAATACAGAAACATGACGACTGAAACATGACGACGGGCACACTTCAGAAGCACCACCGTAGCCAGCATACCTTTTACCGAGGCACTCGGTAAAAATGTCAAAGTTTTATTTTTCTTACTGAAAGTACCAGAATGAATGTTTTTTAAACCAGCCTTTAACCTTACTCTGCCTCGGTAACGGTTTTTTTCTGGCTACGGCGGTGAAAAGTGTTATCAATTCACAGTGCGAAGCAATGAGTTTTGGGTAGTTTGCAAGTAAATAGCGAGCAAAGTCGTTGATACGATACATTTGGCTCGCTGGTATCGGTTCAACACTCATTAAGCATTCTTTTCAACATTTATAAAATCTACAGTACGGTTGCTCTCGCGTTGGCACTTAGTGAGTTAGCTACTACTAGTCCGGGGGGGGGGGGACTCCCATATTCGGTGTAGTTATTTTGTGGATTGATGCTCAATGATCCAACGAGTATGTATTTGATCCATAACGCCATGAAATAAAAGTATTATAATAACTTTGGCGAGCATTGTGGCTCTAATGAACATTTTGGCGGGCTCTAATATATTTGTACTCAATGCTCGCCAAAGTTAAAATAATAGTAATGTAGTTGATGTTCTTGGGCGTAAATATGTTTTGGGCCCTTCTCAGTGCTCATTTTAACCCTCCCTGCGCTCGGGCTAAAGTGAGCCTGAGTCAGGCCCAAAACATATTTACGCCCGCGAACATCAACTATAGTTATATTATAATTACCTTTCTTAGGTACACACTTAACTTTTCCAAAGAAGAAATGATATGGTGGAAAAGCTTTGTAAAGAAACCCGAACGGCTTGCGAAAGATCCCTGGATGCTTGGTTCTCTAAAATGTTACAAGACACCTGACACCACAAGAAAGCTAACACCAGATGAGAAGACGCATGCGAGGGAGCTTGAAAAATTATACCTTAAGGAAACAAATGATGTGGAGGTATTATAACGCCGTGCAATTATGACATTTTGCGGAGACAAGGTGTAGCAAAACCTATACTTATACCACTTTTCCTCCTTTAGGTTGTCGTCGGGAAAAAAAGAGGGAAAAAACAGTCATCAAAAGAACTGAAAAAGCCTCGAACGAGTAGGCAAGAAGTCCGGGGTTGATAGGTTGATAGGGATGCCCGTCGCATCTTTTAGTTGCCAAATCGGGCCACGGGTATTTTTTAGGGGCTATCGGGAAAAATAGGGTTTCCAATGAGTAATGTAACTTATAGTTCCCTGCTAGCAGAGGCCTTTTTTTCTCTGCATTCGAAATGCAGAGGAAAGAGGCCTCTGCTAGCAGGGAAAACGTATAATAATAATAATCTTTAATCCATTAAACACCAATTTTGGTACATTAGGATATCATAAATGGTAAGAATATGAGCACGTAAGAAAAAGAGACGCGAGCGAAGGGTACCGAACGTTAATTGTCCATTACTCAAATTGTTTATATTATTGACGAGGACGCTCCGATTTATCCTTATTGCTGCTTTTCACGTAAAGTCAGCAAAATCCTAAGTTCTAAAGTAGGGAAGACTGCACACAACATCTCATACTTTCTGACAAATGGTCTCGGAGATGTGGCCGAGCCGGCAACGCGACAACACCAGCCACGTATTTTGATCGTTCTGTATTTCGCTTCAATTTTCTCGGTAGTTACATTTTTTCCAACAAGTATAGGTAATCGCATGGGGCCGAGTAAAATTAGGGATTAATTTCACGAGTGTTTTCTAGTTTTTTTTCCAAAAGTTTTTCCTGAGCCCGTCTGCGGGGAGGGCAACTTGAATTGTGATTACATGTTTATGATATAGAAGGGCAAAATCCAGCGCGCGTGTTGACTGCACGTATTCAGACGTGTGCAAAGTAATTATCAACATCAAGTAATTTTGCCCTGTATATTATAATAATAATAATGTGGACATCATTATTATTTTTGTTTACAATAGCAAAAGATTGGAAAACAAAATTACAGTAATTTGAAAGATGATAGTTTGAAAAGAAAAGTAAATTTTGTTGAATATGAAAATTATATATATGTTGACATTATAATGTTTTGTTTGTTTACAAGTCACCGTTAGGGTGTATAATTTTAACTATAAGCAACATGAAAAACGAGGATTTTGGAGTCTCTGGACCATCGTATCGTTTTCGCCCGTCCACACTAGAAATCAGTGTTTTCAAACAGCTCCGTTTTCAAATCGCTACACTCTTGAGAGCGTTTTCGGATTGATCCGTTTTCGGTGATCGTTTTCGGCGTTGTAGTGTGGACGATAGCCGCATCCGGAGCAAAAAGTATCCGTTTTCGTTTGAAAACGGAGTAGTGTGGACGGGGTCTTACCCAGTCAAGCGCTTCTCCGATGTTTGTGAGTTTCAGGCATGGAAAAACAAATATATTGCACGCACGTGCTTTGCATAAGTAATGAAGTGCACAGATTCTTATTTCATTAACTTTTATTAGTTTCTCGGATACCTCACTCTGCAACCACTGTATGTGGTGAGCTTTTGTCGTCTCCAAACCCACTGAAGCGCTGGCGTGTGAAATTTGAACACTGACAACGTCAGTCTTATCATGCTGTGATAAGGAGAATGCGGCATCACAGAGGCTGGAAATTGTACTCCACGTTTGCGGGCATTCGTATTTGTAGTATATCACAAAGTTTTACATTATTTTTATGAACAAGAATGGGTGGATGTTATTTTAGTCTATTTAAACCTTGCGCTGTAAGGAAGAGGACAAAGAATGAAATTTCCAGACCCTGTTCAAAGGCGGTAAGTAAACACACTAAACACGAACACGTCTTGCTATCTTTGACACCCGATGGCCGACAGAAACTTTCTTTACGCAGTGTTATCATTTTGGCGGGTATTACGCGCCTTCACTAAAGGACTGAAACACAAGTTTCGTACCTTGCTGTATCAAAACACAAAACACGAACAATTGTACTAATTGTCGAATTCATTTTTTAAATTAATTTGTTGAAGTACATTCTGCTACTAAGCCTGATATACTTACCTAGAAAAGATAGAAACGGGTGTCGCAACATTAATAGCTATCAAGTCGACTTTTATACTCAATTTGTTTTTGATTCACTTTAATCGTGAAATGTTCGAAAGCTCACTTGCCCAAGCAAGCAAGGAAACTATCGGGCACCCACCACAGGTTCTGTGCCTTTGGTAATTATACAGGAATGAATATTACTAAAAGTTCACAAAGTGTTAGTGCACATGACTAGTACTTCTTGCAGTCCCTTCTTTGGCGAACGTCCGTAAATCAAGAGAAAGTCGTAGTTTGTTTGCGCGCTCGTATTTCCAACTCACGGGAGAGTCTACATTGTAGGTGTCGGATAACAAGCAGCACCACGAGAAGAAAGCGCCTTTGGCGAGACTCCCTGGGGCTGTTTCTCTCGATCTACGGGCGTTCGCCAAAGAAGGGGCTGCAAGCAGTCTAGCACAAGACCTGAGAGGAGACCAATTACAAGGATCTTCCTGTAAGGCGCATCCACCAATTATGACAGGATATATTTAGATAGTTGCAGTTTAGGTTGTCGGGACTATTCCTTACTGTCGGGCATCTGAAAGCTCAAGTTGCACCCATTCTGCAGGTATAACAACAAGGAAATTGTGCTGTGTCCCGTTGGGGAATGGAGGAAACCAGGATATCCCAGGTAAGTAAACCACCATTAGTAAATGATAGGATTGGAACATAAATACATTTTTAGACAATGTTCCTTTAATTGGAACAAATTTGACGGAGATGTAACGTTTGTCGCAGGTGACTTCCCCGCTTTTCGAGTGCTAAATGTCATCTACTTAACGCACTGTTCTCCAGATTGAAAATCGTTTCTCGTTTCCTCAATATATTCGCTCAGCATTTGATCCCGGCGGCACTTAAACAAATATTGTTTGTCTTATGACGTTTTTTTGCGTTTTGGATGGCGCATCTGAGATGTGAGATGGAACATGAAAACTTTATTTCAAAACCGCTACAAAATGTCAGTCTTCTGTTTTGCCATTGTAATGGCGTCTCCCGACGTCAGTGTCTTTTCCTCAGTTTTCTGCTGTGCGTGACGGAAATCAAATGCCTTGAGGTTTACTAGTTTACTGTGTGCTGGAGTAGTAGTTTGTCTTCCTGTATTCAAACCAAGAACGTTTTAGAGCTCAACATGCAATTCACTGAGCCGAAAATGTCGAAATTGTCAATTTCGGCTTGAAAAGGAACAGGTTCTGCATGCCAGAGGGTTTTTAGTGTTGTTTATCAAAATCCCGCAATCTTCTCCACGGCATCGCATTTACCTAGTCCTCTTGCTCTTTAGTTTAATCTTGCCTTTTGATTAGGTTCGTGAGTTGGAAGTTTCCTTCATTGTAATTTTTGTGGGAGAATGCTAAACATGCAGATTAACTTGCAGATTAACATACAGATTAACATGCTGTATCAACTTCCAAAGATTATCAACACCTTTGAATTCTTGTGCTTCTTTGCGGTAATGTTACATGTATGTTACACAGAAAATGTTGAAAGTGTCAGTTCAAACACTCATTCTCTGCGTTTCTGGCGTGAAAAGGGCCAGATTCTGCGCCTTTGTCACTCGGAGGCGTGACAAACGCTCAGTATCTGAGTACATGACATGACCGCATTTTACACATGACCTTAGTAAAATCGCGTGTTGTTTTTAAGCAGATTTACTTTGATTCAGTCGTTTGTCTTCCAAGTGTACTATTGTTTGCCCAAAATGCTACGAAGGTCTGTTACTGTAGTGTCCCAGCGCGCAACAACATATGTACTTAAACTATATATCGGTAAACGATCTGTACGTTCACCAAAATGTTTCTGAAATTTTGCGCCTAACGTTGAAACGATCTAGCGGAGCTTTTGTTTTTCCAATCGGACCGTTCAAATGATTTCGCAAAGCGTTCAGACGTTGTGACACAACGTTTAGCGATCGAAGTCGAAAAATAGAACTTCATTTAAATATATAAGCAAAGAAAAGTTCTAGTTTGTATATATAATATAATTTTTTTCTCTTGGATGTGGTGTAGGACATCGCATGCCCCATGTGTTTTGTTTCCTCCATTCAATTTACCTAATGTTTTTTCCAAAGAGAGAAAATACCATTTTAAACATTTGGTTGAACTGCGAGATTACAAGTTTAGTTTCAGTCGTTCTCTTGCTCTTTAGCTTAATCTTGCCTTTTGATTAGGTTCGTGAGTTGGAAGTTTCCTTCATTGTAATTTTTGTGGGAGAATGCTAAACATGCAGGTTAACTTTCATTTCTGATTTGAGTGGAATAACCTCGATTGACAAAGTAATTCTTTCCTACATTCACTAGATATTGCCGTAGGAGATTCGTCTTGACAAAATGCTCTGACAGGGCTGTTTCAACTTCCAAAGGTTATCAATACGTTTGCATTCTTGTGCTTCTTTGCGGTAATGTTACATGTATGTTACACAGAAAATGTTGAAAGTGTCAGTTCAAACACTCATTCTCTGCGTTTCTGGCGTGAAAAGGGCCAGATTCTTTGTCACTCGGAGGCGTGACAAACGCTCAGTATCTGAGTACATGACATGACCGCATTTTACACATGACCTTAGTAAAACCGCGTATCTTGCACAAAATCTGCGTTGTTTTTAAGCAGATTTACTTTGATTCAGTCGTTTGTCTTCCAAGTGTACTATTGTTTGCCCAAAATGCTCCGAAGGTCTGTTACTGTAGTGTCCCAGCGCGCAACAACATATGTACTTAAACTATATATCGGTAAACGATCTGTACGTTCACCAAAATGTTTCTGAAATTTTGCGCCTAACGTTGAAACGATCTAGCGGAGCTTTTGTTTTTCCAATCGGACCGTTCAAATGATTTCGCAAAGCGTTCAGACGTTGTGACACAACGTTTAGCGATCGAAGTCGAAAAATAGAACTTCATTTAAATAAATAAGCAAAGAAAAGTTCTAGTTTGTATATATAATATAATTTTTTATCTTGGATGTGGTGTAGGACATCGCATGCCCCATGTGTTTTGTTTCCTCCATTCAGGAATTTACCTAATGTTTTTTCCAAAGAGAGAAAAGACCATTTTAAACATTTGGTTGAACTGCGAGATTACAAGTTTAGAAGTTTAGTTTCAGTCGTTCTCTTGCTCTTTAGTTTAATCTTGTCAAAGGCGATTTAAAACGAGCCTAAATGAAAAACAGAAGACCATACGTGTGGGTTTCCTGTGGTTATCGTATGTCACGCGCGCTGTGCTCACACGCTTTGTTGTCGTCCGACTTGATGGTATAAGGACTGAGTTTGCTGGCTTTATTTGGCTCCATCGCCTCGAAATATGAACAAAATCGATCTTACGTCATTTCAAGAACTTTATGAACTGAAGGAGGAATAAGCCAGGGAATAAGCCAGGAAAACCTCTTGAGCAAGGTTCGATTTCGGGTCAATTGTTTTCCGTCATCCCGCGGTCAACGGAGTCGTTCGATGTTCGATGACCATGCTAAGACCAATTTTCAGCTGCAAACTCACGCTCGTGGAAACTTCTGAACTGTAAGTAAGATCAAGCGTAATAAACATGTTCTTGTATTCATTTGTTTATGTTTCTGGGTCAAGATTAAGGTTTAGGTTTATTACAAAGCCAGTAGTACGTGATCGAGATGTGTCTGGAAGATGTCTCCAAATGTGCTCACTCGTAGGCGTGCTAAAACTTTTCATTTTGCCTGGCCCAAAAATATTATTTGACAAATACGGACATTAAGCATTGCTGTAGGGAATGGCAATTTCAAATCAACTGATTTCCGGGTTACATCGGAGAAATAAGCCCTCGAAATCCATCCCCGAAACCAAGATGAACAAATTAAAAATAATTAAAAAATCCGTAAAATATTCAGTATTACCCTATTGATTTCAAATTCCTCTCAGAATGGCAAGCATTGTCTATTCTTTTGAGTTAATGTAGTTATCTTTTGATTGTTAAGCGCGAGGGTTAGAATTTTGTTGACTTTGAGGTATGGTAGAAAAGGCAAAACCGGGCCTCAAAATCGGCAGTCAGCCGAGTGATTCAACTCGGCCCCCGTTCTCCTGAAATATTTATCTGATCGAACTAAAATTCCCACAGAAGTTAAAGATCCACTATAGGTAGAGATAGACAAAGTTTGAGCGATTTTGCAAATTTTGAATTTCGCGAGTTGGTCGATATTTACAGACGAGCGCTCTTAAACGATTTGGCGTTTAACGATATGAACGTTCACCAAACGTTCACTGACCGTTTGAACGTTCATGCTAAACGTTCAAACGATCTAGCAGAGCGTTTGTTTTTCCTATCCGATCGTTCAAACGATTTGGCAAAACGTTCAAACGTTTAGGGTAAATGTTCAAACGTTGTGAGACAACGTTTAAACGTTCGAACGAGCGTTAGTCGGAACGTACAACTTTCATTTGAATTTAAGCAGAGAAAATGTTTAATCTTTCATAAAAGTACGATAGAATGACTCATACATTTAATACAGTAATCAAGCGAGTGTTTCACACTTGATTTCTAGGATCACTGTGCAGCAAAAACTAATATAGTATTTATTCTACAAACAAACTAGTAAAACTCTACGAAGCGATGTTCATGCGGTGAAAAAAATTTTTATTGCATCACGAATGCCCGGGAAAAGGCCGCTAGCCTTTTTAAAATCATCTCGTGTCTTTTCGTCTTGTTTCTCTCCTTCTCCATGTAAAAAAAAATATCAAAAAGTAGATTATCGCGTCGCAAGCTTGCTCTGGCTTTTCGATGTTTCTCCTATTTAGTAGATCGTACAGAAAACGTCGCACTGCATAAGCGCAAAAAATATTATCGCCGCTGTAAGTCTACTCGTGAAGAATTTACTTGAACTCTACAGTTCCGTTTTGCCATCCTGCTGGAGAAAACTATTAGAGTTATTCTAAACAAAGGTTTCCCGGGAATACGAAAGAAACAACAAAAGAACAAAACAATGGAAGGTGAGAGGTTTTTCATTCTGAATTTGTAATTAGCGTGACATTTCACTCGTTCGCAATCATGTTCCACGTGCAAACGGAGCGGGCTTCCAAACGTCTGATTGTTTTGAAGTAGTTCATTCCTGCAAACCAGAAAGAACAACATTGGAAAAGATAATATTATCCCATCATGAGATAAATGTGATGAAATTCACTCAATGCGATCAATATGTTTCCGAAGCTGCGAAGACAAGAAGTGCGCGACTCCCAAGGTGAGTTTGTTTACGTTTTCTTTAAAAGCCGTCAAACCATTTCCCGCATGGTCACCCGCAAAAAATAGTCTGTGAAGTCATGGATCCTCGGCTCCTCACCGGGCTCCTAAAAAAAACGGCTAATTCGGCCCCTACTATACTACTGTCAGCAAAGTATATATCCAAAAAAAATAGTCATGGCATATTATGCTTGGTATTTGTTCCCTGGGAGTCATTCCTTGATCCAATGAGTTTTTTTTTTTCAGGTAAACCAATACTTGGTTATGTTCATAACTTCTCCCCTGCCCCAATATTTCCTACTTACCATGTGCAAAATTCGTAATCAACATCAGTCAAGGGAATATTTTTCTCCCCAAGCAAAGCACAGACATTAAGAGACGTTGTAACTTTATCACAACGTCCGCTATGACAACGTCGTCATCAACAATTCCGAACAGCTCCATCTATCATATCTATCATTTACACCGTTCGAAAAACAGCCAAGATCAATTGAGAATAACAAAACACTTCAAATATATCAACTTGTCACATTCAAAGGAAAAGTTAACTAACTGGGCGCTCCTCGTAAGTTAATCTTAAAGTCTGGAGAAAAAAGTAAGCGATTGGCAACCCTAGTAGATGACACAGACTCAATTTCTGCAACATTCATGCAAGACTCTGGAAGAAAAGAAAAACATACCACTTTGAAAACATGCAAATAAAACGAGACAATGATACCAGTAAGATTTTCGTTTCAAACCCACCAACTGGCTTTTTATTTAAGGAAGCGACGCCATTTTCAACACTAGCAGATATATATGATACAACAGCCTACCTAAGTAGCTCTGACATCAAGAAACTTGAAAATGACATGAATGAAGAACTCTCTCAGCTTACTATATGGTTCAAAGCAAATAAATTATCATTAAACATAAAGAAAACAAAATTTCAACTATTTTCTAAACTAAAGAAACAAAAATCTCAGTTGACAAGATTGATATCCAACAAGTGGATACATTCAAATTTCTTAGCATTTTGATTGATTCTAAATTGAGCTGGGAGCAACATATCAACCACATATGTAATAAAATATCTAAGAACATTGGAATCATTAGATACATCAGTTATTATCTCCCACAAAGAAGCCTAATAACACTATATTATTCTCTTCTATATATCCATACCCCCACTATGGGAACTTAATATGGGCTAATAGTTGTCCCTTAAATCCAACTTCACAAAAAATTCCAAGAAAACTGGACAAACTTGTCAAACTCCAAAAGAAAGTGATACGAATTATCTCTCACTCACATTACCTAGCAAATACTATGCCAATATTTAAGTCGCTTAAAATACTTCAATTTTCCAAAATCAATTTGTTGGAAACATCAATGTTTATGTACAAGTTAACTAAAAATATTCTACCTACAGAAATACTTCCATTGGATAACTTTCAACAAAATTCACATACTTACAATACGCGAAGATCCAAGGAGCTGTATGTACCATTAAAAAAACATCATTCGCTCAACTATCCCTTACCTACAGAGGAACAAAGCTATGGAATAACCTTAACTCAGATTCAAAAAGCAAACCTAGTGTACATTCCTTCAAGAAAAAAATAATCAGTGATCTTAGACTCTAAATTCTTATACCTATCTTGTGCAAAACACACTTAATTCCTTAGAATTTTATCAGCACTGATTTATTTTCTTCATTAAATCATTATTATTTTTTTTTAAGTTATAAATGTTATATATTTTCACTGCCTTTTCTCGATTTCTTCCTGATTATGTTATTATTCTGTTATAAATGATATTATATAATTATATATATAATTTGTTTTATATTCAAAGAAAATGAATAAACATAAAGTTTAAACCTACAGGCCTGTTTCGTGGGCAGTTCCCACTTCTCAGGGTTTATCATTACTCCATCCCGCCATTTCTATTTATACACGGGGCTCTAATTACATGTATTCTTTAAGAGAAATTGCTTGCATGCCTACATGTGCTAACCAGCTCTGTTCTTCTATTGAGCGTGGCTTGGTCGCTATGACAAATGATAAAGAACTTCTCGAGGTTGCATAAATTACACCGCTTCGTTGCGTTTGAGTATCCCTGGGCTCTACCTAGAATGCACCATGTGATACTAAACTCCTTATTAGCGTCCCTGAGGGGTGGGAACTGCCCACGAAACAGGCCTGTAGGTTTAAACTTTGTGTTTATCCATTTTCTTTGAATATTTAGGCTCCTCGCAATATTGCATGTCTAGCTCTCTAGGAAGACAATTTGGATATACAATTATAGTATAATTTGCTTTCTATACATGTTTTTTTTATTATAATAAATAATTAAGGTAAAATTAAGCCATTACATCTCAATGAAATATGTAATTGGACTCCAAAATAACAAGCTCTGCTTTCTCTGGAGCCCATTTTCACTACAAGAATTTAGAAAATGATTGTAAAATGTAATTTTGTTATGAATAAGTGAAATTGATTGATTGAATAAACCGGTTATTTTCGAAGAACGATATCCGTGTTTCTCCGTTGGTGTTGTCTACCAAAACTGCAACCCTCGCCATTTTTGGAGTGAAATCCTTACAGAAATACAACTGCTGTTCGTCTTGTGGCCAGAAGGCTGTGCAACAAAGGGAACCTCCTCTATTGCCAGCCTTACGATCTAAGGCACTAAGCAACAGGCTCAAGCCGAAGGTGGTATGGAAGGATCTTTCTGGAGAACAAAGAAACTGCATTTTGTAATGAGTTGGAAACAATAATGCTGAAAAGTGGAGTAGAGATGACACCTGATACTACACAAAGTGATATTGTAGGAGCCCTACTAACGTCCTGTGATGTTTCAATAACTTAAATACTGGGGATTCAAAGATCATCTCAATAAACAACTAGAACAAAAACATCATATGGGAAGCGCAGGGACAGTAAATCCATCCTTGCATTGCCTGTAGAGCTATCAGGACATTATGAATTCAGTACTAATATTACATGCGAATGGACGTTATAACGTTACAGTTTTTATATTAACCGTTATTAACTTGCTCGAACATTAGATGAAGCAATCAACATTCATTATATCGTAGCAGTATACACATATTTACTAGATAAACCCCTTCTGGCGGCTGTAATATCGGCGGATATGTCCAAGGATGAAAAATGGTACGAAAAATGAACAGTTGTCCGAGAAGCGAAGCTTCGAGGGCAACTGTGAAATTTTGAGGACAATTTTTCATCCGCGGACATTATCCGCCGATATTACAGCAAGCCAAGAAAGTTTTTTTTTATTTTATATCCCAGCGACTTCACTGAAAAACTCGAGAGAGAAAACAACACCGTGAACGTTGGAAAACCCCTAAATTGCAGTATGGCGCGAAAAGGCAAATCGTAAGCGGTGATTGGCTAAGATATTTTTATTCGAGCTGTGATTGGTTGACACAAAAACTGTCAATCAAACCCTAACGTGGGGCTAGAAGAAATCAGAGCGAATAGTATTCACAAAACAAATTTACAACGCACAAGTTCTAGTGCTTTCCCGAGTGCTTTTCTACAGAAATTTAGCCCAGATTTCGGGTTTTCAGGTCTAATTCCTTGCCGGACTGTTAATTAATTGTTCTGCTGTGAAGCGGTGCTGATCGAACTTGGAAGTCGGCTTGCATTGCTGGACTACACTCGAAGTGGTTGAATTTTGGTTGAGCTTATTGCAAGTTGTTTTTCTACGTGCCAAGCTACGACAAAATGGCAAGTTTAAAAACAATTCTTTTATCGTCATTTTGCTCTTTTTTGTTTAGTTCTTTCATTTTTTTCGCGAATGTCAAACCTAATTAACAACAAAAAACTAACAACTTTGTAAACCATTGAAAACATTCACGGCTTTTTTGTATTTTCCGGTGTTTTCATCAACATTCTTAGACAAAAAAACTTGGTTGCTTGTTTTCAATTATTTTTAAACAGAAAATATCCAGTTTTTGCTTAAAACATTTCTCCCAGGACGGATATCACTTCCGACGGACAATATAGTCTGATATGTGTCCTGTAAATGTACCACGTTATACGTTTCGACCAATGAGCACGCGTTAAAATTGATCACTTGGATATCCTTTATGAAGAAAACGCTTCATTCAGCTGGAACAAACGAAGGGATGTCAAGTCTCCAGGCTTTCGCAAGGATCAATCTCCCGGTTTTAGTGTAATCAATCCCGGTTGCCCGGTTTTGGGTTGACGATCCCTGGTACGCCAGCAAAACCTTGGCAGTTTTATTTGTGCCATTAAACGTTATCAACCAACTCCCACAGGCACCTATGTGTGCAGCGGGAACTGTATGCCATCAAAACACGTTATAATATGATTGATATTTCCCAGACAATTATTTAAAAAAATAATTTTGTTCCACTTCTGGGGTTTCGCTTTATTTACTTTAATATGTAGGTATATCAGTGCCAAAATTCGTTGAAGAGATTTCGAAATTAAAATTGTCAAATTTGGTGTACAGAACTCGGGGTTTTCCTTAATACGATTTTGCCAAAATCCAATACATCCTCTGTTTTGTCAAACCGATGGTCCCTGGTTTTCAAGCATGAGTATATCACCAGATTTATCTAAGAGAGCATGATGCTCATGTCTATATGTACAAACATAAAAAGCTTCGCTATATACCTGCTAAAGCCAATACTGATTTTCTGTGCTACTGTGGGTACAAGAAAGAGAAAGCAAATTCCAAATCCAAATTTTGCACGGACCCAATAAGACTTGCTATTGAGCGACGCACAAAGACTTGCCAGCTAGACTTGCCAATTTCTCAGTACATTAGTTCGCATGAGTAAGGTTTTCAGTCCATTTGATCACATCTTAAATGTACATAGATAAGTTTTATTATAGCTGGTCCTCTTAAATTGCAGCCATCATAAAGGCTTTGTTAGTGCTTTCAAGTACTCTGCAATAATAAAAATAAGATGTAGAAACTGGCAGATGTAATCATGTTTTCAGCAATTTTTTTTCATTAGACTTTAAATCCTTCATGATGGTCACATATAATAGGATCAGTTGTTACTTATTGGGTCAAATAAGCATGGTTTTCTGGTGGTCAGCGTTTTTAGATGTGCTCATTTGCAGCAGCCTTGGTTCTCATGAAATGAAACAAGGAGATGGGTAAAATTGATGGACAGCCAAAATCATCTAGAAATGCTTACTCTAGATGGAACAATGGGATCCATGTTGCTGTTAAGTAGACAATGCAGCAGCCTTTGGTTCTCTTGAAAATGAAACAAGAAGGGTAAATTAGATGGACAACCAAAATCATCTAGAAATGTTTGCTCTAGATCGGACTATGAGATACATGTTGCTGCTTAGCGGACAATGGTTGCTTGATTCTGAAAGTAGTAGTTTAGTTTCAGGGTAGTACTATGAGCTGGGGTAACCAATCCGTAGGGATTAGTAAGCAAATTAGATGCACGAGCTGGGGTAACCAAACCCCGGGGAGTGCCAGTAGTTAAAAATATATTAAAAGGACAGAATATTTAATATGAGTAAGTTCAATATGATATGACATCGTTTTTTGGTTTTATTGTTTGAAATATTTGGCATTCTTGAGTTGAGCATAGACAAGATAAAAACTGCACAGCTTCTATATTTGAAACTTTTTTTATATTTGCTCTCTACTCTTTCTTAAGCAAATACATATCAAGCTTCACACTGCCTATTTTGCACATAGACCCTTCAAAAACACCCATTTCGTGGGATTCAGTCTACAGCAATTAACAAAAAAACATTTTACCTATCAGTCATCAACAAAGAAAGGAAAGCAAGACACAAAGTATTGAGGCAGAATTAGTGGATTCTCATGATTTGTACAATACTTCATGTTAGCAACCAATAACTGAAGGTTTTTTCTCTGTACTGAAACATTCTTTCTGATTCTATTAAGAAAAAAAACATCTGAAATCAAGATAGAGTTGTTTTATTCAAACTGACACAAATTGTGCTGAAAAAGTATAATTTGTGTAAACAATTTTTTTTGTACAGCCACCAAGAATGCAGGAGAGTGTAGTTAGGCACTAGAACTGTATCACCTTAAGAAGAATTTGACAGAAATGGAATCCCAGGAAGAATTTTTGGAACATTCCTTTTGAGACTTCTCTCGGAAAATGAGTTTCAATACAGAAAATGTAAAATCTCTCAATAATATAAAATGCATTCTGAGACAGCTACTACAAAAGATGTTCAGTAACAAGAACTATGATATTCTGATCATTTAACCCTACTCTTTTACCCACAAGTGATGTAGAATCCATAAGCAATATATGTTTTGTGTTATTATTGGACCAAAAAAATATTTATAAGTAAAATAATAAATTAGGTACTTGCAAAATAATTGTTTACCAATAATAAAAAATAATACTAAAATATAAAGCTTTTTAACGAAACCACCAATTGTCCAATTCAAATATGCTTGGGGATTCCAAATTCATTGAAAACAGCATAGAAAAAAGATACTGAAATAACTTCACGGGTAAAAGAGTAGGTGATGTAAAAGGGCCTGTCTTGCCTGCGGGTCAGGATACCATAGTCCTTGTTTCTGAACATCTTCTGTGGTGGATGCGGCGACTCTGTAGTTGACTTGATTTTGCTATGTTGCACGAGAGATTCCACATCTTCTGCATTGCTAATATACATTTGGACTTCCTCTTTGTGCCAGTTACAACACCATTTGCAGGCAGTTACAACACCATTTGCAAGTCAACACTTCACCTTCAGGACCTCAAAAACCTCAAAAGGCATGTTCCTTGAGAAACTTATCTTCCAGGGATTTCTTTTTGGTTCTGTATAATTCTCCTCAGAACTACAAAGCTCCAGTGCCTAAATTCTCTCTCAAGCGACCATTAAACTCAAAATTATTGCCTTTTAATACTAACTCCGCCAGTTCAATCAATCGTTCTGTAGGAATCGTTGGAATAGTTCTTTTCTCCAAAGCTTCTCGGATGGCTTTCAGACCATCATCATGAGGGATATGGGGATAAAAACCAACGACGTCAATGAAGACTAGAATTGTTCCTTCTGGAAAATTTCCAATGTCAATTAATTTACGAAGAAAATCGTTGGTATCCTGAACGTAGGACTTGACCTTAGGCACAAGAGGTTTCATATATTTTTAACTTATACTTCAAATGTTAATATTGAAATATTTATATTAGTTTAGTGACTGTTGAACGATTTGCGTTGTATAAATGTCAATAAAGTTATTATTATTATACACGCTTCCCTGGTACTTCAATTTTAGCTCAATTTTCTGTGTCCGTTAGAAATTGATAAAACCTAAAAAAAAGTGAGAGGACATTTTATTTTTTACTCAAAGATATTTTATGATTATGTAAAAAAAAAGTGACTTTCAACTTCGCGGTATACAAAATACGAAAAATCGCTCACACGGTTTTGCAGTTGATTTCTTCGTGAGTAAAACCCGCCAAAGTGTGAAATTCAACAAAACGCTTATGGTCTGAAAATTCTCAAGTAAAAAGCTAGTTTTATTTAGGGTCGTTAAAATACAAGGAAAAATAAAACTTCACTAAAATGAACACTTATTAGATAGAACAATCTCTAAGCTTTTAAGTGTGAAATTGTGCAACAAAACGCTTATGGTCTGGAAATTCTCAAGTAAACAGGTAGTTTTTATTTAGGGTCGTTAAATACAAGAAAAAAACCCACTAAAATGAACAACTTATTAGATAGAACTATCTTTTAGCTTTAAAACGCTATATAATTGATTATCATAGCATGAATTGCGACGCAACAAAAAAAATCCGTCACCACGTCGTTTCCCTGACTGAGACCTGAAGTCATTATCACAGCTAGGTTTCAGTACTTTTTGTCACCCCATTTTTTTAAAATCTCGTGTGGCACCACGAAGATTTCTCAAGTACTTCAACTTGATTGGCGTTGCAGTTCTTGTCGTTGAAGTACCTTTCTTATGCCATTTCTGTAGCATCTCGGTCCATGTCATGTACAAATAGAGTTTCTTGTATTTGTGAAATAGTTTAGTTCAATTGGAAGAGCTATCACATCACAGCACAACCCTTTTGCCTACTGCACGTAGTTGACAGTTGCAGGCCTAGACACAGTGCCAGTATATGATTTCAAATAGTAGCTTTCACAAACATGGAGCCGGAATGCTGACTGCATTCAGAAGCTTTAACGGACATTATTCTTCTAGACGAAAATATGTTGTGTTCCTTTCTGAACTGCCTTTACCGCCACCATACTTTGCTTTTTGATATTCCATGATAATACTTCGGTAACAATTGGGACATTCCCTTGTGTTTCTATGCCAATAACATGCCACTTAGCAAATGCTGGCACAATCAGTAATGGATCAAGTGTGGCGGTGAACTTGTATTCTTGTTGAATTCGAGCGACTTCTCGAATAGTAGCTTGGACTTAGCAAGTGGCTCTAATCGATCGGCTAGCTCTTTCTTCTCACCGTTGACTTTTAATTTGAGGACGTTACAAAACTGTTGAAGTCGTTCCTTTATTAAATCCTGAAGTTTCTTCGAGGAAATCTCAATGAAGATTTCTTCAAAGATGGATACTTTGCTTCGCGTTTTCTACGGCTGACTGTCCGCCATCTGGAAACTGGAATGTAGAAAAAGTCCGGAAATCCGCTAGTGCCAGTCATGTTTATATATACCCTTGGGGAAGGAGATGTCACAGCCAAAACCGAAACGACGAGTTAACCTGCGGCGTCAACTTGATTGGGCTAATCAGTTTACGAAAGAA